>OY754985.1:7119708-7719708 GCA_963576475.1 Molanna angustata | reverse complement strand
CATAATATGATATATAGCCCCCCCTAGACAACGTGTCATTTAGCTCAAGAAAATAAACAAGAAAATATAACTCAATGTATAGAAGTGACAGTTGCCAGTCACGTGACATCTGTCACTTCCACACATTGAGTTATCTTTTCTTGTTTCTTTTCTTGAGCTAAATGACACGTTGTCTAGGGGGGGCTGATACGCGTTGGATAGATTTTCAACCAATGTCGGATAAGCTGTCATAGTTGACATGAAACGCGAAAATTGTCAACATAAAAAATAATAAATATTGTTATATATCAGCTGTGAGGCACCGGCTTAGAATAGTGCTTCCATTCTTTTAAATCATTGTTTTCGAGTGTCCCGTAAGAGCCGGGTACCTAATAAAAAATACAACAGGCAACAATAACATCTCACATAGTTCAGCAATGAGGTTCACCACCCATTCTGAATGTAGTGCCTTTTTTGGTGAAACGATACTGATGTTTGGGTATACATAGATGTGTTGTTCTCCCTTTTATAAGGCAATGCACACCTGGACACCTTTTGCTGGTTACCCCACATTGTGGGATATGCCGTGATGATATGAATGAATGAATGAATATATCATAAAAACACGTAAATAGTATGTATGTTGAAAATATAATTTATTTGTCAAAAATGTGATCAAATGCGAATACATAATAAACTTATTCCTAACCTCAAATGGCAAAGGTGTTGATAATATTTTCTATGTAACCATTTTCCATTCAATATGTAAAGCAACACGCTCACACGAGTCGTTATTATCCTTTAAGACTAACTAAACCTAAACGAAAATTATACGGCATGCTATAAAATACTACGAAACAAAAGTCTAGTAAATCTCCATTTCTCTATTTTTTGGTTAGGTTAGGTTAGGTTATGTAAGGTAAGATTAGGTTAGGTAAGGTTAGGTTCAGTTAGTCCTTAATAAAAATAGCTAATCGCGTCAGCGTGTTGCTTTATAAATCGAGTGGGAATTGGTTGTAGGAAAAATATTATCAGCACTTTTATCATTTAAGATTCGGATTAAGTTTATTATTTATTCGCGTTTGATCGCATTTTTCAAATTAATCATGTTTCTCAACATATTATTTACGTAGTTGTATGATACCTGCTCTTTTCCATACTACTTATTTTTTTGTGTTGTAAATTTTTGCGTTTAACCTCAACTTGTTTAACGTCAGTTGTAAATCAGTTGTAGTGTATTCAAAGGACTAGTATTTTCATACATGAATACCAAGACTTAGTGACGATGACATTCGTTCAATGTAACGAATCGTTCAGTCTAATTTCACTACTTATTAAAATGGTATCGTTAAACGTACGTAATGTAAATTGCCGATAAACAACCCATTTATATTCCTTCATTTATTTTTCGTATTTTTTTCAGGACCCCCCGTCATATGCGTCCCTCCCATCCCGCACCGTATAGGTATTTTCATATTTATTTAAATCCACATAAAACATATAAAATGACATGCAATAGTACCAACAATAGTACAATAATTTATCATACAATGTTTGACAATTAAATATAATATGGTGGCAATTCGATGCTCATATTACTTTGATATCTTTCGTTGCAGTTTGCAAATAATTTATGTTTGAAATTAAGTATGCTAGTGAAATATGGACCTGGCAAAAGACACATGAAAGTAGAATAAATGCTGTAGAAATGAGATCACTAAGAAGAATATGTAATAGAACGATATATGATAGAATAAAAAATGAGGACATAAGGATAGAATGCAAGATAAAGAAGAATATTATATGTAAAATGAAAGTGAATGCTTTGAGGTGGTTTGGACATATAGAAAGAATGAACGATGAACGACTGATCAAAAAAATATACATGGGTGCAAGAGATGGAGTGAATAGCAGAGGTCGCCACAGAAAGGGATGGCATGACCATGTGAATGATATTTTGAAAGAAGGAAACATAAAAAGTTTGAATAATCGACGAGCATGTATGAGACGATGCATGGATGTACAGGAAGCCAGAAAATTGTGCAAAAATAGAGAAGTATTGCGCTCGATTCTCTCTGCTTAACCCGTAAAGGACATGGCGTGATGGTATATATATATGTATGAAATTAAGTAGGTACCTTATTAAATATCTAGAATAATAAAACTTGTAGAAATTCGTTGGTATTAATATTTTCATCGTTCATTATAAACGAATCGTTGAAATGATCCGCAACATTAATGACAATACATAGATATAGGTACATCATCTGGTTTTGAAATCGCTCAGCTGATAAGCGACGAGATAAAAATAGTACGTTCATAGTTATTTTTGTTTGTCTGTGGTATAACAAACATATGTCAACAATATTTTGCTCTATTTGCTACTTACATAGTTCATCTCAACTTTGACTTTGTTTGTTTTTTTTATGGCGGGAAAAGTCTGCTACCTACTACTTAACAGCTGTGTTGTGACGGAGTAAAAAATATCGATTGAAATTTTGCCGCATTGCATATTATCACTGTGGTTTCTTGGTTTGACGTGCTTTGTTTTCGTATATTTAACCGTCGTTCATTGACTCGTACAGATCGTTTTCTCGTATAAATTGTGACAACCTAAGCGATGTTAAACTATTCACAAATAGTGCCTTGAAATCACACCGTCTCGTAATGAATTCCGCAGTGCAAAATCACGACAGCTCCTCCAGTGTACGTATATTCGAAACTGACAATGCGACAGATAAAAAGAGGTGGATTTTCCGAGTCAAAGCTACAGTATTGGATCCCAGCGAAACTGTATGTGTAACCGGTGACTGCAACGAACTGGGTAACTGGAAATATACCGGGGTGGTTAGATTGGAAAGGGAGAACACGACCGATATCTGGTCGGCTCCCATTGACGTTCCGCTCCGACTCGACGTCTCTTACCGATACTGTGTCTGCATTTTTAATCCTGACACAAGACAAGTGCTCGTGAGGCGGTGGGAGACACACCCCCAAGCCAGGAAAATAAAAGCGACCTGCATCAAACCACCGGAAACGTTTGACTTATTCGGAGAACACAATGGCAAAATAAAAATCGATAATGTCTGGATCACGGCGGGACATTTACATCAGCTACGGTTCTACAATGACCCTTTTACATTCTACAGAGACAACAATGAAAGCGATATTTTAACCGTGAAATTGAACGCCGAAGATTCCTCTTTCGTGTGTGACCGAGCTGAATCGTCAGCCTCGTATATTGAAAATAATACCAATCAAGCGAAAAATGTTATAGTTGAAGTTGCGTCATTGAAACAAGACAAATGTCTTCCAACGCATCAAGAAGCATATGGCATTTCGTTTGCTAAAGATGACTATCTGATCTTCAATATTTCAGTTTGCTCGAGTGAGTCCGACTTGATGTACACGCTCAACTTTTACAAGCGTAGAAATGGCGATTGGAAATCGAAACCGGACCACGTCGGCTACGCGCAAATGTCATCAAATATATTTGAAACCACCGAAGGTGACTTCAAAATACCGATCATTTGTACCTCACTTCACAGACCGATAGGCACAATGCACGGCGAATATCTAACGATATACCCGATGAGAAATTCAAATTGCACATTCGAAAAATCTTTCTTGAGCTACTGGAAAGAAACATGGAAGAATCTAGACGTCGGACATCGCGGTCTCGGATCTAGCTTCAAAGAAGAGCGAAACATCGTCAGAGAGAACACGATCGCTTCATTGAAAATGGCCGGCGCCAACGGAGCTGATATGGTGGAGTTCGACGTACAGCTGAGCAAAGACTTGATACCAGTTATCAACCACGACTTTGACGTATGCGTCGTACCCAAAAATCGCGGCTCTGTCGACAAAGCGACAATACTGACTCTACCTCTGAAAGACCTCACTTTGGCACAACTGCGTACGTTCAAACTATATCACACTGGAGAAGATCCAGACAACGAAAGGTTTCACGACGAAGATCTGTCCGAAAATCAACCGTTTTCTTTGTTAACGGACCTGTTTGAAAAGATCGACACAAACATCGGGTTCAACATCGAAATCAAATGGCCGATGATGGCTGAAAACAGAGCGACGCCGTTGGAGCATTCGTTCGACATGAACATGTACACAGATAAGATCATCGAAGTGGTCCTAAAGTGCGGTGGAACAAGGAAGATCTTCTTTTCCTGCTTCCATCCAAGTGTCTGCGCGATGGTTCGCGCCAAACAAAACAAGTACCCAGTGATGTTTTTGACATCGGGCGTCAACACAAAGTGGCCCAAGCTACTCGATCCGAGATGTAACACGATCCGATACGCAGTCAACAACGCGTTGAACAGCAACCTCATTGGAATCGTTGTCTACTCTGAAGATATTCTTAGAGATCCGTCCCAGCTGAAGCTTGCGGAGAACGCCAAACTGATCGTCTTTTGCTGGGGTGAAGACAACAATAATAAAGATGTGATCAAGAACATGAAAGCGTTAGGTATACACGGGGTTATATTTGATAGGATGGACAAGTATTCTTCAAAGACTGTTAAAGAAAGTAGATTTTTAATTGATGATCGGGAAGAAAACACTACCAAATAGGACATTTTTAATTTTTCCAATACACGATTATCTGGATGTGATTATTTTAAAACTTTTTCATAAAATTTACTCTTTAAGCTAATCTGCCATTAGGTTTCATTGTATCTCGTGTTTCAAGTCATTATAGTATGAACAGAAAAATATGTAATTTTGAGATTAGTGCAACATCATTTAAATTTCTTTAAGATTCATATCATGATTTTCAACCAATGATTCAATCATCTTTTACCTATACGATTAAAATAAAAGCGATTCGTATACATAATCCAACTGTCGATTCGTTCAAGAGAATGTAATTACATTCTCTTGAATCGGCAGTTTAAAGCCAAGACGCGTGTATGAAGTAACATTTTGTATAGTGTAGTGGACTTTTTGCATGCCAAAAACTCCATCTTAGAGGCTTCGTAGCATATATATATATATATATATATATATATATATATATATATATATATATATATATATATATATATATATATATATATATATATATATATATATATATATATATATATATATATATATATATATATATATATATATATATATATATATATATATATATATATATATATATATATATATATATATATATATATATATATATATATATATATATATATATATATATGAAAAAGAATTTTCTGGGTTAACCCGTGTCAGATAGTCCTGAGAAGGACTGTTTAAGACCTGACGTTTCGCCCGAATATCATCGGGCATTGTCGAAGGAACGCAACGAAAACCGAGCGAGAACGAACGCGCGCGAAACACGACCGCACACACCTAAGGCTTTCCGTCAAGCACAGATAATATGGAAGTAAACTTTCAGTATACTTCAGATGTGTCACTCAATACATAGAAGCTGTAACCGGATAATCATAAGGTTTCTCACATCTCCGCTATAGGGGCAATGAATACGCGACCGGTCCACGGCAAATTTAAATTTCCATTTTAAAATGTTTCCAGCTTTGAGGAATGGATTCAAGGATAACTTAAATAAAAAATAACCATTTTTCAATCATTATTTATTAAAAAAAACACATATGATGGATTTTATTTGCAATATTTCAAAAATCATGCCAAATAATTCATAAAATACATTGTTCTAAATAAAATGTGCATTGTAGATTATTAGGTTTTTTAAATTTATTTTCCACAAAGAAAGATTTATTACTGATTTTCGGAAAACTATATAACTTCACTTCGCCGTATTTCACTTGACAATTTATTCAAAACTCAACAAAACTTGTCAGCCATCTTGCGAAGATAATCGGAAAACACAAAAAGCTGGCAATAGATTAACACCATCACATGGCGTGATAGTGTGTATGTAGATGAACACCGAAAACAACAAGAATTTTACAAAATCACACGTTTTATATTTATTATCTTGTTTACTTCAAGATTTTAAAGGATCAAAATGTTTCGCGTCACAACAAACAACAAAACACAACTGAAGTATGCTGAAGGTCTGAAAATTTTACATTGCATTTTCAAAAATACCAACATAAAAAATAAATAAATAGCGCCACCTTTGGAGATGTAAGCGTAAAGTAAAACCAGTGCTACCAATAGAGTGCCACCGGCGTGCCGTCAAGTGAGAAGCGCCAGTCTATGCATGAGCGCAGAGGTAGCGAGCGGGTAGGTTCCCCTCCCCCCTCTACCCCTTCACTCCCCGCACCTATTAGCTATTTGTTCTATTATTTGTACCGTTAAGCCGACTTTGCGAACGAGTTGTCATTTTAATAGTGGGTTTTTCAAATATTGTTTGTTTTGTTATGTGTGGAGGTATTGAATAATAGAACAAATAGCTAATAGGTGCGGGGAGTGAAGGGGTAGAGGGGGGAGGGGAACCTACCCGCTCGCTACCTCTGCGCTCATGCATAGACTGGCGCTTCTCACTTGACGGAAAGCCTTAGGTGTGTGCGGTCGTGTTTCGCGCGCGTTCGTTCTCGCTCGGTTTTCGTTGCGTTCCTTCGACAATGCCCGATGATATTCGGGCGAAACGTCAGGTCTTAAACAGTCCTTCTCAGGACTATCTGACACGGGTTAACCCAGAAAATTCTTCTTTTTCATCTTATACCCGTGAAAACCTAAAAGTTAACATATATATATATATATTTATAGAGTTATTATATATATATATATATATATATATATATATATATATATATATATATATATATATATATATATATATATATATATATATATATATATATATATATATATGAAATACCTCCATACTATCCTATCCTGACATACATACCTACATACAGTATGTTTTATATAGAAAACAAAATATCTTTAAGTTTTAGTTTTAAACGTATTCTTTAGTTATACCTACATACTATCGCCATCGACAGTTGGATGTTATGTGTTACATGAAACTAGTAATATAAAGTCAAGTATAAATCTGTCCAGCTGAAGACGTAAGTCAGTTCTGAAAGTAATGGGTTAATAAGTCATTCAAATAAAAATAATTACCATCAATCTGTTAGCAATAATTAAACAAGTTTAATATGTCACAAAAAACATCAACACATGAAATCTGATTAATTTATAGAGTTATTTTATAAAAAAAATTCTTAAAATTCACTTATCTGTCTTTACTGGAATTTTGTAATCGATCTTTACCGACCATTCAGAGTTACGAAACCTTCAGAATTTCTGTATTCGCTATAACAATGCATATTAAAACTGATTCATTTGATATTTAGACGAAATTAAACAATTGTGGATTTCTGAACTTGATTGTTGACAGGTATTATGACGCGCATTTTGATCAGAATGGCAGAATGATTTGATATATGTGAGTTATGTACATACCTACTGTGTTGATTTTTAATGAAGTAGTGGTTAATTAGTTATCAGTACAATGTATTTTGATTGTGTCACTACCTAATGTATGTATGTAGAACGGAACAATCATCACCCAGTTCATGAATACAATGTCACTGTAAAGTTGTAAACTCCCAACCCTGTAAAATATGGTGTGATACAAAAATAGTTTAAATAAATTATGAATGCGATACAAAATTTTACACAATATTCAAGCGTTATAAATATCGTTATTAGGAGAGCCTTGACGGGAGTATTGTGCGACCCGAAAAAGGTTATAACGACCAAAGGAAAAGTATACAAATCGGCTGTTCGCCCGGCTCTGCTCTACGGCTCGGAGTGCTGGACTACAAAGAAAAAGCACGAACATAAACTGCATACAACCAAAATGAAAATATTAAGATGGTCCGCGGGGTTCACTAAAATGGACAAAATTAGAAATGAATATATTCGTGGTTGCTTTGGGGTCGCGACCATCCCAGAGAAAATGAAAGAAACCAGACTCCGATGGTATAAGCATGTAAATAGAAGGGGAGACGATCACGTGGTCAGGGTGGACCTAAATATTCCCACACCACCCAGAGCTAGAGGCCGTCCACAGGCCACCTGGTGGACCTGAGGACCAGCTGACCAGTGAGATGACACAGGACAGAAAGACGTGGAGACTGCGTACCAGGAGAGCCGACCCCAGATGATCTGGGAAGAGGAGCAGCCAAAGAAAAAGAAATTCAATTATGAAACATTCAAAAGGGTGACCTCATTTTTTTAACTACTGGTAATTGGATTGTTGGTCTTGGTTTGCAATAGTTTTTAAAAACAAAAAACTCGTTTATTTAAAGTTTCGTCGATCTTCTAGTTAGCCAATTTGTAAAACTAAGATTTGCATAGACATTTTCCAGAAAATGTTCAATTAAATCAAAATAACATTTAAGTTATTGAAGCAAGGTTTAATTATTTATAGACTAATGTATCGTTAATTTCTTTATAACAAGAATTTTAAAATGTTTTAGATTATAATTATGTAGTTTCAAAATGAAAATAAGTAGGTAATACTTATTTTATCTTATCCTCGTAACTTTGCAACTTATAAAATACTAGTAAAACCCGACAGACGTTGTCCTGCCTGTTTAATTATTTACCTCCAAATATATAAAAATGGTTCATCGGTATGTTTCCTTTTTATCACTTAACATTCTTATCTAGATTCGCTAATTAAAATTCCGTATTTTTTTCCATTCTATCCCTACATTCCCTTCCGTCCCTATTCATCTAAATTTTATTTAATTATTCAAACAAATATAGGTAGGTACTTGAACCTTTAGTATTATTCCAGTTTTATATAATATACCATTTTATGTAGTGGTATATAGGATTTTTGCTGAACACACCCACTGTGTATCAATTCAATACCAACTTTTTTTTTAATTTTTTTTTGTGAGATATCGAATAAATAAATTATAATGTATAAACCTTCTCTGGAATGAGCTGAACAATTTCCCAAAGATTCATCGCAATCGGATGGTTGGTTTGCGAGTTCATCGGACACATACAAATGTACGTAAATCCATTTTTATATATATAGATAATATTAAAGATGAAATATTTTATTTGTAAGGTACTCAATAATATTTATTGAAAAAAATAAATGAGATATGTATTTTTTAAATAAAATATTCTACGGAGAGATTCGAACCATGCATGTTTCGCTCTATCGCATTCGAAATCACTTCCCGTACTCTTCGTGTCAATACCCGTTGTTTTTACTATTAATTGTATCGTTATACCAAACAACTTAAATATTATTTTTTTATCATAGTATGTAGCTATATATTTTATTTATCAATAAATTGATAATTATTCATTTACTACGTACCTACATAATCATTAAAGCAATATTATAAACATATATAGATGAATTGAATATTGTTACGATATTTTATTGATAGTAAAACATTATCAGTTAAAATACAATGTGTTTTATATCAAATCAAAATCAAAAACTTCTTCATTGTTTGTGATAAGTAGTTGTTGAATACATAAATATTACTAGCAAAAATATTAGCACAGTTTTATTGACAAATTAATATCTCAATAGAGACGAATTTGGAATGTTATAGAAGAACCGGGATTTAGCCAACATGCACTCATACTAAATTTGATATAAAATACTTTTCATCCATTAAACATATGGGTGGAGGTCGTTTTTTATTCGGATCTTAGACTATCATGTTCTTTCGACGAACATGCCACAATATCTCAAAAACAAATTTAAATAATTTCCAATTATGCGCCTGTATCCACCTACCCCCGTTGGGTACATGGTATAATGGTACCTACCTATGTTTGTATATATCTAACCATAGACACTCCACTCCTGTCTGCTGAAAGTCTTCTTCTTCTTTCTCAGCGATCTCACTGCTGGATGTAGGCCTCTTTTAAGAGCTGTTGAAAAATATGTATACCTTGGACATAAAATAAAATTAGGAAAGGATAAGCAGACAGCATAAATACCCATAAGGATCGGACTAGGTTGGGCAGCCTTTGGGAAACTTAAACTTGTCCTAAAAAACAGAGATATTCCCACATGTCTGCTGAACGAACTACACTACATTATATTATAATCTACAAAACAGAACATCTCAGCTCCTTATTCAGCAAGACTCTGATATAGTATAACGAGGAACTGATAATAAACTTGGACGATAAGAAAATGTTTATAAATAAATATATTATTTATGACGTGGTTGATAAATTCATTCAACTTGCCGTTGATGTCAATAAAACTATAACTCTAATTATAATTATTTTTAATTAAGTTCAATAGAAAAATGATACAAATTCCGCAAAAAGAGTTACCAACACAGAAGTACCTACTCAACAGATGATTTGAAATGGAAACAGTCAATGATTATTTACACAGACATATGGTAATAAATTAAGGGAAGAAAGTATAAGGTAACGTCAAAGTCAAAGTAAAGTCAAAGTTTATGGTGTTTGAAAAGAGTGAAAGCAGAACAGCGTGCCAAATAAAAGTAGAGAACGAATGGCTCGAGCAAGTCGACGAATACATATGTCTATCTGGGAAGCATGTTTCAACGGAATGGACGGATTGATAAGGAGATCGAAAGAAGAGTTATGGCAGAAAACAGAGTGAATGGAGCACTTAGACCAGTTATGAATGACCGCAACATATCAAAGGATTCTAAAGTTGCCATTCATAACGCTATCTTAGTGCCAACATTGACGTATGCAAGTGAAACCTGGACATGGCAAAAGTCGCACGAAAGTAGAATAATTGCAGTTGAAATGAGATCGCTAAGAAGAATCTGTAATAGAACGATGTATAACAGAGTCAGAAATGAGGACATAAGGAAAGGATGTAGGATAAAGAAATATATTATTAATAGAATGAAAGTGAACACATTGAGATGCTTTGGCCTTATGGGGAGAATGAATGAGGAACGCCTGATGAAGAAAATATACATTGCGGTCAGGAATGGAATGAGAGGTCGGGGCCGCCCAAGGAAGGGATGGCACGTCCATGTGAATGGTATTTTGAAAGACGGAAATGGTAGAAGCATGAACAACAGACGAACATGTATTAGACGATGTATGAATGTTGACGAGGCGATGAATGTATGTCAAGATAGAAGTAAGTGGCGTTCGGTTCCCTCTGCCTACCCCGTGAGGGACATGGCGTGATGGTATGTATGTATGTATGTAAGTATAAGGTACTGCGGTGGATTTATTAAGGGTTGATGAGGTATCGGCTGAAAGTTGATGTCGTGATTGAGAAATACTGCAGAGCGGAATGCCGAACAGCCCATCGTATGTTTATATATACGTACAAGGTGTCTTATAAGTAAGTTTATATTTGTATTCAGAGCGTTATGTGGAGATGTTAGACGACTTCTTGGTGCCTGAACTGCAAAACTTTCTTGGCAATAACCAAAGAACATGGTTCCAGCAGGACGAAGCAACGTCACACACGTCCAATACATCTCTGCCACGAGTTCGTGAAATTTTCCCAGGAAAATTGATCTCCAGGAGAGGTGACATAAATTGGCCTCCACGAAGTCCTGATTTTTAACCCCTATGGACTTTTTCCTATGGGGTTATCTTAAATCTAAAGTTTACGCCAATATATCGACTTCCCTGGCGCATTTGAAAGAAAATATCCGTCACAATATGGTAGCCATCACTGAGTCCACCTGCCGAGCCGTCATAAGTAATTTTACTGTTCGATTAAATGAGTGCTGCGAACGCGAGGGTCTACATTTGGACGATATTATTTTTGAGAAATAAATTCCCAAATTGTGTACTTTAATAATTAATAAACATTTTTTCGACACACGGCTTACTTTTTTTTAATCGATCCACTAAATATAAACTTTATTTAGAGACACCATGTATAAGCGCGGCGCTATTTACGCCCAAGTGACAGCTGACATTGAGGGAACCTGGCATTAATTAGCACAATATAAAGAAGAAGATGGTGCAAGTAGCAGTTTTTGTATCACGAAAATGTACCTCATCTTCGTGATTCAAAATATGGGAGCGTTGAGAGAACCTGACATTAGCACAATATAAAAAGAAGATGGTGCAAGTACGAGTAGCAGTTTTTTTTATGAAGTTATTTATGTATATAACATAATACATATTCGACATATCTATTCATAAGATTAAAAAAATGCACATAAACAAAATAACATATTATTGTCATTTACCGGAGTACAAAAACTCGCGTTGGACTATGACATTTTCCATATCTACATAATATTATTGCTATACAAAATTAAGTGAATATTTATTACAAATAATTTATTTTTTTTATGTTTATTTTGAAAATATTAAATTCAGTTACCAGTCCTTAATTTGTTTCGAGTTGATTGAACCACACCACCTCATTGTACGTATAATAGTACGTGCAAAACTTATATTACGTATGTGTTATGGGGTGCACTATGTATTGAACTCACTATATTTTGTCTACATATATACTCTCCACACGTGATTTTTCTATATGTTTATATAGGTATTTGAAGTAGAATATTATTTCTACTCTTCACACTATAGAATAGTGGAGAGTCATGATTTCACAATTTTAAGCGTATTTTTCAAATTCTCAACGGGTATCATGTAGAGTGTGCACACTGTGAGTTTTGTCGTGATGTGTTTGTATATTATGGCGTACGCCGAACGGATTATCTTTTTTGTGTCCTCTCTACAGCCCAAACTATAAGTCCGATAGACTTCATATTTACATCAAATGTGTAAATTGCATAAACCTAGAGCTGATTAGTTTTCCATAGACAACTTTTAAGTTCTTCTCTATGAATTCAACATTTACGTTGTGTTTTGTATCCTCTCTGCAATGATATCATATATGTAAAATCCATAAACTTAGAGCTGATTAGTTTTCCATAGATATCCATAGAACACACTCATCAAAAATGCATTCAAGGATTGTCAAAATTTAAAGAAAAAAAATTCTGTCATATTAATGTGAAATATATTTCATATTTATGTGTGTTTTTTACTCTCCACTTCTATCTTCCTCAGGGGGTAGGCAGTGAGAACCGAACACTGCATTCTTCTATCTTGATACATGTAGGTACATCGCCTCATCAACATTGATACACTGTCTCATACATGTCCATCTTGCTAGTAATGCAATTTTACCTAAAATTTCTCAACAGGTATCATGTAGAAAGTGCATACTATGGTGTATTCTGAAAACTTTTGTCTTATGGGAATCTTATATTTAAGAATCTAATTGAAATGTGCTTCATAAAAATGCATTTAGAGATTCTCAACCTTTCAAGAAGAAAAAATGAACACTTAGGTACCTACTATTGGTGTGGAGAGTTTAGTGTTGGCCGCAACCCACTCGTTTTCTTTAAATTTTGACAAGCCTTGAATGCATTTTTGATGAGTGTATTTTTGTTGTGTCAAAATTTGAAACAGTATAAAAATACCTCGATTAACCAGACCGTGAGAGCATTTTGAAAATTTGGACAGATGAAATCATAAAGAAGAAATTAACGAATATCTATTGAAAACAAATCAGCTCTACGTTTTTGGACTCAGCTCTACGTTACATATATGATATCAATACGAAGTCAATCGGACTTATAGTTTGGGCTGTAGAGAGGACACAAAAAGGATAATCCGTACGCCGAACGCCGTACGCCATACACACAAACATATCACGACGAAACTCACAGTGTGCACTCTCTACATGATAACCGTTGAGATATTGATTTAAAAAAAATACGCTTAAAAATTGTGAAATCATGACTTTCCACTATTCCATAGTGTGGAGAGTAAAAATGAACACTTAGGTACTATGGTGCGGAGAGTTTAGTGTTGGTTACAACTCACTCGTTTTATGAATATTTTTAAAAGACGGCACTTTAAAAGCACAAAAATGTGGGAGTATAAGAACTCAATTTAATACCAATTTCAATGATTTATTCCCTTTATTTCCAACTAATTAGTACAATTTTCACAATCTAAAATGCTATCTTTACGTCTTTATTACTATACCTATTATATTTATAGGCTCTCTTTTTGCTTATCGGTAATCAATGCACGTTTTCGTAATAAAAGATATTCCTATCCAATTAAAATGGGCACGTATGGAGTAACCATTAATCACAGTTAATTAATATTTCAACTCCCCTCCGCCGAGAACCCAACATTTTGACGGATTTTTGGCGAATTTTAATGGTGGAAAATATGATTTAATGCTTTTCGGGGCTTCCCCGTTTAATCAAATTTACACCGCCGAAACCGCGGTGGCGCTTTATTTCGTGAAAATACCAAAAAAAATGAAAAAAAGTTTTGATGAGTTATGAACTTGGCAAGGAGGTAAGAAAACCGGAAACGAATTATTATTAAATCTATTTAAAGTTTTATTTGACTTTTTTTTCAATATAAATATTGACCACGTAATCAATATACGATATTTTTTACTCCTCACTAACCCAAGGGGATATATTGGGGAGTTATGATTTCGCAATTTTGAAGGCTATTTTTTTAATTACAGATGATCACCTAGTATCATGCTGAGATTGTATTATGAAAATTTCATCACAATGTATACGTGTGTGTGTGTGTGCTATGTGCTGTGTGCTATGTACGGCGTGTTTATTTTGCTTTATCGATTATATGTAGACTAAAGTAGGTACCTACTCATTCGATTATTTTCAAATTTTGCAAATATGTATATCTAATACTTAGACCCCATTAGATTATGGGTTATGTGGATAGAAAGTGTGACTTCAGACGCTTACAACTCTGGTGAGTGTGAAAAAAAATTAGATATTGTGGGGGATTACAGTAGGTACAAGTATATTTTTCTGTATGAACTTGTATAGCAGTTTATAAATTTCCGTTGATCCTAACGATAGAAGATAATGTTTCTATAATGGGAATTTGAATTTTTCCTTCATCGAGCATCGGATATGATCCAATTCTCGATAAATGTCAAATGCTCCTTTTATTGGACAGTAAAAGAAAACATGGTTCAGTGTGCAATTTAATTATGTAAATAAAAAAAATGTCTGATATGCACCAAGCTATACCTTGCCAACGGGGCAAGTTTGATCAAACGGTGATATCAAAACCTTCATGATTACCCATATCAAGGATATAATTTATTATCATAATATGGAGATCTATAATATCATAAGATATTATATTAGTTCTACATTATCTTAATATAGTATATAACTCCATATGATAATTATATCCATGATTTGGGTAGTCATAAAGGTGTTGATTTCACCGTTTGACCGGACTTGCCCTCCAGGGGGCAAAGATTTATTTCTTTCTTTAACACATACCTTTGTCGGCCTTCGTGGCTCAATTGGTTAGGTATTATCTACCTGCTGATCTAAAGGTCCTGGGTTCGATTCCCGGTGGAGACACAGTTTTTAATTGTGTTTTCAGTCTGGATCTGTCGATTAATATCGAAAGTCTCCAGAATATGGCAACTTGTTATTAGATTCGTTTTAAACTAATATTTGACATAGCACATGTACCTAAGTTTCCCGAGAAGCAATATAAAATTAAATTTTAATATAATAGGTACAATATTGTTTTCAGCCTATTGAAATCGTTTTGATCAAAATTCGCTCGACAATATTCTCTAAATAATATTATTACCCATTGGTTAAATGAAAGCGGTATACCGTGGATGTCAGTTTTAAATTTTTGTTCGTGACCCAGTTGGGCAGATGGGAGTAGTTCCCATCAGCTAACGGCGTTGGTAAAAAGTTAAGCGGTCCTACCTTAAAGCCAAAGGCGCTCTTCCCCGCAATATATATATATGATTAATTTGCTACAGTGTTTCTGGGTTGACCCCCATCGAATATTCTAGAACTGTGGGGACCCATTCAGAAATACCTATTTATGAAAGCATCAATTTTCGCTCTCTAGTACTTCCTTCCTCCTCCCTTATAACAATTTCGCTACAAATTAAATTAAAGACTATTAAAACATAAAAATAAAACATAAAAAAAAATAAAAAAATATTAAAACATAAAGATTCCATTCAAAATTAAAACAACTCTAACATATATAATTAAATTGTTACAATACGAGTATTCAAGTAGAACAATTGGAGATGAACCAATATTGAAAAAAAAAATTTACTTATTTATTTATTTATTTAACTATTTGTACATAATATAAACCAATATAATGCACACTGGAGGGCTTATTGCCATAAGACAATTTCTTCGAACCAACCAGATTACAGAGTGACAGAATTATACATGTACATCAATAAAAAAAATGAATGCTACAAAAGAACAAATACCTAAAATATACATAACACCAAGATAAATAAAAAGAAAAACACCAAGATAAAAAAAAGATTGGGAAGGAATAAGAAGAGGAAATCGAGATCAGGTGTTTAGGGATAAATATTTCGTAGCAAAGGGAAGGAAGGAAAAGGAGAGGGATAAGGTATTATCGGAGAGATATCCCTGCTTTAGTCTTCTCTTGAAAATGGAAAGCGAGTTTGACAAAGTTATATCAGGACTCAAATTATTCCAGTGTTGTGAATGTGGATAGTTAATGTAGTACGTTCAGCAGATCGAAGACAATTAAGAAGAGATATGACTTATTCACACTATTTAACTGACTAAAATATAATTATAAATACGAATACAATTAAGTTGACTTATATTTCTGAGGATAATTTAGTTTTGATTATAATATATATCAAAGATTACTGGAACCAGCGCGGATACAGCAATTTTTAAAACAATCAGCAAAATCCTGCTGGATTGAGAACGATGTAGGATTGCACATTAAAAAAATGATATTTCAAGTTAGCTTGACCTCTGCCATTCCAGGGAAGGGTATCAATAGGCACTCTATGATCTCGGTAACATAATCGTCAAGTGCTGAGAAATACATATTTTCTCTGACATTGGTTCACGTTTTATGAAGTATGTAGAAACAGAACAATACCTACACGTTGAAATAATCAATAAATACCAACTGATTCAATATTATGTAGGTCATACAAAGTAACGATTGCAATAAAGTTTGAGAATTCCAATTCTCTAAACCGAAAGATACGATTACATAGGTGTTTGTTGGATCCCTTGGCGCGTTAATTTAGCGACATACCGCCTTCCTAGGAGTTTTCCCCTAATACCATCAAATCAACCAACCTCCTTTATTTTATGTGCTCCTAATACATTCTCCCATTACACACTACTAATATTTCACTCCAAATTCCACGTTACTATCATTTAACTAAAGATGTTTTTATCGTGGTAAACAGTTTGGTTTCTGTGCCGGCGTCCTTGGTTCGATTCCCAGTAGAGGAGAATTTATTTGATATTATTTCAGGAGTTTTCCCCTTATACCAGCAAATCAACCAACCTCCTTCGTATCATTTGCTCCTAATACATTCTCCCATTACACACAACCAATTTTTCACTCTCAATCGCTCGGTTCCATCATTAAACTAAAGCTTTCTAACAGTAGTGGACCATTTGGCTACTGTACCTATTTTTACTCTCCACTACCAACTGTGGAATAGTGGAGAGTCATGATTTCACAATTTTTAAGCGTATTTTTTTACATCAATTTCTCAATGGGTATCATGTAGAGAGTGTATACTTTGAGTTTCATCGTGATGTTTTTGTGTGTATGCCGTATGCCGTACACAAATTTGAAAATTTGTGTCCTCTGTACAGCCCAAACCAAATGACTGATGAACTTCATATTGATACCATATGTGTGAAGTACATAAACTTAGAGCTGATTAGTTTTCCATAGACAACAGTTAATTATTTCTCTATGATTTCATCTGTTAAAACTTTAAAATGCTCTCACGACCTGGAAATTTGAGATATTTTCATTTTATTTGAATTATTTATGCAAAAAAAAGAATTTTCACAAAACTGCATTCAGAGTTTGCCAACCTTAAATATCCTTTCAATAATTATGTTTCTATTAATCGATATTTTGTATGAAAAATATATAGGAGAATTTTTATGTTTAGCAATGTTTAGTTACATATTTGATTTCATATTGATATTAGAGTGTAATATTAGCAGGGAAGCTTCATTGTGTAGTGGAGAGTTTAGTGTTGGCCACAACCCACTCGTTTCAATTTGAATTTGCATCATTACTACAAAACGAATCATTTTGAAAAAAATAACCTAGTTAGTTTGGATATTAATAAAGAAAAATATACCTTCCCTTTTTAATTTTATTTTGTGTATATTCTTGTAAGAAAATAATAAGCATACCCCGATTTTGGACATTTATCTTAAATTTCCAAAAAACTACAAGGTATAGAGCATTATATTTTTATAAATTAAAGAAGATCAAAATATCTGGCAAAATACGATGTAACGTTTCATTAATGCATCAGGTTAAGTTAAAAAACCAAAAAAACTTTTATTTTGCAATGGCGCTGAATGGAAAATAAATGTTTTTTAGGTTTATTTACTAAACCTGAAGCATTAATGAAACGTCACATCATATTTTTTCTAAATATTATTGTCTTCTTTAATTTAAAAAAAATATGTTACGCCTTATATTTTATTAAAAATATAAGATAAACGTTGAAAATCGGGGTATGCCATTATATTTTTTACAATAATTTATACAGAACATTATCCAAAAGTATAGATATATTTTTGTTTATTAATACCCAAAATATCTAAATTATTTTTTTTCAAAACGATTTGATAAGAAATAACGATGGTATATCAAATTGAAAAATAGGTACGTTGGCAGCAGTCCCCCCCCTTAAATAATTGATTTTTTCTCCTTGCTTGGTTTTATGACTGAAAATGGTGACTGCACTCCATTCGATAAATGGTCTGCCTCAATACAGGACGATATCGGGCAGATCGAAGATCCTACAACGGATTTTACAAGATTACTGTCAAAAATATTTAACGAATAACCTTGCTAGGTCAGATACGTGAACGACAGATTAGATTTAGGAGATCGGTTGACTTTAATCACAGAAGCTCTTCAATATGCCCAGGACCGTCCTGAATGGAGATGGACCACCATCTTGAGTCACGAGGCCAAGGAGGTAGATGAAAGAGATTTGCTGGTTACGGATTACATTTACAAAATAAACGTATAATTTATAAGGACTGTTGCTTTCATTGTTACCAAAAAAACAATTTCTCAATAGATGGCGTTACAAAAAGGTTGAAAGTGTCTTTCAGCTAACGATTATTAGAATATATAGAACTTTCAAAATTGCATTGATAAGGAATCTCATTAAGAAAGCATATTTGGTGAATGTTGCGCAAGCGTATTAAGTGATCACGTAGGTATACCGGCCGATGACAGATCGTAAGTTCTCTAAGTGCCTTGAGTTTTTCTGGTTCTCTTATAATATTCCATCTGCGTCTCTATTGAGATGCAGTTAGAATATTATAGGAAAATTTATCAATGAAATAAAATTTATATTTGCTTTTAAAATTTACTTTTTGTACCAAGCTTAAAAAATGTAATATTTTACGTGTGAATTCAAAATTTGGAAAGCATTTATATTTAAAGGATTATGTGCACAATGCTTTTTTTTTTCAATGTAACATATTCGGTGAATTTACCAACAAATAAAAATAAATTATAATAAATAATATATGTATCATTATGTACATAAAATTATTTTTTATTTTATTTTATTTTATAAAGCTTCTCGGGCAACTAACAGGTACTATGTCAAATATTAATTTAACACGCATCCAATAACAAGTTGCCACATTCTGGAGACTTACGATATTTATCGTCTCACAGATCCAGACTGAAAACACAATTTTAAAAACTGTGTCTCCACCGGGAATCGAACCCGGGACCCTTGGATCAGCAGTCAGATATCCAACCAATTGAGCCACGAAGGCCAAAAAATTATGTAGATATCTAAAATTGTAACCTTACATATTCAAAATAAAATATTCAAAACATCAGAAGTAAGTGCTTAAAGAACCTTTAATATACTCCGAGAACGTGGGGTGCTCACGTTATTTAAGCATTTTGCATATTTCAGTCGGCGGAATAAAAAGTAATTATGGGGGAAATCGCGTAAGACCAAAATATCCCCCTGGATCTGTCGAATTTTTAATCCTGGCAAATACGAAATGCTCGTCACATATATTTTTTTCCTCTCCCTCCCGCGCTAATTTCCCGCCTTTTCACGCAAGCGGCGAAACCACGGAAGAACGCGTCAGATGGGCGGGACAGGGGTGCCACATGCAAAAATAATACATAAATAAGTCGCGAGAACGAAAATTGGTACCGGAAGTCAACACCACACACACATACATGCACACATTGCCAGAATTGAACAAAAGATATTTATTTCGTAAGGAATATAAAAAATAAAAATCAAACACACAATGCTACACTCTAATTCGACCGCCATTTTTTTTCCTTGAACTAGAGCTTGTTTGATTAGCATCCACTGTAACAATTTTCTGAATTTAAAATTGGCTATTTTTCATGTTTTATTTACTTCAATGTGTTATATGTTTTAGCGACAATTATCATGACTGATTAGATATTTTTCGTGTTAATAAAAAAACAATAAAAAAATACTTACTTTTATAAGTTGGTAACTGTACAACGGATTCTATAGACGTACAATCCAAATAATATTTGGATATGAACCAAATATGCATACCTACAAGAAAAGCACATGCATTGAATGGGTGAGCGGTTAGCGCACAGGGATAGTAATCCAGTGATAGCGAGTTCAAATCCTGCCACGACCAATTTCGTTCATCTATTTATTTATCGTATGGTACTAGTGAATCAAATGTTTAAAATCAAAATGAACAAAACACAGCAATGACAGCAATCAAATACAAAACAGCACGATATGGCAATCACACATTCACGTCGAGGGCTCCGAGCCAATCCACAAAAAATGCTGGTGTCAGTTCGCAAATGTCCGACTTTGGGCCTTCATATGAATGTACGCTGCATTCTTCCAATATTTGTTGCATTGTTTGAAAGGCAACACATATTCACCTGTAGCACAAGCATTACTTCTTAGTTTAAGGAATGTATGAGGATGTATAAGTATGTACTTGATACAAGGACATATTCATTCTTTAAAAAAAATTGGCTACTCGAATGAAGTACGAAATATATTCAGAGCTCCTACATATGTATATACATAACGTTTATTAGGTAACTAATAACTACAATGCGTTCTTTAAGAAAGTTGACCTCTTCAAAATAACTCCTAGAGGCTCAATATTGAGGTTGCTATTCCGCGGTTAGGTGGTGTACGCATATTTCTCATTTAAATACTCATTCAAATAAAAAAATAATATGACAACCGAACTGGCTACCTGCGTTTTAGCCAAAGCTTTGTTATCAGTGATAAAGATTTATCTATATATGACTGTACTGTTTGGCTGTGTGCACAAAACATTTGGCTGCACAAAGCCAAATGTTTTGTTGTTACCATTGCACAAAACATTTGGTTGCACAAAGCCAAATGTTTTGTTGTTACCATTGCACAAAACATTTGGCTGCACAAAGCCAAATGTTTTGTTGTTACCATTGCACAAAACATTTGGTTGCACAAAGCCAAATGTTTTGTTGTATTGTACAAAACATTTGGTTGCACAAAGCAAAGTTTTGTTGTTACTATTGACAAAATAAAATTTCAGTGTTTTTATTGATATAATAATGCTTTGTAAACTTGATTGGTACACATTTGTAAACTTAATTGGTACACATGTCATATTACTAATTTATCGAAGTAAAATAAGTTAGATAAATTATTTGTTTTCACATTACAAGAGCATTAATTTAACTATAACAACACCATATATCGGGTCCAAAACTATTTTTCTTTCAATCCGAAAACAAGCATAAAAATTAAGAAAATTTCATTTAAATCGGTTGGGTGGTTTGGGAGATTAGCGTGTACGAACATTGTGACATAAGATTTTTATATACTAGTTTCATGTAACACATGAGATCCAACTGTCGATGGCGAATGTATGTAAAGTTGAAGAATACGTACGAAACTCTAAACCCTAAAATCCAAATCATTGAGTATTTTAAGATATTTTGTTTTCTATATAAAACATGTAGGTATGTATGTCAAGATAGGATTGTATGGAGGTCAGTCCTTTTTTCCTACCCAGAATATGAAAGCAGCATGATGGTATGTATGTATGTTTGGAGATTAAGTATCAAACTATTGAGTCCCCGTAGATATTGTGTAGTGTATAGTGCCTTACAAATTGTATGAAACTATGTCGTCACTAAATTCAATTTTTATAAAAATTGTTAAGAAATGTTAGAGATGTACTTCTACAATGTTCATATTTTTTTATAGAAAATTAAATTATAAAGTTAGTGTGTTTCGGCTTTTTTCGATATTTTGTGAAGTTTTGGAAATATAAGAAGTTAAACACATAAATTTATCATAAAAAAATGTTTTTCTAAATAAAAAATATTTGAGAGAATCTAAAGCCTCTTTTGTAGATGGTGTTTTTTTACTTCAAAATTGAAAAAAAGCGTGAAAACTCGCGTCTCTTGGCTCGAAACTTTGTCAATATGCTAAGAGAAATAAATTCTCTTGAACAAATGGACAGTCAGATAAGATTTCTAAAGTCTAATCTTCGTGAGTTGCTGGTTGATCGATAAAATATTACATTCGTCAAAAAACGCCCGAAGTGTATAAGATTCAAACAATTGGATTTTTGTTGGTATATCCTATTTAACGATGTACAATGTATGTACACACCTTTTTTACAATTCATATTTTTATACGGCGCTAGCCGATTTACTAATGATATTAATAACAATTAAGCACTACAAATAATAACACTCAATTATTATTATTACCATTATACACTTCCTCAAAAGAATTAGCAGATCAATGCGTAAATTGTAAATTATTTAAAAGAACAAAATAAAATGCAACAAACGCATCAAGCTTTCAATTGGGAATAGTTCACCCATGCAGATACTTCATATCAAAGAATTAGGCTCTGAGGAGGTCTCTATACTACCTAATAACCCTACTGATTCCCGAATAATAACGTTTAAAAAATCTTTAACGATTCTGCATGCATTTATTATTACCGTTTTTTGCATTTTCATTATTAAGTTTTTCGATCAATCTATAATTTCTAAATTACGTACTAACAATTTTGGAATAATGCCAGTGGCTGAAATAATGAACGGTAATATTAATATTTTACGAGAATGCCAAAGTTTTTTAATCTCGTTACCTAAAGCGGTGTATTTTTCTATTTTTTTTTCATCAAAAGTTTTTATAATATTACTAGAATTTGGAATAGCCACGTCGCAAATATATGTTATTTTTTAAATTTTATCATGAATTATTATATCGGGTCTGTTATGTTGAATTGACCGGTCAATTAATATTGTTTTATCGTAATAAAGCGAAATATTATTATTTTCTAAAAATGAAATCGGATCATATTCATAATATGGTTTTATGTTTATCGCGTCAATTAATTTATATTTAATAGCTAAATTTTGATGTATTATTTTTGCTACTTGGTTATGTCTAAATGTATATTCATATTGCGCGAGAAAAGAACAGCCCGATATTATATGCTCGATTGTTTCCGGAAAAGCCAAACATTTCCTACAACTATCATCTACTTCATTTATGTCTTTTACTATATATTTTAGATAATTTTTAGTTTTTATTACTCTATCATGAATCGCTATTATAAAACCTTCTAAATCCGCGTCCAAATCACCAAACTCAACCATTTGTTTGACCAAATTTTGTCAACATAATGTTGTTTATATTTGTATCATTATTGGTATAATTTGTATTACATAATCTTGTTACAAGCTTAAAAATAACCAACTGTAAATAAATAAAAGTTTTTATGCCCCGTCACACATTTTTCAGTAGGTATCTTAATTATTTTCATATTTTTTGCAGTCCTTATTCTTGACGTCCCCTGTTCTTCAGCGCCTGGTGTATCTGCACTTGTTCAACGTGTCATGACACCGTCTCTGATTATAGAGTCCTCAGATCCTGACTCATCTTTTGTTCTTTCAGTGTGCTGTAAGGGAGCATTTTTACACCCTTTGAGCAAAATGGATGTTGGGGGAATAAAAGATGTGTATTTTTTATACGCATTATAATATCTGGTGATATATTTGTACTGTATATCTGTATGTAGTTATACACAATGTATGTTAACACACAGGGCCGAATCCATCGTAGTTTCAAATGGCGCAATCGCACCAGGAGTTAAATATATGGGACGCCAAATATAAAGAAATAAAAAATATATATGCAAAAATAATACTTCAGATTTTTAAACTATAACATTCAAGAATAGAATCACTTCAGATTTTTAAACTATAACATTCAAGAATCAATAGGGTTGATAGGTAGTATAAGGACCACCTCAGTGTAAAATCCTTTAAAGCATCTCCTGGATGAGATAATTATTATTGCGCGTTGCGTTTGATACTATTTATTTTGATTTTCAAATAATATGCCCACAGTTGATAAGCCCTTTAGCTTCTGTACAGAAGTCCTGGGTTTGTTCTCCATGAAAAGTGAAATTTATTTAAATTAATTTCTCGAGCAAGTATTGCTTCTCTGGACTGGAAATACTGGTAAGTTGGACGAAATTGCCATAGGACAAAAAACTCGCCGCTTGCGCAGGTTACAAGGAAATGTTCATTATTATTATTATATTACCTACGATTTATTAATTGTTCTGCTAAGTGCACGATTCGGTGAACGCAGGTCACTGAAAACATGATGTTACTACTAACACCGCCATGAAGTGAAGTTCCACTAGGAGTTCGGTGTTATAAAACTACTTAAACCGCCATGAAGTGAAGTTCCACTAGGTAGAAGTTCCATGTTATATAACTACTAAAACCGCCATGAAGTTAAATTCCACTCTGAAGTTCCGTGTTTGTAAGGGTAACCTGATCCAAATGATCGGAAACTGAAAATGTGGTACAACTTGTGTAATGTGTACCTATTCATTTTCAGAACAAACTTGACTTAAAATAAAAAAAAATATTGTCGAACATACACTTTAATTTTATGAACTCAAAAGATTTATTTTTCTGCGACATATTGTTATATTTTTTATATTTTTAGGGGAATCTAACTTTTTAAAATATTTAAGAAATATGATTTCTTAATGAATTGTTGTAATTTATAATATGGCCTCTTAAATTAAGTGCGCCCGGCGCCTTACACTCTAGAACCGGCCCTGTATAGAAGTATAAAATCAGTATTTGATTCGCCGAATGTGTGAACTCAGTGGAAAAACAGGCCAATAAAATGTTATATGTGACAAAATACACGAAGAAAAAGACATAAAATTAAATGATTATCTTTAATCATATAAAAATATTTTTGTAGCTTACGCAGTTATTCTTAATGTTCTCTGCTCCTTTGTTACATAAAATGTATAGGTAGGTACCAACATAACATAATAATCAAGTAAGTATATATTATATATTATTATTTATTATTTATTTATTTATTTATACATTTTTTTTTTTTAAATAAAAAAATTAATATGTCCTTGTTAAACAAGTACATATACATCTTCCTACGTTCCCTAAACTAAGCATAAATGCTTGTCCTATAGGTGAACGAGATCGGTCGAGGCAGGATTCGAACTCGCGACCACTGGATTACTAACCCAGCGCGCTATCCGCTCTGCCATCCACCCACCCAATATAAACAAATATAATTGTACACTGGCGGGCTTATTGCCATTAGGCAATTTCTTCCAACCAACCAGATTACAAAGTATGACAACATTGTGTATGTACAACAGCAAATAAAAAAGAGTAAAAGAAATCAAATAAAATACGTATAACACTTAAATACTATTAAACAAAAAAAAATTATAATTCATAGCAATAAAAAGGATATGGTAAGGACAGGAGAAGAAATCGGGATTAGGTGTTCAAGGATAAATATTCCTTATTTAGTTTTTTCTTGAAAATACTAAGTGAGTTAGACGACGCAATATCCGGACTAAGGCTATTCCATAATCTTGAGGTGACAAGCAGGCAGCATAAAGCTGATGTGCTTGAATGAGTCCACAGTGTCACTGTAATACATCTAGTCAGTTCTTAAAGGAGTTGACACTCTCAGCAACAACCAGATCCTGAGGCAGCCTGTTACAACCATCCACCACTCTATAAGGAATCATTTTGATTAAACACACTTCTATTCAAATTCAGGCTATGGCTGCTCATTTTGATTGTGGCAGTTCAGGACAGTCATAATGATTGTTCAAAACACTTTAAATGTCCCAATGAGGTCACCCCTCATTCTTCGTTCTTTAAGCATTGTCAGTCCCAAGGTTTGGAGCCGCTCCTCATATGTCCAATCCTTGAGCCCCGCTACCAGTTTGGTGAACCTTCGCTGCACTCATTCAGGAAGCACTTCCTGCCCAACAGGTTTCTAGATACCTGGAACAGTTTACCAGAGCAGGATGTCGTGTCTGGTGGTAGGTACACTCAACTAACTCAAGAATAGATTGGATGTAAATTATATAAAGAAGCACACGATACAGGCCCTTCAGCAATGTATGGATGCATATTTTTAATTTAAAAGTACAAATTCTTAAGCTCGACAGCCCTGGATGGGCCATGAATGAATCCAGAGGTAGGTATGTTCTATTCCTGTCTTTGTTTTCCAGTTTCTGATTTGCAGAATGGATACATCAGAGCTGACAGAGTCCGTCCTTCGCAATTTGATCCTCCCTGGTCTTCTTCGTCTTTGTGGTGTGGAGAGTGTGAGGTGCATTCCTCAGTTTTTGTCATCCTTTCTGATTATGTGACCAGCCCATCTCAGGCGTCCCACCTTGATAGAACTGACCACATCACAATATGGTCACAAATTCTTACGTCTAGTTTTTTTCATTTAGAAAGAAATTTGTAGAAATTCGATTTGTAGAAAGAAAAAAAAAGTATTTATTTTATCAAATGAAATTCTACATAGTCAACGCTGTCAGTGTAAATAAAATTAAAAGTATAAATAAACCTCTTTGTGAATGCATATTGTCATTATAAATAATGTCAACTGACATATTATAAGATACCACAGACGCAAATATAAGTCATCATTCCACCATAGAATTATAAAAGTATAGAATACTCTTTAGCCTGCAGTAAATGAGACTGCTAAATGTTGACTTTGCTAAATGTTGACCAAAGGTATCAATAGGCACTCTGTGATCTCGGTAAAATAATCGTCGAGTGCTGAGAATTAAATATTTTCTCTGACATTGGTTCACGTTTTATGAATTATGTGGAAACAGAAGAATACACGTTACAATAATCAATAAATACCAAATAACAGGTGCCAGACTTACCTTTTTCATATTTATTGAATATACATATTATAAGAAAGAAAAAAATTAAAAAACCAACCACTGAAAAATGATTAATCGAAAACGTTGCTATATCTCGGACTATACATATTTCCATAGATAAGTGCAGAGTAGATATGGATAAGTGAGTGTAGGTAAGTCGTTAATATGGTGATCTAATTATACGGTCATTAGCTAATAATTGACTAGTGAGTAGTGAATTAATGACCTCATCAGATAGATACTGTACCAGGAGGTGCCTACCTATATGAATATTTTAGGGTTACCAGTAACAAGATTAAACAGCGGAAAACGTTGGCAATAATTACAGCGCCCTCTGGATTTTGCTGTTTTTCTAATAGATCGAAAATAATTAACGAAAAGAAAACATCATCCAGAGGGCCATGGACTTGCTTTCTTTGATCAGTTGAAAGGAGTTGCCTTATGACAATATCTTTTTACTCCACACTTACCCAAGAGGAAATTCTGTATGAATGCTCTCATAGAACTTGGAACAAACAAATAAATAAATATTTTTTACTCCTCACTAACCCAAGGGGATGTAGTGGAAAGTTGTAAATTCGAACTTTTTAAGGCTTTTATTGCAGATTTTCAACTAGTATCATGCTGAGATTGTATTCTGAAAGTTTCATCACAATGTATCTGTGTGTAGGTATATGCTTTGTGCTATATGCTATGTATGTACGGCGTGTTTATTTTACTTTATCGATTGTACTCATTCGATTCGAAATTCGAAATATATCCATCTATTACTGGCTTAGAGCATATTAAATTTTGAAGGCTATCTGAATAGTGCTCCTCAATTTTTTTTTCTTGTAAAATATTTCAAAGTAACCACGATTTTAAGACAATTTTTTTCGTGCACTTTATCAACTAGTATGATACTAATATTGTATTCTGAAAGTTTCATCACAATGTATCTGTGTCTGTGTGTGTGCTTTTTAAGCGTGTTTATCGATTGTTTAGTATATAATCGATAATTCTACTTTATCGATTATATACTAAACTCCCAATTAATTAATTTTTAAATTTTGCAAATATGTATATCTAATACTCGCTTAGACCCCTTCAGAATTTGAAGGATATCTGAATAGTGATACCTACTCATTTTTTTTTAACTTTCAAATATTTCAAAATGACCCCAAGCCCAAGAAACTTAAAATTTGGTATTTTTATTTTCTAATTGGTAAAAAGGCATATCACGTTTATGAAATGGCATTGAAGAATTATCAAGTTTTCATAATGAAATATCACCATCAAGTTTTCATAATAAAATATCACCACCAAAGATGGTGATGTTAGAAGTAAGAATAATAGAAGAGCGTGTATGAGACGATGTATGGACGTGAATGAAGCGAGGAATGTATGTCATGAAAGAGGAGTCTGGCGTTCGGTTCTCTCTGCCTACCCCAAATAGAGAAATGGCGTGATGGTATGGTATGGTATAATAAAATATTTAAACAAAAAATAATCGAACAGACTCATTTGATGAAAATGCTGAAAATTTTCCATACAAAATTTGAATAATTTATGGAGTGAGTGAGGAGTTTAGCGTTGACCACAACCCACTCGTTTTATCATGTGTTCACCATTACATTTTTATAATGACGTATTATGTAGATAAAATTAAATTGATTTTCTTATACCAGTTTGATATCTTCATTCATGTGGTAAGTATGTACCTACTATCTACATATATGTATTAATATTATTGTCTTTTAATACATGTATGGTATCTAACACTGTGTTTTTTTGTAACATATAGGTAGGTAGGTACATATTTATCTATTCATCTACTTACATATTTATGTTAATTATTTTTATATTTTTTACAAATATTTATCACAAATCATAATATAATTACAATAATAGACTGATAAATAAAATATACTGGTAACTCATGAAATATTCATATTTAAAAACCTTCATGAAGTCGGGGACTGCTGCCAACGTACCTATTTTTCAATTTGATATACCATCATTATTTCTAATCAAATCGTTTTGAAAAAAATAATTTATATAGTTCGTGTATTAATAAAGAAAAATAAATCTTTACTTTTTGATAATGTTCTGTATAAATTCTTGTAAAAAAATAATGGCATAGGTACCCCGATTTTCAACGTTTATCTTATATTTTTAATAAAATATAAGGCGTAGTTCAACATTTTTTTTTAATTAAAGAAGACAAAAATATCTAGAAAAATATGATGTGAAGTTGCATTAATACTTCAGGTTTAGTAAATAAACCTTAAAAAAATATATTCCACTCAGCGCCATTTCGAAATAAAAGTTTTTTTTTAATTTATTACCTTAACCTGATGCATTAATGCAACGTTACATCGTATTTTTCCAGATATTTTGATCTTCTTTAATTTATACAAAAATATAATGCTCTATACCTTATAGTTTTTTAGTAATTCAAGATAAATGTCAAAAATCGGGGTATGCTTATTATTTCCTACAAGAATATATACAGAACATAATTAAAAAGTTAAGGTATATTTTCCTTTATTAATATCCAAACTAACTAGGTTATTTTTTTCAAAATGATTCGTTTTGTAGTAATGATGCAATTTCAAATTGAAAAATTAGGTTTCGCTGGCAGCAGTCACCCTCTTAAATACCGGTATTAAAATAAGTAACTAAATAGAAAAAGGATACTTTTCAAAGTTTTTTTCTTTGAATGAAGAATAAAAAATATTTCACGCCATCCCGTAGATTTTTTATATTCATACTGCTATTGTCAAACGCAGTTGTTTTAAACAACAAACAAATTCAAATACAGATTATATATTATAATGGGAAACGATTTAAATATATGAATTACAAAATTGTTCTATTTTATCAAAACATCAAATAAATCATGCTAAAAACATACATTGTCATAGGTAATACACAAATTCTGAAAGTTTCAGAGCTCCAAACGGTCGTGAATTTAGTTACAAATCAACTGTAAAATCCAGTATCTAAGGGTAGACCAATGAAATCAAATTTAAGTGTGTAAAAAGGAGGAAGTATTTTTCTGTTCATAATATCATCTACAAGCATCTGAGATCAAATAAACGCGTTTAGTAAGCTGTTTACGAAGTCTAATAAAACCGTTAGTGTTAATGTTCCTGTTCAATCACTGAGATATTTCATTGACGACACATGAATAGGACATCTAAGATTAGACAGGTTCAGCCGCAATCATACATATATTATTCTGATTGATAAAATGGCCGAGAGCTGTCATAGATTGTTTACATTCATTCAGCCGATGTCAAACACACGGGTAGGTACTGTTAACCGCAGTTTTTATACAGCAAACAAATTCAAATATAGACATAGGTACATCTATTGTGAAACGATATACCTAAACGTATGAATTACAAAATTATTCTCCGCCCCCATTTTACCGATATCCGGGTTTAAGCCGATTAATATTATGATTTTATCAAAACCACTGACATCCCTATACGTATCACCATGGTGTATCTATTAGGTATATCAATATTTGTGATGTTACGAGTATTTGTATAATTGATTGGTACAGTATTATCAATATTGCAATAATAGGTAAGTAATTATGTAGTTGAATAGCAGTCACAGTTGACGTGATACAATTCATTATCAATATTCTCTCACTCTAAGTATTATGTATATCTACACACATTCCATCACAACTCAGAGTAGGTATATAATAGATACCTATGGATAACAGTCACAACTGATCACAACGCCTAAAACTCCTATATGCACCTATGACAGCTGTAAGTTCTAAGTCATCATCAAAAGTCTCAATCAGGGCCGGATAAACGTGTGTTTGCGCCCGTAGCAATATATTTAAATTCCGCCCCCCCCCCCAATTTTTTTTGGAATTTTAAATGTAGAACAATTTAAAATGGACTAAGCGTGATTTTATACATACACACCATCATGCCGATCCTCTATCCGGGTACGCAAAGAGAACCGAGCGCCATACCTGCGAATTTTTGATTAATTTGATTAAAATTTTAGAATTTTAAGCGCCCTTTTTAAGACAACCGCCCTGACTTCTTGTTCCTAATTGTTCTATGATTTATCCCGCCCTGGTCTCAATCCTATGGATTGGTTTGCAGAAGAAGTCTACATCTCGCTTTCCACTTCTCTCTATCCTGTGCAGCCCTTTTCAGCTCAACATATGTGGCGCAGTTCATGTCCTCGCACACCTGGGCCAAATATTACCGTCGGGGGCGCCCCCTGTGGTTTGTCCCCTCAACCATTCCCTCCATTAGGTCATGTAGGAGTCCCTCGTGGCGCAAGATGTGCCCAATCCAGCGAGCACGTCTCTCGGAGATGGTATTGAGTAGGTGTCTGCCTTCTTCAACTTTGTTGAGAACCTCGGCATTCGTGATGTGGGTTCGTGAGTTCTAAGTATATATTTAATAATGTGTAACAATTCACCTGAAAATAAGGAATTATACTATTGCCATCAATGAAGTAACGAAGAATCCGTTTTTTTGTAACGCCGTCTATTGAGAAATTAGTTTATTTGTAAGGCATAATTGGTGCAAGCGCATAAAGGGATCTCGTAAGCCAGCCGATAGGCCTTGAGTTCCCGTTTCTTCTATAATATTCCAACTTTGTCTCTATTGAGATGTCAAAAAGTTTGTCAATAAAAATATCATTTGACTCCCGGCAGGGAAAAAAATCCAATGTTTGCGTATATGCCATTAAAAAATATTCGATTTAGAATGTTTATGTTGAGATATGTGAAAGTGTGAGTGCGAGCGAGACAACATGAGTGACTGAGAATATAATATAAGCAAGGTGTTTTGGGCGAAATATATGCTGGCGACTAGAGGTGGTCAACCACACCATCCCCCAGGAACTTCGGTAAGAGCAGGTACCCACAGTATCGAGTGTGTGGACACATTTACTTACCTAGGTTCGGTCGTAACGAGTGGTAATGAAACCAGTGTCGAGATCAAGAAAATACTTGCCTTGGCTAACAAGTGTTACTTTGGACTACAGAGGCACTTTAGATCACGTGTACTGTCAAGAACCACTAAAATCTTCGTCTATAAAACTCTTTTACGACCTGTACTAACATACGGCTCTGAGTGTTGAGTTCTTGCTAAAAAGGATATGGATGCGTTACTGGTTTACGAAAGAAAAATTTTCGGTCCCCTCTGCGATTAAGGCACGTGGAGAATCAGGTACAACCACAAACTACAGAGCCTATTCAAGGAACCAAATATCGTCCAAACGATAAAAATAGGGAGGCTCCGCTGGTTAGGACACGTGCATCGTATGGAAGATGACCAGACACCAAAAAGAATCCTAACAACGCGTCCGGAGGAAAGAAGGGGTGTGGGAAGGCCGAAACTACGATGGATGGATGGAGTCGAGAGGGACCTTCAGATAGCCGATGTGCGGAATTGGAGAGAAAAGGCCATGGATAGGGTGCAATGGAGACGATTCCTTGAGGAGGCCAAGGCCCATCCATGGCTGTCAGGGCCATCTTCGTTCTTACGGCTGTCAACGAGTTCACCCATTTCGTATAAGTATTGTCATGTACCTAATATAATATATGAATAAGTACTGAAGAATATTGAGTTATAAAATCATCTTTACTACTTACCCCAACATTGATATTATAGTTTTACTTAATATTAACCTACTATTTGCAAAAAAAAAATCGATTTACCCTTAACTTCTCGCAGTAGGTCCGTATAAAGTGTATCAATCTTAGCTCTCAAGTTATTGACACCAGAAATCCTCGTTTTAAATTTTATTATCACCGTCATTCAAATATCCGTACTTGGAGTGGTTCTTGGGTTAAACGGGGATACTTCTCCGATAGGGGGTGGCAGAAGTCCCTACATTTTTATTAATCTTTTTATTGTCGAGATACGGAAAGGTTGTGAGAGAGATTTGCGACTACGGCTGAAATTTCACGATAAAAATGTTCCAAATATATCCATTGTGAATCGCTTTTTGACAATCAATTGAATTTTCAGATTCTGCCGAACTACCTACACACACACCTTCAGAATTTCACTTAACAATAATATTTTTACTGTGTCAAATGTTATTATAAGTTAGAATTTCGACGGATTTTTTGTAATCCTTTATTTGCCGAAACTCCATTTTGATGTATCGAAAAGAAGCGAGGGTTTAGGTGCCAACATTGTAAAATTTATAAACACATCGATCGTCTTAAAGATGTTATCGTCTTTCGCGACGATTCTTCGCCACAAATTCTTTCCGAATCTGAATCTGTTATGGCCGGGATCCAACTTATATGTAAGGAGGGTATTATTTTTTTTAAAAAATCTCGTTATATTTAATATATGAATATAAAGAAAGACTTTTAAAGATTATATAAATTCTGGGTTCTTGTTTTTTTTTTTTCATTTTTGTTTTTGTTTAATCTTTTGCTTGTTTTTCTTTAATTTTATTTTTATTCTAGGTACTTCACTACCTATAGGTACATTTTGTAAATTTATATAAATATTTTTTTTTTTGATATTTTTTTGTTGTTATATATAACTATTTAAAATTATGTATCTATGTATGCTATAATTTTAATAGTTAGAATTATTAATTGATTTCATCTATATTCATCTCAAATATTTATAATTAGCTTTATCATCATTCAAGCAATACATATGAAAATAGCAACAATATTCAAGCAATACATATTAAAATAGCAACACGATTGGATAAAACAGTCACTATTCCAGCATTGTAAGACTTTACATTCTGATAATAAATAACTAAACAAAAAGAAACCAACCCTCAACCATCCCAACCTAAAAGAATTCTTTGCTTCATGGTTCATGAAAATGTGTTTAATTGTTTGTAATAATTGTGTATATAACAGCCCATTTAGGGCGTTTATATAAACAAATAAATAAATATTTAAAATTATCTCTTATTTTTACTTCATTGCTGAAGGTCATGTGCCGCTCTGCCACCACCCATCTCAAACCCATCTCTATATCTTTATTAGGGCCTCAGCTATCAAGAGACCGTTATTCTAATTATTTCAATTATTTGGTCACTGAACCTAGAAGGGGATCGTCCTCAGGGACGCTGTAAGATGGGTCGACACAGAAGAAGGTTCTAAAACGAACACGTCAATGACAGACTCAAGTACCGTTAAAATGGCAAGGAACGAAAGCAGACCTACAGAACGTCCTCCCAAGAGACAGACTTTAACATGCCGAAAAAGAGAGGAAGAATTAAGAGGTGTTAAACTTCAATGAGTAATAATAATAAATAATATATTCAATTCTCTGTGATCTTGGGAGCATATATTATAGTTGCATAAAAAATCCAGAAAAGGAACCTACCTTTTTACTCTTAACTTATAGTGGGGAGTTATGAATTTGCAGTTTTTAAGGTTATTTTTTATTGCAGTTTATCAACTAGTATCATGCTGAGATTGTATTCTGAAAGTTTCATCACAATGTGTGAGTTGTGTACTATGTATTATGTACGGCGTGTTTATTCTACTTTATCTTCTTCTTCTTCTCTTCTTCTTCTGCTTTAGTAAGGACTGTGTCCTGTTATTCTCGGAGCCTGATCTTCCATATAATATACTAGATGGAGTACCTACTCCGTACAATGAGTGAGTCATGGTATATCGCGCGTTTGATTTCTTGGTTGGCAACATATTGCAGTTTTCCATATATTTCAACACTTCCTAGATATATATCTTAATGAACTAAGTGGTTTTTTTTTCGACACATAAATCCAAACAATTCACATTAGTCTTTATTCTCTATAAAAAAACATATTTTTTCCTACCTTGTTGTCAAAAGTCCCGCGGAAAAAATCATCACTTCGACGTACAAAATTTGCTAATTACGACATCTAGCAAGTATATTATATTATTTGAAAATCCATGACAAAATATTATTTATCCATGAGATTAGCTGTTGTGTTTCGAAATAAAATAAAAATAAATATGTACACTTCCAATCTTACATGCTTGAAATTAAGTAACAAGATCGAATTGTTTCTCATCATTCCTATTACCAATGTATCATGTACTTATGTACATCATCGTGTGCGACTAACAAAATAAAGATCTATCGACAGTAAATATTGAGTTTTTTTTGACGTGAAGTACAATATAATATCTATACTTACGTGGTTTTGGACAAAAATAAATAACAGGCTCTGTTTACACAGGTGCTCATTCCATTTTGAAACACTGTCATGGGTTGGCATATTTCCTTGTATACATATGTATACAAGGAAATATAAATTATCCGATCCTGATGAAACTGGAGAAGCTGTTCTGCAAAAAATTAAAATCTGTTTTAGTACAATAAAATCTGTTTTACAGTTTTTGAAAAATGCGGACAAGCAAATGTATTATTTGACGCTTATAAAAAGGAGGGTACTTTTAAGCTTCTATACTATTGGGGGGAAAATGACAAAGAATGGATGTCACGAAAAGTAGCTCTAGAAGCTCTTCTAGACTCACGGTCTCGGCATAATATTGCAAAAAGTGACAATCAACGTCGGTGAAAATAATTATTCACAGACATGGATTGTCTCGAGATTACTTCAAGCCTGTGACTGTAAAACTGGGCATCAAAGAGTTAGCCAAGGACACTGAAATTTCCAATTTCTTATTCAGCAGAAATGTCAAATAGAAGGGCACTACATATAATCATGGGAAAACAATTTGAAGGCTGTAAAGTTCCCCACAAAAGTAGTAAAATAATTCAAATGTTTCAAATTGAAGAATTAATGATAAAGTGGCCATATTTCCGACAGTGTGTGGCTACTGGCTCCTGTAGTCAAGAAATATCCCATTCAGGTGTCATCTTTTTCCCCTTAAACCTAAAACATAATAATTCGAGAAATCACGTAGTCCAAGGCACTGGCTAGTGAAACTATTGTGATTTTTACCGTGCTCGAATGCTATTAAATCCATACTTTAGGATGGAATGGATTTAGATTTTTTTGTGTGCTTTTGATAACGTTTGAGAATTATTCTAAGCCAATATTTTCCCAACATCAAGCCATTGGTTGACGTTGAAATTATTGTTTCGTTCACAGAACGTCTTGACGCATGAAAGAAAGTACACGTTAGGTAAATTGATATCTCACGTTGCACGGATAGATATTATACGGAATACCAAATCCTGTTCATCTTCAGAGGCAAAAGTTGATTTTGTCTCTTTTTACAGAACAAAATTTACTTGAGATTTAGGGTCAGTGGGCCGGTTGTGGCCATTGGGCCGGTTCTGGCCATTTTCAACTTTACAAGTCGAAATATAAGCTAAATAAAATCGAATCTTTTTTTACTCTATGGCAAAATGCATATTTGTCAATGGTCTTCGTTGACAAGTGACACAATAAATCTTATTGTTAACAGTTTATGTTTGGTCGATGCGAATAAGTGTTGCGGAAATTTTTATTGAGATTGTTATCCAAAACCTTAAGGAACCCACTGTAAGTAATCTTAATATATATTTGTAATCCTTTTGATGTTTTATTTGAAAACAAGTTGTACCCATTATAAAAGGGTATGGTAATATGTTTTTGAGGTGATTTTTAGCAAATTGGTTGTTTAAACATGATTTTTAGATGTGGCCATTACTGACACAAGAATTTATACAAATGTATGGGTTGTGGCCACGTTGGTGGCCACAAGTAGCTCCCATACAGTACTAGTTTTGGCCATTAGCTAAAAAAATGTACATATCCGCTAATTTTGATATTTTAACTTAATAAATTATTATGTTTCTTCTACAGAACTGTGAAAATGACTCCGGCAAATAAGATGAAAGATGCTATTAAGCACTCAAAACGCAAACTTTTTTGTTATTCACCATCGAAAGTGATTTTGGCACTAGAAGCTATAAAAGGAGGTATCTACTGCTAGTAAAAACTACAAAATCCCCCGTAGTACTTTGCGTAGCAAAATATGTGGACGTGCACCAGCAGCCTCAGGTCACGTAGGACCACAAGCTGTACTTGGTATAGAAATAGAGATGTCACTAGTCAGGTGGATTAAAGATTGTGCTCGGGCAGGTTTCCCAATTAACAGGGAATGTTTATTAGATTCCGTAAAGAAGATTGTTGTTACTGGCAACATCAATACTCCTTTCATCAAAAATCGCCCTGGGAGGACATGATTTGAGTCATTTATGACGAGACATCCTGATTTAAGCAAAAAATATGCAGAGTAAATAAACAAGGCACGGGCATTGATAACCGAAGAAAAAAATCAGAAACTGGTTCGAAGAAGTCATTAGTTTGTTAGGACCTGATGGATGTAAGATTTTTGAAGATCCTGCTCGAGTATGGAACTGCAATGAAACTTCATTCTTCTTAGCCCCCAAAGGTGGACTTGTCTTAGCGACGAAAGGTGAACATGTTTACGACACTTCAAAAAACAGTGATAAAGAAAATATCACTAGGTACTCTGTTTACAGTAAATGCTCTTGGAGAACTAGCTCCACCTCTGACACTTTACAAATACAAAAGAATAAATTCAGATGTAGTTCAAAATGCACCTAATCGTTGGTTTATTGGTAAGAAAGACAAAGGGTGGATGACTGCTGAGTCTTTCTATGAATTTATTCATAGAAAGGTCTAAATTTGCACTAAATCTTATTTTTTTATAAGTTTATTGTATAACTTGAATAATAAACATCGATTTATAATCATTACTGTATTTAATTTAGATAAAAAATGTAACTTCCCTACATAGATTCATGTGGCCAAAACCGGCACACGGGTGTGGCCAGAACTGATTAAATTGTGGCCACAACTAATGCATGGGTCCAGTTCAATGAAAAAAATTATTTAAAAAATAATTAAAGATCTGATGCTATATTTATTTACATATATTAAAGATAGGTATTTTTCTTGTACATTAATGTTGGAAAAATTATAATTTACATTTATGTGTAAGTTTGGTGCTCATTCAAAAACGAAAAAATCCTTAAGGTGGCCACAACCCGCCCACTGACCCTATGTTACGGTGACGTAGCCTTTCACTTCACTAGCAGTCGCTGGCTACCGTTAGCTACCACTGGCTTATGTGCAAGAAGGGCGCGGGCCGTGGCCTGTTGGGAACCGTGCTTGTTAACTCTCGAACATCGAGGTCAGTTTAAAAAATGGTTCGTCTTTGAAATAATGGTGTGTTGCCAAATTAACTGGCTATGTCCATATTCGACACAGGTTTTAAATTTGTACAAGAATGAGATGTAAAGGGTTTTTAGTCGATTTCATACCTAAAAGTTTGTTTTTGTTATGCCACTTTCCGCAAATAAACCATTCTGGCGGATTTAAATCTATTTTGAAAACGATCCAAAAATGCCACTATAATACCTACTCTGGCTGGGAAGTTTTCGAACTAATAATTGGATGACTTTGGCTGGGAGTTTCCCCCATTACATGGGATTGCCATGCATTCTAAGCAGCTTGCCATACTAACGGAATTTGCATCGAATTATTCCTAGTCAACTTTTTCTCGCGGCTTTCCTTTTGATGTTTGATGTTATTTTGTCGTCAGTCCACGCTTTCAAATTCACAACTCGTAGACAACTTTCGAGTTGACAGTCTGTTAATAATACTTTGTAAATAAATTATGACGGAAAATTGCGACATCACCTCTCAGTGGAGTTATTTCTGGAGAGGAATTTTGTAAATGTACTCGTCTATATTGCAAAATGAGAGTCGGGACATGTTGGTATTGGATATAATATGTAATATGGCTATAGTTGTCGCCAAACATCTTGAGCCATTTCGCCGGCTATAACTATCGTAAAACAACTTGAACCAGTCACGTGGGTGAGTAGATCGCAAATTTATGTCCTTTTTACTCCTCACGTCCTCACTAACCCAAGGGGATATAGTAGGAAGTTATGATTTCGCAATTTTTAAGGTTATTTTTTTATTGCAGATTATCAACTAGTACTTATCCTCCCAGATTTATTCTAATTTTTATTTTATTAAAAAAAATGAATATGTCCTTGTTAAACAAGTACAAATACATCTTCCTACGTTCGCTAAAATAAGCAAATAAATGCTTGTGCTATAGGTGAACGAAATCGGTCGAGGCAGGATTCGAACTCGTGACCACTGTAATACTAGCCCAGTGCGCTAACCGCTCTGCCATCGACCCGTCTAGGTGTGAGGAGGGATGCAGAACAGCTTCTCCAGGTTTCCAACTGGAGAACGGCAACTGGTGATATGGGACATTGGAGGCGCTTGCTGAGGGAGGTCAAGGCTCGATTTGGGTTGTAGCGCCACCGAAGAAGAAGAAGAATCAACTAGTATCATGCAGAGATTGTATTCTGAAAGTTTCATCACAATGTAGGTATCTGTGTATATACTGTGTACGGCAGGTTTATTTTACTTTATCGATTATCCAACTGTCGATTTGTTCAGGAGAACTTTGTTCTCTTAACATATCGACAATGTTTCAAGCCAGGATACGCGAGAATTGTATGCAGAGGTCTACTTTTTTCACGGCTTTTCCAACTTTGAAGTCAAAAAACACCAACTTAGAGGCTTCGCAGCATATATGTTCCATACACGGATTTACTCAGAATTCGGAGTAGAACATTTCGTGTGTCTGTGTGTGTGTCTGTGTGTCTGTGTGTGTGTCTGTGTGTCCGTCCCCCCCTTATAACTTTTGATCCGCTCAATTTACAGAGCCTAAAATTTCAGAATATATAAACAGTTACAGGCCTACAAAACTTTTGTACTCGGAATTTTGAATTTTTGTTTCAGTCAGGGGTTATCAACTTTTGAATTTTTATTTTATTTTTCCATATATCTCAGAAACCATAAAAGCTAGAACGCTGTAAATTGGTACAAACATAGGCAAATACAAAATCTCAAATTGGTTTTTTCAAAAAAATTCCAGGGTTTCTCAAACATTTTTTATTAAGTAAAGTATTTTTTTTATGATAAATTTATGAGTTTAACTGCCTATATTTCCAAAACTTATACAATTATCGAAAAAAGCCGAAACACCCCAACTAGATTATTTAATTTTCTATAAAAAATATTAACATTGTAGTAGAAGATCTCAATTTTTTTTTAACAATTTTTTTAAAAATTGAATTTAGTGACGACATCGCTTCATACATTTTGTATGGCAGTCGCCTATACACAATATGTAAGAAGACTTAATAGTATGATACTTCATCTCCAAACATACATACCATCATGCTATTTTCATTTTCTGGGTAGGAAAAAAGGAACTTCCTCCATACTATCCTATCTTGACATACATACCTACATATGTTGTATAGAAAACAAAATATCTGAAAATATTCAATAATTTGTATTTATGGGTTTATAGTTTGGTACATATTCTTCAACTATACATACTATCGCTATCGACAGTTAGATCTCATGTGTTACATGCAACTAGTAGACTAAAGTACTCATTCGTTTCTTTTCAAATCTTGCAAATATGTATATCTAACACTCGCTTAGACCCCATTAAATTTTGAGGGATATCTGAATAGTGCTTCTCAATTTTTTAACTGTAAAATATTTCAGTGACCCCGAGTTCAGGAAACTTAAAAATAGAAATTTTTATTTTGAAATTGGTAAAATCCCTTTACCTTTTAAGATTAAGGTGACCATATTCGATCCAGCCACCCAAGATAACGTGTCATTTAGCTCAAGAAAAGAAACAAGAAAAGATAACTCAATGTATGGAAGTGACAGTCGCCAGTCACGTGACAACTGTCACTTCCATACATTGAGTTATCTTTTCTTGTTTCTTTTCTAGAGCTAAATGACACGTTGTCTAGGGGGCAGATACCTTACGTGGTTCTAAAATACCCCTTTATAATTTTTGTACTTAATTAATACTCGTAATTTACCTATATGTATTACTACCATATTACTACCTAGGTACTTACCTACTTTAATAATATTTTTAAATGGCAATATAAATATTTTTTATAATGGTTCAGTAGTAGGCAACATTGAACTTCAAGTCAAATCAAAATGTCAAACTTCATGGTTATTTGTGATAAGGTCGCAGTATTAATATGAGAGTTTAAATATTATAATATTTTACATGATTTGTTATTAAACGACAATATTAAAAACTAGAAAAATGGCAGCCAACTCAACCGGAGATAATGCTGTCTTCGAAGTGACGTGTGATAGTAGTGTTTTAAATGAGATTGAACCAGGTCGATGTTCGGAAAGTATGTTAGTAACAACAGATTCTTTTGAAGAATTTGCAAATGAAATGAGCTCCAGTTTAGATGGAAAGAAACTGCAAGTGGGCAGAAGCAGTACAATTAATGAAATTCAAGGTGGCATACAAAATTTGGACATGAACGAGGAACCTCCAAAACAGGATATAAAAACTGAACAAAAAAATGAAATCGTAAGGATTGTCGTGTTTTCTTTGTTGCTCTTATATAGTTTGATCACATAATATCGTTGTGTTAATATGTAAACAATCGTGAAAATTGTTTACATATTAACTTATGCTTTGTTGACAGTTTAATATTATCATTATTCTTTGTATCTTCTATAAACAAATCAAAATTTGATATGAATTATCAATCATATAAAATTTCGTGTTGTTTTTATTAGAATTAATCTGACTAGTTTTCATTTAACTACAAACAAGGAAAATTGATTTTTGTCAATGTTTTTTCTTATATTTCAATGTATCTACTATAGAATACTTTAGGTATATCAAAGTAAATTTGTTAACTTGTGAATCGACACTGAGATATTTTCACCAAAAACAAATAATTAATATAAAAGTTCTAAAAATTAAAAACTACTAAACATTGTCGTGTAAAAATTAAATGATAATATATAAGTAATCGTTTTAATTATCAATATTATGGAGGCCCCCAAAAACACGCCATTTTGCATTGCTTCATATTTCTCTGATTTCTAAAGTGTGTGACATTGAGGCCCCCATTCACGATCATGCCATCCTGCCAAACGGCTTGCCATCACTCCAAAATGCGCTCGTGAATGTCAAATCCCACGCAGCCCAATTGGCCTGACACACCAAAATGGAATTCCAAACGATCGAAGCTCTGTGTTACTGCGAAAACGGCGCGGCGCATCCTACCGGTACGGCATGCTCGTAAGTGTGAAAACCAGCGGTACATTGCGCCATCTCATTGCACCGAACTGTTTGACACTCTCGTGAATGCAAAAATACAACATTTTCTCTTTGTTTTTTTCTATTTAAGTATATATAAACAAACCGCTAAATAGCAGTTGTATAAAACTCATCATCAGAATTATAACTAATTTTTACTTGAAAATTAAAAAAAAAATAGAACTTATTAATGCGAAAGCGCCGACTGCTTGCGTATACTAATTTAGATGACTCGATGGTGCGCCCGTGAGTGTGATAAAACTTTACAATGCTCCAAATGGAGGCGGTCCATATCGAACAACGCCGAATGGCACGGTCGTGAATGGGCTGCTTTATGTCCTATTCTGCTTTATGTCCTATTCTGATAAAAGGATTTTGTTCGCGCTGTGTGACTTAATGAGTCCCGTATAAATGCAAGCATCTTTTATTACATTTCTCATGTACTAAAATTCAGACGGATAAATTCAGACGAATCAGAATTGGACAAATTGTAGCATTCCTACACCTCAAACATTTGTATGGACTATATGCTTCATTCTGCATTTTATTGTTTTTACACACATTTAAACTAGTTTGCATTCAGTAATGGTTATTAATTACATATTAATTTTGTTATTGAAGACATATTTTGTAGCTCAGTTTGCTTAGGTTAGGGTCCCGAGTTCGATACCCGGTAAAGACACTTTTTTTAATTGTGTTTTCAGTCTGGATCTGTGAGACGATTTATATCGTAAATCTTCAGAATGTGGCAACTTGTTATTGTGTGCGTGTTAAATTAATATTTGACATAGTACCTGTTAGTTGCCCGAGAATGAATAAATACCTAATTAAATAATTATCAGAAAAAGAATGTTGATTGTAATATACGATTTTATTAATTTTTGTGTTAGTTGCTTCTTGCATCCCTGGTCCCTTTTCCACCCATTCACAACAGTCACTCGTTTTACTCAATCTCAACATCCGTTCGCAGTAAACCTTCAATATACATGAACCAGTCGGTTGAACGATCAACGGGCCAATAAAAGAAAATATTGGTTGGCGTCATCGATACAACATGGAGCTATATGAGAACTGTGAAGAGCCCGATGTGATCAGTTCCATCATGATAGGGCGCTCAAGATGGGCTGGTCACATAATCCGAATGGACGACGACAACCCCACAAAACGCCTCACACTCTGTGCCACAAGGTCGTAGGAGACCGGGAAGACCAAGGACTCGATAGATGGACAGTGTCGATGCCGGTGCTTCCACAATTGATATTAGAAACTGTAGAACGAAGGCAACGGATAGACGGGAATGGATGAGACTCCTGGATTCAGCCAAGGCGCACCCAGGGCTGTCGAGCTTATGATGATGATATACAAACTAGTCGCTTCTCGAACTCTCTTATTAACGCAGAAGCGCGGCTGTGGAACAATCTTCCGAAATCTGTGTTTCCTCCTTCTTTTAACCCGGATCTTTTTAAAACCCGAATTAATATTTTCCTGAGCAGATTGCAAATCCTCCCCAATGCCATGTTGTACACTTCTTCAGAAGAGTACAATGGACCCAAATACTAATAGTTGGTGTCCCGTACGTAGCCATGTTAAGAAAAAAATATAGTAAATTGATGTTGAAAACTGTTGTTGATTCAAAATACATGTTCCTTCCTCCAAAATGAATTAAAAACACTAACCAAATAATAAAACAATTTTTTTCATACTTTGCATCGACGAATTTCAGCACTTAAAAATTCCGAGTAAAATGATACTACTATCATGGCTTTTGACAGGTTATCAGACTGTTCCTTTAAACATATCCTTTCTTAGTTATGATTAAAATTATATAAAGAATAATAATTTTCAATACACCCAGCTCAAAATCACTGTTATCAACGAAGTATGCGCCATATAAAATACTGCTCATCCAAGAAGTTTGTATTCGTATACAAAACTTGCAAACTGTGAACTTTTATGGTGTAATATTGACTGCAATCATGAAGTATGATACTAACTGCAACAAATCATGGGGCATTTAAACTTTCAAGCAGTCCCAATGATTTTTAAAACAAAAATTATTAATGAAAATATTTATTTTGTGTATTGTCAATATTTTTATTTATGAACTAGGTATATTTTTAATTAAATTCCCCACATGTAAAAAGAGCTGTTCTCATATTGTGATGGATACGAGAACAGAGAGATATAACCTTCCAAAAGATCTCTTAGGCCTGACTTGACAATTTATTCTCTTTCATTGAAAAGAGTTATTTATGTGAAGCTGACTGTGCTGACCATGGGACACAAATATTCTAAAAGACCACCAATACAAACTAAACAAGTATACGGAACTGATAGATAAATCAGTTCAAAATGGCTTTATCATGAATATATATGCTGTAGAGGTGGGGGCGAGAGGCCTGCCCGCAAAATCTTTATATTCCTACTTTAAAAACCTGGGTCTCCCTAGAGGTAAAATAAAATAACTTTTGGATAGGGTGGTAAAAGCAGCATTATCTGCATCCTATCGGATTTGGTTCCGCAGGGGAGTGGAGTATCAGTCGGAGATTGGTGAGTGGTGAGCGTTACATGAATCATAAAGGGGCCCCTTAATCCCGCATACATGGTCGCAAACCCATGTGGCTCGCCTGTACTGGCTGGTACTCTAGTCACCTGTGCTCGTGGTTTCACTGGATTGCCTTTCTCTTTTGTGTCTTATATCCATGTGTTGATTAAGTAGGATAGATTGTGTAAAATATTCATTAAAATATGTATATATTTTGAAAATATATCTACATTCCAGTGGTTTACTGTGACATTTCAATTAATCATGTCATTAAAATATTACGGCTTATATTTTTTTCCAGGAGAACTTCTCTCGTACTGAAAGTGAAGCGAGCCTTCTGTCTGTGGATGACCAATCCAGATCGCAAGAGGATCTAAGCGATGATGACTATCTCCATAATGCAGAATGGCTCGCCAAAGACAAGCATGTATTTATACTTAGTTCTGCGGGGAAACCAATATACTCCAGGTATATTTCACTATTTTATTTGTACTTTATTAATATATATTTTATATATGGTGACAGGAAAATTATTCGAAAAACAATTATTCGAATGCTCAATTTTACGAAAATCAATTTTACGAATGGCAATTATTCGAATCACATTTTTTCGAAAAACAATTTTCCGAACACACAATTATCAGAAATTACAATTGTTCGAATTTTTATGACGTCATGTTGGTAGTATTGTGAGAGGAATAAACCATAGATTTTTATTATAATATACTAGATGAGAATTTTGTATGAATCGAAGAGAGGCATTTTTCCGGGGGATTTTTGACGTTTTAGTACATCGTTTTTCCATAGAGAATAACGACTAATGTGAATTGTTTCTGGATTTATTTGTCGTAAAAAACACTCTGTTTATTTAGATTTAGAGAAAATTTATTTAGGATGTATTGAAATGTAAGGAAAACTGAAATATGTTGTCAACCAAAACGTCAAACGCGCGATATTCCATGACTCACTTTTTGCACGGAGTACTACATCTACATAGTTTATTATTATGTATAGTAAAAATCTATGGAATAAACAACATGGCGACGCACCACGCTGTCAAACATCAATTATTAAAAATGTGCAAACATACGTACCCAACAATAATACAATAAGACATAATAATAGTCTTCATCGAATATATTTTACTGGCAACAAATATGTCAAAGGAGGCAACATAATAACACAAAAATATATTAAATTCGGTCAATTGGTTTTCCAACAAATGTTAGTTCGAATAATTTGCTTTCGGACAATTGTCATTCTAATAACTGTTTTTCGAAAAATTGTTATTCGTACAATTGCGCATTCGAACAATTGTGTTTCGAAAAATTTTCATGTAATCTAATATATATATGCGCAAAAAAATATTGATTCATAATAATAAAAAACCATATACCCTTTTCATCATCATCATAGCCCCGTTTGTACCCTGACCTCCTCCAAAATCCTCCTCCAACCGTCTCTGTGCTCCGCCACTCTCCTCCAGTTCACAATTCTGATCGCCCTTATGTTGTCTTCTGTGTCATCCAGCCATCTTAGCTTGGGCCTGCCTCTACTTTTCTGCCCTCTGGATTAGTGTTAAGAATCTTTTTGGGGATACGATCATCATTCATTTGGCTGAGTCTACTTACCTTTATGGCTTGTTCAGTGTTGAGTTCGTCATGTAATGCCTGTAGGTCATAATTATATCACATCCTCCAAACTCCATTATCGTTCACTGGGCCAAAAATCTTCTCAGAATTTTTCTTTCAATAAATCCCTATGCCCGATCACAATATTTTTGGAAAAAACTTATTAATGTTATTGTATTGCTACTAACTGGTATTAATTTAACACGCACCTAATAACAATTTGTCACACTTTGGAGACTTAAGATATTTATCGTCTCACAGATCCAGAATGAAAACTATTAAAAACTGTGTTTCCACCGGGAATCGAACCCGGGACCATTGCCTCATGAGTCAGATGTTCAACAAACTGAAGCCGACAATATAATATTTGTTTTAGTATGAAATACATATTTGTGTCATAAATCTTTTTACCAGAACATTTATAAGAACAAAATAACAGGGTATAAGAACAAAATAACAGGGTATAAGAACAAAATAACAGGGTAAGAAATGAGAACATAAGGAAAGAATGTAAGATGAAGAAAGATATCATTAATAGAATGAAAGTGAACACACTGAGATGGTTTGGCCACATGGGTAGAATGAATGAGGAACGCCTGACGAAGAAAATACACAATGCGGATAGGATTGGATTGAGAGGCCGGGGCCGCCCAAGAAAGGGATGGCACGACCATGTGAATGATATTTTGAAAGACAGAAATGTTAGAAGCGTGAACAACAGACGAACATGTATAAGACGATGTATGAATGTTGTCGAGGCGATGAATGTATGTCAAGATAGAAGGTTCTCTCTGCCTACCCCGTAAGGGACATGGCGTGATGGTATGTATAAATATGATACACAGATTATAATCTATAGACTTGACATAAGCATTATTTCTTAGTACACACCTTGGTAAATATTTTTAGAATGGTTCGGAATGGAAAGTTAAATAGTACTCGACAATCACATCAATAAGTACATGTAATTAACAAGGGTATTTTACATTTTGAAAAGCAAATACTTTTACTTCTATATAAATGTGTTATTAACCCTTTGAACGCATTAAGCAAAAAATAAAATTTGATCTGAAAATTACAAATTTTCAATAAAAAATAAAGTATTCTATAAAATTCCTTTTAATTTTTTTTAATCAAAAAATGATTGTCACGTTATATTTTGGGGGAAGGGGGGCTCAATAAATTTAATTTAAATATATTTTTTTCGCATCCAAAGGTAACGTTTTTTACAAGCCATGCACTATAGTCGATTTACGCGTCGAAAAGGGAAAAAAAATCGGGCGACTTTAGTCGATTTACGTGTTCAAAGGGTTAATATCTGATTTATACTAGAACATTGAATGTGTTTGGGATAATCTCGTTCCACCTCACTTTGTGTACCAATTACCATGGCCTAAAGTCGTAGCTTATGTCAGCTATATATGTTCCTTCTAATCTGTTTAATGTCGCACTGTAACTGGCGTATAGCTGTGAAGGAAAAAAAATAACCTTAAAAAACTTGATTTATATTTTTCAGATACGGCAACGAGGATAAACTGGCCAGCTTGTGTGGTATACTGCAAGCACTGGTGAGTGTCGTGAACGACTCCGAAAAGGACACCATCAGATCCATCCAGACGCCCACTTGTATGGTCGTCTTCCTGATCAAAGGACCGTTGATACTGGCTGCTGTCTCCAAAACAAAAGAAAATGAGACCCAGGTGGTCTTACAATTAACGTAAGTCAATAGAACTTAACTGTTTTCTAAATATTTAGGAAAGGGTAAAGTTTCATTGCATTTCAAGCAGTCAAAAGTATTAATTATATAATACTTTTGACTGCTTGTTTAAAATATTGTTTTGTCAAACAACAGCATATTATTAAACCCAAGAGGTCCCATTTTGCTAAATATTCGTACAAAATGTAAATACCACAGAGTAATGAATATACAGAACTGGCATAAACTACAGCTTTAGAGATGCCACATCCCTCCTCTCCTAAACGAGCTGCACTGGTTGAGGTGTCCAGAGCGAATAGATTACACTTGATAGTTTAATAAGTACGCTTGAGCTTGATGAGTATGTTCAGTATCCCAGTACACAATACTTCCTTTTTCACCACATCTTTCTCCGTACAAGCAGCTCGTCTTTGGAATCACATCCCATCGCAACTTTGAGTTTCATTAACACTTTCCGCTTTCAAAAAAAATCTGAGGAATCATTTATTTATTTAATGTTGCTTCTCGGGCAACTAACAGGTACTATGTCAAACATTAATTTAACACGCACCCAATAACAAGTTGCCATATTCTTGAGACTTGTGATATTTATCGTCTCACAAGTCCAGACTGAAAACACAATTAATAACTGTGTCCTCACCGGGAATCGAACCGAGAAATTTTTGTCAATAGAAATGAACGCACTTCACAAAAACCGGGTTTTTGTTAATCACTACTCAGTATCTCAAGGGAGCATATGAATTTGCAATTTTTATCTGGTTGTATATCACAATGTATCTGTGTGTATGTGTAAACACACAGATACATTGTGTCTTACACATAACACTTAAATTTGTCTCCTTATCATATCCTTGTCCCCCTCTCTCCTGTCCCCTCCGTTTCTTTTTTGTTTTTGTTTTATTCATATAAATTGTTGGTAATCATAAAAATATCATAAAAACAGTATGCTTCACCAAATGAATATGATTGGTTGGAAGATATTGCCATTTAGCAATAAGAATAAAAAGTTTTAAATGAATAAATAAAAATAGTTTTCAAGGATCTGCATGACTTGGATCGGCACTATATTCGAGAACGGTGTCAGAGGAATGTATCATCAGAGAGACACTCAACATTGAGATCGTAAGAATCACAGAATACCAATTCTTCAAAGGAATTGGATAGAGCCAATAAAGCGTCTTACTTTGATCGTGGTTTCAGTGTAAACGGAACTATCAAATGGAATAAATTGCCTTCTGAAGTGCGTGGAGAGCAGAAATTTGGAGCCTTCAGTAAATTGTTTAAGACTTCTCTGTTTCGTCGAGCCAACAAATAAGCAACAGAGCCCTTGGAATAGCTTTTTTCCATAAAAAGATGATAATTGTTCTTTCTTATCTTCTTCTTTCTCAGCCATCTCTCCACTGCTGGATGTAGGCCTCTTCTAATAGCTTCCACTCGTCTTTTTTCTGGGCTTTTCGAACCCATCCGCTTCCAGCGACAGGGACAATATCATCGGCCCACCTTTTCTGGGGCCGGCCTATTCCCCTTTTCATATCCCATGGTCTCCAATTTAGAATTCTGGGTGCCCATCTGTCCGTACCCTGTCTGGCAACATGACCTGCCCATTGCCATTTAAATTGTTCTTTAGGACAGAGAATTGGTACATAAAGTGAGGTGGAACGGTGTATCGGAAAATATTCAAAAACGTTATATTTATTGCCATCAAATTTTGGTGGCGGTGTGTGCAAAAATTTTACATTTTGATTATTGATCTGTGGTAAATAGTTTTTTTTTCTCTTATATCGTTTCTAAATTGAAATATCAAAATGTAAATGAACTGTTGGTGTCCCTTAATGAAATAAATAAATACCTATTTATCACAAACTTTATTCGGGAATCCGCTGTTTCGTTAAAAACCTTTGAGCATTAATTTTTATGCATTTTTAACAGAGATTAAATAATTATATAATATATTTCAGATATGTATTTAACCAGATTGTGTCAGTCTTGTCGTTATCCCAGCTGACGAGGATATTTGAACAAAGAAGAAACTACGATCTACGAAGATTGTTATCCGGTGTGGAAAGATTAATAGATCATTTGTTGACATTCATGGAGAAAGATCCTGCTTTCTTATTAGGCGCTGTTAGGTAAGAAAATCATTTTGTTTGGATATTTCTCTCCAGTCATTTGTTTTTTTTTTATAATAATAACTTATCCATACAGATATTTAGCATAATATCAAAGAATTAGGTTCAGTAGAAACCTTTATACTACTTTTTATAATAATAACTTATCCATACAGATATTTAGCATAATATCAAAGAATTAGGTTCAGTAGAAACCTTTATACTACTTTTTATAATAATAACTTATCCATACAGATATTTAGCATAATATCAAAGAATTAGGTTCAGTAGAAACCTCTATACTACTTTTTATAATAATAACTTATCCATACAGATATTTAGCATAATATCAAAGAATTAGGTTCAGTAGAAACCTTTATACTACTTTTTATAATAATAACTTATCCATACAGATATTTAGCATAATATCAAAGAATTAGGTTCAGTAGAAACCTCTATACTACTTTTTATAATAATAACTTATCCATACAGATATTTAGCATAATATCAAAGAATTAGGTTCAGTAGAAACCTCTATACTACTTTTTATAATAATAACTTATCCATACAGATATTTAGCATAATATCAAAGAATTAGGTTCAGTAGAAACCTCTATACTACTTTTTATAATAATAACTTATCCATACAGATATTTAGCATAATATCAAAGAATTAGGTTCAGTAGAAACCTCTATACTACTTTTTATAATAATAACTTATCCATACAGATATTTAGCATAATATCAAAGAATTAGGTTCAGTAGAAACCTCTATACTACTTTTTATAATAATAACTTATCCATACAGATATTTAGCATAATATCAAAGAATTAGGTTCAGTAGAAACCTCTATACTACTTTTTATAATAATAACTTATCCATACAGATATTTAGCATAATATCAAAGAATTAGGTTCAGTAGAAACCTCTATACTACTTTTTATAATAATAACTTATCCATACAGATATTTAGCATAATATCAAAGAATTAGGTTCAGTAGAAACCTCTATACTACTTTTTATAATAATAACTTATCCATACAGATATTTAGCATAATATCAAAGAATTAGGTTCAGTAGAAACCTCTATACTACTTTTTATAATAATAACTTATCCATACAGATATTTAGCATAATATCAAAGAATTAGGTTCAGTAGAAACCTCTATACTACTTTTTATAATAATAACTTATCCATACAGATATTTAGCATAATATCAAAGAATTAGGTTCAGTAGAAACCTCTATACTACTTTTTATAATAATAACTTATCCATACAGATATTTAGCATAATATCAAAGAATTAGGTTCAGTAGAGACCTCTATACTACTTTTTATAATAATAACTTATCCATACAGATATTTAGCATAATATCAAAGAATTAGGTTCAGTAGAGACCTCTATACTACTTTTTATAATAATAACTTATCCATACAGATATTTAGCATAATATCAAAGAATTAGGTTCAGTAGAAACCTCTATACTACTTTTTATAATAATAACTTATCCATACAGATATTTAGCATAATATCAAAGAATTAGGTTCAGTAGAAACCTCTATACTACTTTTTATAATAATAACTTATCCATACAGATATTTAGCATAATATCAAAGAATTAGGTTCAGTAGAAACCTCTATACTACTTTTTATAATAATAACTTATCCATACAGATATTTAGCATAATATCAAAGAATTAGGTTCAGTAGAAACCTCTATACTACTTTTTATAATAATAACTTATCCATACAGATATTTAGCATAATATCAAAGAATTAGGTTCAGTAGAAACCTCTATACTACTTTTTATAATAATAACTTATCCATACAGATATTTAGCATAATATCAAGGAATTAGGTTCAGTAGAGACCTCTTTATTTATTTACTAGCTGAGAAGCATCGCTTCGCTCAGCTTCTAAGCTAGGGCTTTCAGCCTACTTTTAACCGCTGCGCGGTAAATGGCCGCCTTCGGCGGTTCATGCGACAAAATGAAACGAAGCTTTTATGGTAGGTACTTAAAAAATATATTCGGTACAGTGTTAACCAACACCTGGTGGACGTCACAATGTCTAGTGGACTTCACAAGGTGCGGGCTTCCAGTGCATTGCCAGTGTTGTTTTTGCGGCTACTCCGCATGGACACATGGCCCCAGCCACACGCCCCATGAACATGCCCATGACGATGCCAATAGTCCATGAAGACTTGGCCACGTCAACCTGAGCACCCGCGAGGAAGAACGAACGCTTGCCCTTAACCGTGAGTGCCGTGAAAAGATAAATTACTCTGGATGCTGCAATTTATCGACCTGCATCTTCGCTTTGTGTCTCATGGGCATATTATGATGAGTAACAGCACTCTATTCTCCATCATCAAAATGTAGTTAATTACCTCATTTTGATTATTTTTAAATACATAAGTATTTTTTTTATTTATGCTAGTCCAATTAATCCAAACTTTGGGTTGCCCATATAGAACGAATGTGTTTTTAAAGTTGTAACGTGCACAGCATACATTATTTTATAATAAATAATCAATAGTTGTTGATGATAATATTTCATTTTGATGACCTTTTTATTATTTCGATATTATTCTCATCGGAAGAAAACTTATATTTTTTAACGCATTGCGGCGCTTTTGTGATGTCATTCAAATAATACTCCATAGTTAAATAATAATTAAATTTCAAGACCTGACACGAAAGTAGATAGTACATAAATATTTTGTAATTTTATATATTTTTAAACTGTAATCAATAATAAATAGTTGTTGATAATAATATTATTTCATTTTGATGATCTTTTTATTATTTCGATATTATTCTCATCGGAAGAAAACTTATATTTTTAAACGCATTGCGGCGCTTTTGTGATATCATTCAAATAATACTCCATAGTTGAATAATAATTAAATTTCAAGACCTGCACGAAAGTAGAAGGTATTTAAATATTTTGTAATCTTATATATTTTTAAACTGTATCCCTGTTTTACAAAATTTCGTACAAATAAAGTTATTTTTTGTAAAAATGATTTTATATTGTGTTTCCATAAGTTTGAAAATTTTCCGATAGATGTCGAAAACCAACCATTTATACACTTTGTATATTTTTTCGTATTTATTAAAAAAAAATTAGGCGTTACCACAAAAAAAGAATATTTTTCCCGAAATATGTATAATATTGACTATCTTTAAACAAAAAATCAATATAATTGGCGTTGTAGGCCACTTGTAAAGAATCACCATTTTGACAGCTAAATCGGTAAAACAATGCAAGTAAAGCAAATCTGACCCACAATGCAAAAGGAAACACTTGTTCCGTGTAAATTGTTCCCTCTCCCTATGTAGGATTTTATTATTTCGTGCCTTTTGAGCTCTGGCTATGACGGGAACAAACAAAATTTTACGTTGGCATCAGTGTGCATTATAATAACCGTAAGGATATATTCTCATAAATCAATTTTGGCGACTCGGCGAGTAATGCAAAAAAGCATTCTATAAGTCTTATTATATAACATTAAAACATACTTTCTTTTGAAAATAACATAAAAAACATATTAGCTCGCGAGGCTTTGTGTTTTTATACTGTTTCAAATGTTATATTATAAAAATGTAATATTATAAGATTTTTGCTCTACTGTAAAATTGACGATTTTGACATAGTAAGGTTTCAAACGAAAGACAGACAGACAGACTGACATGAATTTAGCCGTGCACAAACATGTGCAAATCCAGAACGACAATCTTACCAGGTCTCTTTTATTTATATGCAGATTTATCCCAAAGACTCACCAACAGGCAAAGAGTACATGTATATTACAATGATATGAAGGCTGTCATCATTTCTCCACAAATTGCCCAATTAGTGGTGAATACAATTTTAGCATAAAAAAAACAATTTTATAACTTAAAAACTAACATAGATAATTAACAAAATGTAAGAAAAATAAAATATTTAAAAACTTAAAAGCTAACATAAAATACAAAAAATACAAAAATCGTAAGTACCACGGGGAAAGGAAGAGGAAAGGATTTGGTGTATTAAGGATAGTGCAGGTTAGCAATCAGTAAGTATTTGATTAATGGATCTCCTAAACGCATTCAGGGAAGAGGCAAAGACATCCACACTCCCAAACTTACTATTAAAATTGTGAGTGACTCTGTATAAGGGACTTCTAACACCAGCATTACTGGTTGGAGTGTTCATATAGAACTGTCTGTAATTGCGAATTCGAGTCAACGATGGTATACAGAAGTTTACCCTAGCCAACAGAGCAGGTGCATCAAAATCAGAGTTACAGATCTTGCGCAGCGTCAATGCGTCGAGTAGCTCGCGCCTATGTGTCAGACTTGGCAAATTCATTACGCTGATGTTACGGAATCTACGCTGACCGATACGGAAAAATTTTCTTTGCAGCTTCTCAATCTCGTCAATGTACTTACTATATAGGGGGTTCCAAACAGCAGAGCAATATTCTAATTTAGAGCGAATTAAGCATTTGTATAGCAGCAATATGGAATTTACATTACTGAATTCTTTCGTTGATCTAAGAATAAAGCCCAAAATCCTGTTGCAACTTATCAGAACCTCCCGTATATGTTCGTCAAAGTGCAATTTTGAATCAAACATAACCCCTAGATCCCTAATACTATGCAACGGTTCCAAAGCCACTCCGTCAATCTTATATATGTGATTCATTACATTTTTATTTTTTGTAAATGTAATGGAATTACATTTCTTTAGATTAAGTTGAAGCTTATTAGCATCGCAATATTTACTGAGTCTGTTCAAATCGTCCTCCAACCCCATACAGTCCTCCTCATTACGTATTCGCCGATAAATTTTGAGATCGTCGGCAAACAGCAAAAATTCTGAATTTTTAAAGCATGTACCAATGTCATTGACGAAGAATGTAAAAAGAAGGGGTCCCAGAACAGACCCTTGTGGAACTCCCGAGGTAACGGCCACGCATTTAGACTTGTAGCCATTCATGACAACAGTCATCAAACGGTTACTAACGTAAGACTCAACCCAACGCAGCAGACTACCATGAATTCCGTAAGAGCTCAACTTCCTAATCAGCAAGTCATGGTCAACCTTGTCGAAAGCTTTTTTAAAATCCGTGTAAATTGAGTCCACCTGCACCCGCTTGTCCAAGGCCTCAAACAAGTAATCAGAATATTCAAGCAGATTTGTAACCGTTGATCTTTTGTTCACAAACCCGTGTTGATTATCAAGTAGGCATGGCTTTAGATGATGGAACAATCGATCCTTCAAAATAGACTCAAAAACTTTAGAAAATTGAGATAAGATCGATATAGGACGGTAGTTCTGTATATCAGATGTACAACCCGACTTATGTATAGGTGTAACATACGCCATTTTCCATAGTTTTGGGAAGCGACCCTCAGCAAGGCTTTTGTTAAAGATTAGTCGTAGAGGTCTTGTAAGATGTGGTGCGCATTTTTTAAGAAGCATTGGCGAAATCATGTCAGGCCCCGCACCCTTATTGACATCTAGGTTAACAAGTTTTACATATACCTCGGAACTAAGTACATGAATCTTAGATAGAGTTGAGTTGACCTCCGGGTTCACGCACGCGTCAGCTGGAGAGTGCATGTTAGTGGGAGGGTTAAACACAGATGCAAAAGTTGAACAGAATAAATTAGCAGTAGTTTCTGGATCATTAGATTTTACCTCGCTGTAGAACATATTCTTAGGGTAGCTGGCAGTTTTTTTCATGTTATTAACGTACGAGAAAAATGGTTTTACATTCCTATTCAACGACTCTATACTACTTTTTATAATAATAACTTATCCATACAGATATTTAGCATAATATCAAAGAATTAGGTTCAGTAGAGACCTCTATACTACTTTTTATAATAATAACTTATCCATACAGATATTTATCATAATATCAAAGAATTAGGTTCAGTAGAAACCTCTATACTACTTTTTATAATAATAACTTATCCATACAGATATTTAGCATAATATCAAAGAATTAGGTTCAGTAGAAACCTCTATACTACTTTTTATAATAATAACTTATCCATACAGATATTTAGCATAATATCAAAGAATTAGGTTCAGTAGAAACCTCTATACTACTTTTTACCTCATTGATCCCTGAATATACATTGATCCCTGAATATACATTGATCCCTGAATATACATTGATCCCTGAATATACATTGATCCCTGAATATACATTGATCCCTGAATATACATTGATCCCTGAATATACATTGATCCCTGAATATACATTGATCCCTGAATATACATTGATCCCTGAATATACATTGATCCCTGAATATACATTGATCCCTGAATATACATTGATCCCTGAATATACATTGATCCCTGAATATACATTGATCCCTGAATATACATTGATCCCTGAATATACATTGATCCCTGAATATACATTGATCCCTGAATATACATTGATCCCTGAATATACATTGATCCCTGAATATACATTGATCCCTGAATATACATTGATCCCTGAATATACATTGATCCCTGAATATACATTGATCCCTGAATATACATTGATCCCTGAATATACATTGATCCCTGAATATACATTGATCCCTGAATATACATTGATCCCTGAATATACATTGATCCCTGAATATACATTGATCCCTGAATATACATTGATCCCTGAATATACATTGATCCCTGAATATACATTGATCCCTGAATATACATTGATCCCTGAATATACATTGATCCCTGAATATACATTGATCCCTGAATATACATTGATCCCTGAATATACATTGATCCCTGAATATACATTGATCCCTGAATATACATTGATCCCTGAATATACATTGATCCCTGAATATACATTGATCCCTGAATATACATTGATCCCTGAATATACATTGATCCCTGAATATACATTGATCCCTGAATATACATTGATCCCTGAATATACATTGATCCCTGAATATACATTGATCCCTGAATATACATTGATCCCTGAATATACATTGATCCCTGAATATACATTGATCCCTGAATATACATTGATCCCTGAATATACATTGATCCCTGAATATACATTGATCCCTGAATATACATTGATCCCTGAATATACATTGATCCCTGAATATACATTGATCCCTGAATATACATTGATCCCTGAATATACATTGATCCCTGAATATACATTGATCCCTGAATATACATTGATCCCTGAATATACATTGATCCCTGAATATACATTGATCCCTGAATATACATTGATCCCTGAATATACATTGATCCCTGAATATACATTGATCCCTGAATATACATTGATCCCTGAATATACATTGATCCCTGAATATACATTGATCCCTGAATATACATTGATCCCTGAATATACATTGATCCCTGAATATACATTGATCCCTGAATATACATTGATCCCTGAATATACATTGATCCCTGAATATACATTGATCCCTGAATATACATTGATCCCTGAATATACATTGATCCCTGAATATACATTGATCCCTGAATATACATTGATCCCTGAATATACATTGATCCCTGAATATACATTGATCCCTGAATATACATTGATCCCTGAATATACATTGATCCCTGAATATACATTGATCCCTGAATATACATTGATCCCTGAATATACATTGATCCCTGAATATACATTGATCCCTGAATATACATTGATCCCTGAATATACATTGATCCCTGAATATACATTGATCCCTGAATATACATTGATCCCTGAATATACATTGATCCCTGAATATACATTGATCCCTGAATATACATTGATCCCTGAATATACATTGATCCCTGAATATACATTGATCCCTGAATATACATTGATCCCTGAATATACATTGATCCCTGAATATACATTGATCCCTGAATATACATTGATCCCTGAATATACATTGATCCCTGAATATACATTGATCCCTGAATATACATTGATCCCTGAATATACATTGATCCCTGAATATACATTGATCCCTGAATATACATTGATCCCTGAATATACATTGATCCCTGAATATACATTGATCCCTGAATATACATTGATCCCTGAATATACATTGATCCCTGAATATACATTGATCCCTGAATATACATTGATCCCTGAATATATATTGAACATTGTTTTTATTTTTATAATCATTTTGATATACACCAATAATATTTTCAAAACCCATTATTGACAATATTAATACCAGAGTTTTAAAGGACAATAATTACAAAGAATCACGTTTCAAGTTATTATAAACAGTGGAATTAAGTTATAAACGTTTTATTAAGTTATAAATTTTAATGGAATTCTATCAAGAACTTTCAATCAAAAAATTAAATCAAATTATTGTCAGGTGAATTTGGAAAAAAGAATCATCCTAGAAATTTAATAAAATTAGGATTTTACCTTTTGATTCCAATGGATTATAAATTTCTTAATTATTAGAAGGGAATAACATAGTTATTTAAATATTTTTACAATTGCATATAATCAGGGAAGACATCTATGAGAAAGCATTGTCACTTCATGTATAAGGATCGTTGCTTTCATTGTTCACTAATCAATTTCTCAATAGATGGCGTTTGAAATAATTTTCATCATCATTCAATAGATGGCGAGATATTTCCAGCTTTTTCTCACAGGATGTAAATTTGCGATGTACATTATATAGAATTTTCAATATTTGGATTGATGAAGGAGATCGAAAAAAGGCATAATTGGTGAATGTTGCACAAGTGCTTAAGTGATGACATGAACGAGCCCTGTAGATGCCTGATTTCCTTGTCTCCTATAAGTATATGTTCCCTCTTCGTCTCTGTTGATATATTAAAAATGTTAAAAAAATAGTTATCTTTAGAAACAAAATTTGAAGTGATGCTCAGTTATCATGATAATTAAATTCACATGATGCTCAGTTATCATGATAATTAAATTCACATGATGCTCAGTTATCATGATAATTAAATTGAAATAAACTATTATTTTCTTTATTTCAGATGTCTGCCATTGGCTCCTAATATGAGAGACAATATAACTAGCGCAATTGTTTCAGCATGTAGTAAAATTAAGGTATGCTGTTTTCATTTTATAACCCTTTCTATAAAAAGCATTTATTTACTTGTCGATAAACACAAATAAAACATTGTTTCCAACATGATGGCTTCAAACTATTTTTGGTTGGCTATACAACATGCTGATAATGTATACTTGTGTTTAGGAATAGATATTTTGACCATATTTGATGTTTTGTGCTTAGAATTTAGTGTGCTTTCTTGTACATATTCTTCTTCTCTCACTGGTCAAAGGTCACTAAATAATTTGCTGCCTTCTGTGATGTAGAGCTCTCTATTCACCTTTTGGGGGTCTTCCAGGCATCCATCTTCTCTCTGGTTTTCGATGTAGGGCAAGGTGTGGTATACTTTGGGAGTTCATTCTTTCCACTTGATCTCTCCAATACCTTAGTTTCCTCCATCTGATAACATCTGGGATATCAAAATAAATCTGTGATTACTACAATAAACTATTTAGCCCTCAACCTGATTTATCATTAAAATTTATCGAGTAAATGCGATAAATTTTAATGATAAATTTTAATGACTTACTTGCATTTCTTTTCAGGATTTAGTATTTGCCATATTAATGGCAGGAAACCAATTAATAACCCTAGTTAGAATGAAAAAGTACACTCTGCATCCGTCAGATATACATTTAGTATTCAATTTAGTAAAGAGTTCTGAGTCATTCAAAACTGCAGAGAGCTGGACTCCAATATGTCTTCCCAAATTTGATCCAAGGTTTGTCTAATAATTTATTTATAACTATATTCAATGGTCTATTATATTAACATGAAAAATGGCTTCTGATTCTGTTACATCCAATGTGAATAATTTAGTAAAAAAATATTTGCGTTTTTATATTTTTTTTGTAAATTTGTTTTTACCGCTATTTTGTAAAAAATATTTATTTATTTTTGTTATTATGGAGTTATTCTTTGTTCAAAATGTTCTTTGATAGCGTTATTCATAGTAATCTGAAAATCAATCTCATTAAAAAAAAAATGAATATGTCCTTGAAACAAGTAGGTATGTAATATAGTTACTGCAACGCCATCTTTGTGCCACGATGGACTACTTCCAGTACGTACAGTTAGCGTACTACTTCCACGCCGGAGGACACTATAGGACTCTGGTCCTGTTCATCCCCGACGCAGCCGCATCGTCAGACAACAGAATATCCTCCTATCCGCGAGTTCAACCACTACCCCCGAGAGTCCAACCTCAAACGTGGGGGCCACCGCTCGATATCGGTAGCAGGGGCAAGCCCCTAGGCACACCGATCGAGTCGTAGGGGCTTGTCCCCACACCCCTCGGTACTCGTGTTGGCGTCTGGAGGTTCCGCGGGCTAACACTGGGGGCATCCAGCGCATCATCATCTGTCAGATTTGACATCTCTTGTCAACACAGATTGTCTGACCCGACGTCTGCACCGGAGATGTGCCCGAACCTCACACAACATTCGCCACAGTTGACAAGTCGCTGCCGAGCGAGACTAAAGGCGTTCGTCCTGCTCTTCTCTAAGTACTGAATTGAAGGGGGCACAACAGCGTCGGCCACCCACCCCCCCTTTACTGCCTAGGCCCTTAGAGCCGCAACCTCTTTGTGCCAGTCTAAAGCGTACCTTACACAAACGAGTTTTGCCAAATAAACAAAAGATACTGCGAACGTCAAAATCAACACAACACAAATGGCAGCCATGTTGTCTTGTCGGCAACGAATAATTTTACAGATTTCTGTTTTACGAAAAACAATACAAAATGCGTTAAAAATAGAACACATTCTATTTTTCTCCCACCACGTTGAAAACATCGTCCATGTGAAGTGCGCTTAAGGACTTTTCATCTCGCTCTTGTAGAACCCTGCATCGTACAACATATTATTGATATTAACCATCCAAACCTATTATTTTCATGCCAAAGTCCTTGAAAATGGCTTAAACTGTAGTCGATTTCTCTTGAAATGACTGATGATTTTGTAAACAATCTTAGCATAATGTATTTTGAATTGAAATTACTTTCAGTGGATTTCTTCATGGTCACGTGTCATATTTGTCCGACGACTGCCAAGCATGTCTGATGTTGCTTACTGTACAGAGAGATGCCTTCTTTATTCTGTCTCAAGCTAAACACACCATCACGGAAGTAAGTTGTTTCTTTATCTTGTATTATTTACAATAATATTTTTGTCCTATTTTATCAAACTTGTAAACAAACTAGTCTCAATTAATTTACTGAAAACTTTATAACTCCATATAATGTGAGAGGGTAATTTATTGCACTTGTTAATCCGTTTATCCCAAAACTATGATCACATTAAGCTGTAATATTGGCTTTGTCCAATTGCCTTACAGTCTTACTAAGAAAAATCTACTGTACACCCGTTGACCAGTGTTTTAGTTACACACCGTGCAAAGCCCGTGCAGCGATTATTTGAAAATCTTACTAATAAACGCTGTGTAACGAGTGTGTAGTTATAACAAGCGTACAACAAAAAAAAATCCGACAACGTTGTAATTTCGCACTTGCGCATGCACAGAGCCGCCATCTGACATTATAATTTTGACGTTTGTCATAGTTAATATTTTGATGTGTTTTTCACATTTCAAAATAGGAATATGAAAAAATAACGAATAATTTCATCATACGAATATCCATGCAAGCACCATTGTAGATATTATTAAAGAGCTGATTTTTTGTCAACTTTTCGCTCCTAAAATGCACAATTATCGAGAATATAATAATTTATAAAGAGGTTTCGTCATGTTATTCCAAGATATAACAAACAATATAAACACGCATTAATAAAAAAAAAGAAAAAAAAACCTAGAACAGGCGGGCAAGTGATGTGTAAAATTTGTATGAGAGATACACAGTCGTTGACAAACTGATCTGCTACACAGCGTTTATTGGTAATGTTTTTGCCTACACGGGTGTTAAACGGTTGTGTAACTTTTACAACACGTTTATTAGTAAGACTGTTAGTGGATCGATATTCTGTGATTCAGGTGATCTCATTATTAGATGCCTTTATCTTGGTACATTCTTTGACACAGTTTTCGAAGGTCACGCAGGCCCTTGAAAACCATCAAGAATATTTTTTTAACATGGGACATCAGCTATTACCATTTGGGTTCATTATACTCTTCCGAAGAAGCGCATTGCATATTTTGGGTTGGAAGAAATTGCCTAGTGGCAATAAGCCCGCCAGTGTACAGTTATATTTGTTTATATTATGTACAAGAAGATGTATAAATAAATAAAAAATATTAGAAATGAACCACCATACACTCAATATATTTGAGGTTGAATTATTTAAACAATTGAAAATTGTATTAATTTGATTTAGAAAGTAATTATTTGATTATTTCAGAAATTGCGCAGGACCAACTGTCTGGAAGCAATAAACGAAGCCATGATTCAGAGCAAAACGTTGCCGACGAGCAAACCTCTGAGGCACATAGGGATACCGGAAATGCGACACTTCCTCTACAAGTGTCGCTCCACGGCCCAGCTCTTCAGCTCTGATGCAGCGGACTACAGCACCTACAGATCAGACTCAGCGTCGGACCAGTCCAAGCAGAACGATGCACCGAAGAGCAAAGTTGTGGCGAACAAGATCTGTCTGGCTGGGATGAGCGGCGAAGAATGGAAGCTGCCAGAAATCAACTATTTGGACCACTACAGGAAAGTCTGCGGACAGATTCACTGCTCGGCTAGACCGGTCAAACTCATCTACAGGGTCAATACGGATATGACTATTTTAGCTTGGGTAATATACTTTTTATGCCATCTTTGTCATTTATCTAAAGTTATCAAACACATAATATCATTTCCCTATTCGTGGTTGTGGCAGAGAACTGAATACTCACTTTCCATGACACCTTCTCAATCTTTTGATTAACTTTGTGTGCTTTATACAGACAACGATCGCACAGATGTCAAAATTCGACCTGGGGAGCAAGTCTGGTCAACTGGCAATATCAAAACCATACATGTTTACTCTATTATTCCTCCAAGTGTTTACCCATATCATGGATATAATTATCTTATAGAGTTCTGTAATATCTTGAGATTTTATAGTTCTGATATGGATCTATGATAAAATAAACAATATATTCATCTTATGAGTACAAAGTTTTCTATTCACATAATATTGCAAAATGTAGTTGTTTCAGTACCATTCATCTTATTGTTTCACAGTAGATTATGTATTTTTTTAACATGTTCTGTATTTGAATTTAAAACAACTATGTATGTTTGACATTGGCAGTATGAATGCATAAATTTTCATATAATATACTCTTAGATGTTGATGGGTCTTAGATGTTTAGATGGGTCAATGGCAGAGCGGTTAGCGCGCTGGGCTAGTAATCTAGTGTTCGCGAGTTCGAATTCCTGCCTAGACCGATTTCGTTCACCTATAGCACAAGCATGTATGCTTAATTTAGGGAATGTAGGAAGATGTGTATGTACTTGTTTAACAAGAACATATTCATTTTTTTTTTTTAAAATAGTGTTGCAGTTAGCAAATTTTGTATGAATCAATGTGAGGGTTTTTTCCGCGGGACTTTTGACAAAGTGGGAAAAAAACATGTTTTTTTTATAGAGAATAACGACTAATGTGAATTGTTTTCGAATTTATTTGTTGAAAAAAAAAACACTTCATTACGATTTAGAGAACAGTTTTCTAGAGAACTTCGATGGCATAGCATATTTAATACGATCACTTTAACAATTTGGTGTGTGACCTCTTGAATTACTCATGTCAAACTATATTGATTTGTTTATTCTTTCCAGGTCACGACAGGATTCGAACTGTACGTAACATTTGATCCTCTGATTGAAAAGAACATGGCCATAGCCGCCGTAGACAAACTACTGCGATGGATCAAGAAAGAGGAGGACCGTATATTTATAATGAATGCTCCGACCTTCTAGCATTGGAAGTTTGCGGTGCCATCTATTGGTACCCTCATCAAACATTCTTTAAGTAGAAGCATTAGTGGAGAAGAGGAGACCTAAGTTTTGTGATAATAGTTTAGTATTTTAATGACATATTTTAATTTGATAGAAAATTTAATCAAATAATTTTCCCATGTTTTCCAGTACAAATCAAAAAATAATATTTCCAGTACAAATCATGTGTGTGTAGATAAGTTACATAATTTTTTTAATGGTATTAAAAAGATATTCCGCCATTTTTAACTATCTGGTATATCTGGTATTTAACATATTTATAATGGAAACAATATTTGTTAAGGAAATTTTCGTTGTATTTATTTTTTACATTTTGGCATGTGGTGGCAATTTTTATCTCTTAACCATAACTCAATCATTGACAAAATTAGCTTTTCCGTCATTACTGTATTTATCTGAAATAGTATTTCCAGGATAATCTTAAAGCATAATCCTGTTCCTTATTTAAATGCCACACTCCTGTTATACATAATTTGTAATTTACTTTATGTATACCTAGTTACATTTTTTTTATTTTTTTAATGTTTGAAACTATCACTTCAATGATAGAACTCGCATAACCATGTAGAATTATGATGAAAATATAATATATAGTTCGCAAACGCGTCTTTCATTCATTGTTCAATGCTGAGCATCGTCAGAATGGTGAACAATAGTGATGAAGACCATCTATATATAGATTCAAAATTAGGTACAAATAATAGAGATGGAAGGGATATTACCAAGAAAAATAGAATACCCAAAAGACATAATAGATAAATAAGTAGGTACAATAAAATTTAAATGAATTTCTTCACCAATTTTCGCAAGGATCGTTGATTTTTTTTTTCCGTTATCACACGACAGCTGCTGCCAATTATAGTGTGATATGCGTTTAAGGTACGATTTGAAGCGCCCTATATTTCAACTGAAAATATCTACCTTTTTCGAGAGTGAGTTAAATTTTTCCATAATACGCACCAGAGAGCTGCGGGCCACTACATCCGTTCTGGAATGGGGGACGTTCAGAAGATTATGTCCTCTACCCCTTATGTAGTTGGGTGGTACAAAAAGCCCTAGTCTAGTCTATGCATGTCATTCAACAAAAACTAAGTAAATTACCAGGATATAAAAAGTTTATTTGTTATTTTTGTTATGTTGATGACTGATTTGGCATTTTTTATTAGATATATATATATATATATATATATATATATATATATATATATATATATATATATATATATATATATATATATATATATATATATATATATATATATATATATATATATATATATATATATATATATATATTGAGATTAATAAGATTTATAAATATATTCATTTAACAATGGAAATCTCTGACGATGCTCGGCATTGGGCGTTATCGGTGAATGGGTGTCACGTTTGCAAACTTAAAATAATAATAGATCATAAAATTATATATTATATTTTTCATCATAATTCTATGTAATTTTAAACACTTATAGTCAGTTTATTGCTAACTAACCAGTGTTTCCTGCCGAGGGAATCAAGCATTGCAAATAATGTATAGATTCAATTTGAAAACATGGGAATAGTAATTATAACTGATCCTTTTTTATTTATTTATATTTAAATTTGAAATATACAATAATATTATTTAACATGTATTTATCTACAAGACTGTTTCTCCTATTTTTTATTTCAGATATTTGAATAAAAATCATTATTTTCTTTTATGGTAACTCTATGTTATCAACAAAATATTATTGCTCGAATAGTTAGGTAGGTACTTATCTTGTTATCTCTATTTGAATGTAATATGTATATAGGAAAATAACATGTATTATAGAAAAATTATAATGTTGAAATTTATTGTTATAATATTGTGTTTTAAATTAAGTCTTAAATAATTATCGCAAATAAAAATTTGCCTAAATATTTCATTTTACAATAATATTGTAAACTTCCACGGCACACAAGATATTTTTAATATATTGCCATTCCTAATATACACATGGCAATACCAATATTGATACTGAAATGATTCACTGGTCGATAATGAATTGAATACATTTTTATGCATTTATGTCTTTAGATTCAAACCTAACCACAGTTTTGTAGTACTTAGTAACATATGTATTTTAAATTTATAAGCATAATATGTATTTTAAATATGTATATAACTAGGGGATCCGACAGACGTTGTCCTGCCCGAATTATTTGTGAAACAAAAAATATATGTACCTAACATATATTTGAATCATTTAGATGTTATTATTCGCTGAGCCGCTAAACACTTTGAGGTTAGATTGATTGTCATTCCGTATATAATTGCAATACAGCATATACGGTCTGGACACGGAAACGAATGAATTGAAATATGAATAATAACGAAACACTGAACAGAAATTAAAATTCCATGCATGCGTATATAATTGAAATATGAAAAGAACTTTAAATGTCAAAAATATCCAAACTACGACGCAAATGGTAGATTTCTTAGTGTTGTCAGAAGGAAAAAAACTAAATATTGCCAATTCGACAATAGCGCCACCTATTGTAATTCATAGTTATAAAAAATCATGTTTTTTATTTTCCTTTTATCATATTAATGTTTAAAATTCCATTTTGTGAATCTAAACCATTCTGGGACTCACGCAAACACACACAAAAAATTTCATCAAAATCGGTTCAGCTGTTTAGGAAGAGTTCAGTGACATGCACACATACAGAAGAATTATGTAGATAAATATAAGAAAAAAACAATTAAGATTTATTTACAGCTCTTGAACAGTTGAAATAAAGCAATATTTTATTTCTATAACTAATATAATGTATTAAAATTATTAATTTCCATATTTATTCTATATTCAACCCGTAGGGTTGGTCATCAAAATTAATTTTCAATCTATTCCCAAGAAAAATATTTTAATAACATCTAATATTCTGAAGTTTAACTGTAGAGAATATTTTCATTGTCCTCAAGAACATTCTATATTATTACTCAACCAAGTCATTCAGCTTTCTACATCCGATAACAACAGCAACAATTTCCATTACTCAAGGTATAAATAATGGAGGAATATTGTCGATAATATTATGGTCGTAAAGATTGTCAAAAAAATTATTGACAGTTTTTCTCAAACTTCGCTACTGATTCTGTGGACCTAGTAGTGTATTCTATGGGACCTAGTCAACATGCCAATTTAGCTTAATTTATGTAACTTCCATAAATTGAGTCATCTTTTCTTTCCCATCGCTAAATTGACACGTTGATTGCGACAGCAGAATATTTTATTTGTGTCTAATTAATTTTATATAACGGCGCTGGCCGATTTACTAATGATATTAATAACAATTAAGCACTACAAATAATAACACTCAATTATTATTATTACCATTATACACTTCCTCAAAAGAATTAGCAGATCAATGCGTAAATTGTAAATTATTTAAAAGAACAAAATAAAATGCAACAAACGCATCATCAAGCTTTCAATTGGGAATAGTTCACCCATCCAGATACTTAACATATCAAAGGATTAGGCTCTGAGGAGGTCTCTATACTACCTAACAACCCTACTGATTCCCGAATATTAACGTTTAAAAAATCTTTAACGATTCTACATGTATTCATAATTACCGTTTTTTGCATTTTTATTATTAAATTTTTCGATAAATCTATAATTTCTAAATTACGGATTAACGATTTTGGAATAATGCCAGTGGCTGAAATAATGAACGGTAATATTATTATTTTACGAGAATGCCAAAGTCTTTTAATCTCATTACCTAAAGCGGTGTAAAAAGTTTTTATAATATTACTAGAATTTGGAATAGCCACGTCGCAAATATATGTTATTTTTTTAATTTTATCATGTATTATTAAATCGGGTCTGTTATGTTGAATTGACCGGTTAGTTAATATTGTTTTATCGTAATAAAGCGAAATATTATTATTTTCTAAAAATGAAATCGGATCATATTCATAATATGGTTTTATGTTTATCGCGTCAATTAATTTATATTTAATAGCTAAATTTTGATGTATTATTTTTGCTACTTGGTTATGTCTAAATGTATATTCTGATTGCGCGAGAAAAGAACAGCCCGATATTATATGATCGATTGTTTCTGGAAAAGCCAAACATTTCCTACAACTATCATCATCTACATTTATGTCTTTTATTATATATTTTTGATAATTTTTAGTTTTTATTACTCTATCCTGAATTGCTATTATAAAACCTTCTAAATCCGCGTCCAAATCACCAATACTCAACCATTTGTTTGACCAAATTTTGTCAACATAAGGTTGGTTGAGAAATTTTGGATGTATAGAATGAATTATTTTATTTAGCCACGAATTTAGAAGGTCGTCATTTATATTTATAATATTGTTATTGGCATTCTCGTAATTTAAATTTAATGTTGTTAAATTTTTGTCCGCCTCACAGATTACTTTATGCATTAAAGAACTATCAGATTTTTTGTAAAAGAAAGTTTTTAGCGATTCAATTTGATTATTATGTAACGATGTTATTTTTATTATACCCCTACCTCCTAAATTCCTAGGCAAATTGATTCGTTCAATCGCGGAATTAGGATGATGACAACGAAATTTAGTTAAACGCGTTCTAATTGTTCTTTCTAAACTATCTAAATCTGTTTTTGACCATTTAATAATTCCAAAAGAATATGTCAATATCGGTATTGCCCAAGTATTAATAGCTTTAGTTAAGTTTTTAGCTGACAGATTGCATTTTAATATTTTCGTAATTCTATCTTTAAATTTTATATTAATATCAAATTTTATTTTAGTGTGGTCTAATTTGTTAGACTGCGGATAACCTAGATATTTATAAACCTCCAACCCTTTCAAACTATCTATTTGAAAATTTCTTTGAATATCACCACCCATTTCTAGTATTTTACCCTTTTCGACATGTAAAGTTTTACATTTATCTAAACCGAAAGACATTCTAATATCATCTGAAAATGCTTTTATTATCCTAATCATTTTTTCCAATTCTGAATCAGATTTAGCATATACTTTTATATCATCCATATATATTAAGTGCGAAATTTTAATATTAGACCGTGGATGACCGTTAATTATATCAATTATAGTCTAATAAATTTCCAACTCATTTTTATTTTGTCATATTATACATAATGAACAATTAAGAAATGTATGATTTGTAAATAAGATTGTCTACGGTTTAATTTGTTATCAAAAATGTTGATATGTACAATAAAATTATAATGTATATAAATTTGTATATTTTCTGCAATAAATTTTAAATATTGTTATGGAATTTTTAAACGATTTTATCAATTTCATTAATTTATTTTGTATTTTATTTATAAACCTACATTACCCCAAGTCTGTGCAAAATTAATCAGCTCTAATTTATATTGATTATGCCATAGTTACCCTGACACTGAAGTAAAACGCAGAATAGAAGCGGCCCGATCGGCATTTTACAAATTGAAAAATCTTCTCCTCGACGACAGTTTGAACTTAAAGCTGAGACAAAGAATGGTCAAGTGTTATGTGTGGTCAGTGTTGCTTTATGGGGTGGAGGCGTGGACTCTCAAAGTTAATATTATGAACCGCCTTGAAGCATTTAAAATATGGATCCACGGCAGAATGCTAAGAATATCGTGGACTGACATGGTCAGTAACACTAAAGAAAATAACGTAGAGCCAACACCGAAAGAAAATTACTCACCATTGTTAAGCTCCGTAAAGTGTTGTACTCTGGCCATATTCTGAGAGGTGAAAAGTATGCCATCCTTAAGCTCGTCATGAAGGGGAAGAGTGAGGGTCATAGAGGGGTCGGAAGAAGGCAGCTTTCATGGCTGCGAAACATCTGCGAATGGACCGATATAAGAACTGTAGAGTTTCGTACTGCACAAGACATGAGGGAGATCGCGATACCACTTCCACGCCGGTGATAGAACCCATTGGTCCTGTTCACCCCCAGACGCAGCCGCAACGTCGGACAACACAAATATCCACTATCTATCGAATTCAACCACTGCCCCCGAGAATCTAACCTCAAACGGCGGGGCAACCGCTCAAGATCGGCAGCCGGGGCAAGCCCCTAGCACAACCGATCGAACGGAAGGGCTTGCCCCCGCACCCCTCGGTCCTCGTGTTGGCGTCCGAAAGCTTGGCGGGCTAACACCGGGGGCATCCGACGCAATCATCACCTGTCAGATTTGACGTCACAATTGTCAACATAGGATGTCTGACCCAACGTCTGCGCCGGCGGTGTGCCCGAACCAAACAACATTCGCCACAGTTGATGAGTCACTGCCAAGCGAGACAAAGGCATTCGTCCTGCTCTTCTCTAAGTGAGAATTGACGAGGGCACAACTGCGGCGGCCGCCCACCCCCGCCTTTACTGCCTAGGCCCTTAGAGCCGCAACCTAGATGCCATAGTTAGTGTATTCTATGGGCGCCGTAAAACCAGAATCTACCAGCTAAGGGAAGGAAAACCCCTACAGAAAAAAATATGTTAGAAAATTGCAAAATAGTGCAATAAAAATTGATTGGACCCATACAAGCATAAATAGAGCTCGAGAAAAAGTAGACGATAGTTTTATATCATGGTTACAAATTTAATGTCAGGGCATTTTCATACATTTGAGTCCATTATACTCTTCTGAAGTGCTCTACGTAGCGTTGTGGAGGGTTTGCAATCTACTTGGGAAAATATTATTTTGGGTTTTAAAAGACTCGGATTGTAAGAAGTAAACACAGAATTCGGAAGATTGTTTCACAACTGGGCTGCTGTGTTAATAAAATAGTTTGAGAAGCGACTGGTTCCAAGTTTATTGTGAATGTGTGTTGAGATTGAGTAAAACGAGTGACTATTGTGAATGGGTGGAAGAGGGACCAGGAATACAAGTTCTTCTGAGCATCTCCCGTGGCAGTATCTTATAGAATAACTTAGAATACCGACCTTGCATCAGTGGTCTAGTGATTGCAATCCGTTAGTCAATGATGGGTCTTCAATCAGACATACAGCACGCCTTTGTACAACATCAAGGTTATTCATTAGGTATTGGGTGACTATAATTGGGCATATTTGCGCTCTGTAGAGAATAATAAAATATACCTACGCACACTAATAATATGCTCAATTTTTTGGAGGCGAGTTTCACATTCGCTTCAATGGAGTCATTGTAGTGTAGTTGGTGTGTTATAGATACTCCAAGCAGGTTGATATATTTGCTATTAGGTAGGGTGCTTGCGTTAAAAGACACTAGCAATTGTAAAGGTTCCTCTTCGCAAAAATTTGGCAGGCTTGGGTTTTTGTTTTGAACAGATTTTATTCGTTGATTGAATTATATACCTATACTAAAAATGGTTTGTGCACAGATGATCCCACCCGCATTCTTTCACTTGGTGAGCTCTTTCTACGTGTATTGATAAATAGAAGAAATTAAATGTCCGAGGTAGCATATCAGCTAGTGCGATGGATTAGTAATCTTGTTGACATGGGTTTGAATCCTGGCTCGACCACTTTAGTTCCTGTAGCACAAGCATTTACTTAATGTTGGTAATTATTTTTATTTATGGCATAAATTGACTTGTACATTTGAGATCCGCACCCGTGTCAAGCAACTGGACCTTGCTAAATGCTTTCAGTTTTGAAATATCAATGATTTGTGTTATGAACTATCATTTGCATTTCAAATGTTGACTGATTGTGGTAATAATATTCTCTTAATATTGTATTACAATAATTCTGAAGGCATAAATTTATGTTTCTTTTGTTTTTAAATGTCTCCTATACACACAAGTACTTGCAATCTGGTAAAGGGAAATATGTTTTTTTCAATTGGGTATTTTTTTGTATGACTTGATTGTATAAATGTTTATGAATAGTTTTATTTTACATTACTTTTAGGGCAACTAACAGGTACTATGTCAAATATTAATTTAACATGCACCCAATAACAAGTTGCCACATTCTGGAGACTTACGATATTAGTCGTCTTAGATCCATTATAAATAGAATAAAAAATTGACTGACCAACCATGAGTGTCATAAAACTATCTCGTGGTCAGGTTATTTTACTTCAACTTCAATCTCCTCACACAGTCCACTGTAGCGCGTTTAGCAAAATCATTTGTGATGAAAACATTCAATAGGGTTTTTTTTAATTTAATTGATAAAACAAACATTCTTATAATTAATAGACCTAATTAAGTTAAAATTAATCCTAATATCTTCTGTCTCTCCTCCTTTGATCTTCGTATCTATCAGTCTGTACTCGGTGGTAACGTTCCCTCTCTCTCTCTCCTCTGTGTCTTCTTTCTCTTTCTTTTTCTCTAATCCTTTCTCTGCTGCGTGACCTTTCTCTTTTCCTGTCCTTGTCTTCCTTTTTGTCGGACTTGCGGTCTCGATCCTTTTCCCGTGACCTAGAAGAAAAACATTCAATCATTTATTTATTAATGACACATCAAAGTGTGCAAAAGCATGTTTATTGACCTAAGACTATTTCTTCCTAAACTCGTGGTAACTTATGACATGGCCAAGTTCCATAATTGGCAGCTAAGGGCGGGGAAACAAATACCGTAATTCATTGAGAGGTTTTTCGCAGTCTCCTTCCCCACTCCATTGGGAATGTTAAAAGATTTAAAAGTCCTGTCTATCCCCGGAGCAGCTGCTTTTACAAGCTTTTCATGACATTTTGATTAAAAAATAAAACAGTATACCTGTGTCTTCTATCTCTCTCCTTTTCTCTTATTCTACTGGATTTTTCTAATCCTTTCAAAGGTTTATGATTCTCTTTTCTGTCACTTATGTCCTTTTCTTCATCCGATTGCATATCATCCTCAAAGTCATCTTCCAACGCGGAAACTTTGGGTTCCAGTTCGTTATTTTCCTCAAGAACGTGCCGCTTTTGAATTCTAGGCAAAATAATATCGCAAAGACGCTCTTCCCTCAATAGTTCGTCAATGAATTCGTCCATGTGAACCAGCTCAAAGTGTGCATCTCGTTTTTGACGTCTAAGTTTTCTGTTGTCGTTATACAATGGTTCCAAATACTTATAACAATCGATAGAACTGCCGGTCAAACGCAGATAAAATGCACCCAAAGCACGCACATATTTGAATTCTTCATTTTTGATAAACTCGACCACAATTTCCTTTTCAGGTTGGATTTGTAGCATCTTCAAAACAAGACACAAGAACGGCGTGGGATGTATGTGTCCGCCGTGAACTCCTCCAAGAAATCGCAGTTCCATTGCTTTGTCCACTAGGAGTTCCGACGTCAAAGCGAAACATTCTTCCTTCCAATATTTGCAATCGTATATACGCGATCTAATGATTTTTTCTATTAAGTATTGAGGATTCGTACCACGCACCGATTTGGCATCTTTCACCGTCCGATTCGCCATTTCTGTTTTCAACTGACAAGTACATTGATGTTGCCAACTTACATTTCGTTATGTATATAATTGCCATTGTATAATAATTAATATCAGGGTCGCATTCTAAATCAGAGTGAATCGCTCTGCTGGTACGACCTGAAGTTGCAAAGAGAGCGACATTTGGGCGATGTGTATTCCGAATGGCACTGAGCGATGTTGTGGTGACTTAATACTACGCGAGCGCAGGAAATTTAAAATAACGAGTTTCGTGTTACTTTAGTTGTCATTTTTGGTCAAAAATTGTAATAAAATAGTGGTTGCATCTGTTGTTTTGGTGTTTATCCGATGTTTTCATTATAAAAACAAGAGAATAATATATTAATTATCAAATATCGTATTTTTAACTTTGTAGTACATTTTAACAAAAATTAACTAAATTTTTAACTTTGTTTATACCACGTGAGAACGTGGTGTAAACAAAGTTAAAAATTTAGTTTTTTTTTTTTCAAATATTAACTATTCATTTTAAAAGTATTAAACGTGTTGTGACAATTGATTCGTATTATTCGTAAGTATTAACGATTTTTCCTTGTGTGTGCATAGTTTTTACGAGCTTTTTGTGCTTTGGGCATTTAAAAATTATTTATTTCCCTTAAAAATGATAAACACTAATTTAAAAATGCTTTATTTACATAAAACAAAATACACCTAATGTTGATGTTTACCATTAAATAATGACCTTCCACATTTTTTTACGGTTGACCATTATTATCCATGATAAATTTATATGAAATCATATCCATTGAATTATACATAAAAAGAAAACCTTCAAACCTTTTAATCTAAACCTTTGAATATTATAAATCAAAAATAAAATCGACCAAAACCACACCGAATAAAAAGTGCTGACGACTATGTGAAAAAGTATAAATTGCCTCATTTTCAAAAAGCTTTATTTTCATAAAACAAAATACACTTAGGCTGTGTTGTTTCAATAAAAGTAACGGTAATAGTATAGTTGAAATGCTTTGATTTCGGGAAATTGTTCAAAAATGCGTTGTATGGCGGCATTAGATTTCAATGAAACAACCAAAACTTTTGAATAATTTTATGAAATCAAAGTATTTTAATTATACTTTTACTTTAATCTTTGATGTTTACCATTAAATAATGGTATTACACATTTCTTTGTGGTTGACCATTATTATCCATGATAAATTTGTATGAATTCATATCCATTGAATTTCCTTTTGTAAATTATAATAAATAAATAATTAAATACATTTATTGTTGATCTTCTTCTTCTTCTTTCTCAGCCATAGACACTCCACTCCTATCTTCTTTCTCAGCCATCTCACTGCTGGATGTAGGCCTCTTCTAAAAGCTTCCACTCGTCTATTTTTTTGGGCTTTTTGAACCCATCTGCTTCCAGCGACAAGGACAATATCATCGGCCCTCCTTTTCTGGGGCCGGTCTATTCTCCTTTTCACATCCCATGGTCTCCAATTTAGAATTCTGGGTACTCATCTGTCCGTACCCTATCTGGCAACATGACCTGCCCATTGCCATTTAAGTTTTGCAACTCGATCCATGAATTGTAAGCACAGGCAGGATACATGTTTCAAACACTTTTCTTTTCAGACATGTGGGAATATCTCTGTTTTTTTAGGACATGTTTAAGTTTCCCAACCTAGTCCGATCCTTCTGGGTATTTCTGCTGTCTGGTTATCCTTGCCTAATTTTATCTTATATCCAAGGTGTACGCATTCTTCAGCAGCCTCAATTATTTTAATATCAATTGTGATAGTGCTGTTAGATGAACTCGTGAGTTTCGTTTTGTTTATATTGATTTCCAGGCCGACCATTAGGAAAGCATCGTGGAGTTCTTTTATCATTATATGAAGTTCTTCCAGATCATCACTTATAAGCACTATGTCATCTGCAATACGGAGGTGTTTTAAGTTTATTCCATTTATTTTTATTCCCTTGTCTTCCCAGTTCAAAGTTTTACTGTTGATGTTTACCATTAAATAATGGCATAACACATTTCTTTGTGATTGATCATTATTATCCATGATAAATTTATATGAATTCATATCCATTGAATTTCCTTTTGTAAATTATAATAAATAAATAATTAAATAAATTAAATTATAAATAAAAATAAAACCGACCAAAACCACATCGAACTAAAAGTGCTGACGACTATGTGAAAAAAGTATAAATTGCCGCCAAACAAAATGTCACTTTGAGTATGCGAAAATTCATATTTCCTGCCAGAAAAAATAATTTGACAGGAGCGACATTCACCCTACTTTTTTTATAGAGCGACTTGGGCGACATTGATGCGAGTCAACCGTGATTGAATCGGCAGAGCGAATCGCCGCGTGAATCGCTCGATGAATTCCGAACGCTCAGGACGACGTCCTGTCCTAACATCATCGAGCGATCGTCGAGCGACTATCCGAACGCTAATCAGTACCTATCTATAATATAATACAATACAAATATCTATGCATTTGTTTTGACATTTCTAAAATTTGTTGTCCGCGTATCTTACAGTGAACAAGTAAATATTAATTAAATAAATGTAAATAATGATTAGTTAATCAAAATGAGTAATATTTATATTCAGGAACCTCCCGCTTTGGGAAAGGTAATTTTTCGTCGGTATATTTAAGTTAATTTACAATGATTAACACAATTTAACGAGGTTAAAATTTGTGTATTTTCTTGATACTGTTTCATTGTGAATGTGTATTTTAGGTTCTTTTGAAGACTACAGTTGGTGATATAGACTTAGAATTATGGACGAAAGAAGCCCCCAAGGCATGTCGAAACTTCATCCAACTCTGTATGGAAGGATATTACAATGGTATGTCACTATCACTATGTATTAATTTTAGTGCACTAACGAATACCGTTCTTATGTTTGTTCTTGGTTTGCAATGGCAAATATTATTTTTTTTTTATATTTCAGGAACCATTTTTCATCGTGTTGTGCCAAACTTTATTGTACAAGGAGGAGACCCAAACGGAGATGGTTCTGGGGGGGAATCTGTTTATGGAGCAACGTTTAAGGTTTGTGATATTAATATTTTTTTATTTATACCGTTGATTTTTTTGGATTTTGGTATAAATAACATCAATGTACATTTTTAGCTCTTGTGACAATGGGGAAAATAAATTAAGTAGGTACCTATATTACGAAATTAATCAGGACACAATGATTTTGGAATAAACTGTAGATAAAGTTTATAACAGCATGGTACTTACTTAACGTGTACGGATATACATATAAGGCCTTTACAATCCAATACGCTGCAGCAGCAATTAAAATATCAGTTGCCACAACCAAGTCTTCCTCGTTACATCTCTGTACCATGTTTCTGCAGACAAGATGCTTATCATCTTGGACCTCCCTGCAATTACAAGATACATCTTCTTCTCGTCCTATATCCCACCTGTACAAGTTCTTTTTACATGCATTATATTCAGTGTCTTCCATGTTCCATAGAGTAGATGGTGTCCCAGCCCCAAAGTCTCCGACAGCTCTTTTCGACCTCCACTGCACTGATCTAGTCTTGCCTTGCCCTTTCTGGCGGCACTTAAAGGGGGGATGTCGTGGGCAGGAAACTTCTTCTCGATTTTAATACACGTCTATAGCATAGTTATACAAATCTCACATCTTCTTAACAAATTGGATCGACTTTAAAATGTCTGCATATTTTTTTTTTTTAAATAAAAAAATGAATATGTTCTTGTTAAACAAGTACATATACATCTTCCTACGTTCCCTAAAATAAGCAAATAAATGCTTGTGCTTAGTGAACGAAATCGGTCGAGGCAGGATTCGAACTCGCGACCACTGTATTACTAGCCCAGCGCGCTAACCGCTCTGCCACCGACCCATCTTAATATAAAAAATAAAAAACTTCATATTTAACCTCCGCAAATACGGTCATATATCGCTCCTTGGCAAGCAATGGCTTCACATCCAACTGCGCCGAGATCAGCACACCCTCGGTCTCATGTTTAATGTTTAATCCAAATGCCCCCTCATATCTGAGAGAAAGATTCCAACCGTTGACCTCTCATGGACTCCCACTTCGGTCTATAGAAGAAAGAACCCTCGCCATCCCACCTCACTGCACTGAATATTATTCATCTACCTTCATAAATGGTTATGGAACAGTCTAACATAGGTCATTAGAACTGCCCCATCACTTTCAACCTTCAAATCTCGCCTTAAACGCTCACTCTTCATCTCTATTCCCTAACCAACGTACACACTAACCACCTCACACGCCATCCCTTTTGATCTCGCTCCTCATCCTTTCCTTTTCTTATCGTTATTGTTGTTTTTTGGTAAAATGTTGTTTTATTTTGTATAAGTGCTTTTATATTACATAAACTGCTATGTCGAAATATAATGCTGAAAATTTATTTGTTCATTTAACTTATTTTCTCAGGTGGTTGACCGGAAAAAATTGCCTCCAGGCAATAAGTCCACCATTTGTACAATGCATTTTTATATTTTTGTACAAAAAGGGTTAAATAAATAAATCTACATTATAGGAAAAGAAAATACTTACACAAATATACTTATGCATTTTTTTTATAATTTGAAGTTAGTCTATAATTTATCATAGTGAATTAATCATTGTGTTTTTTACTTGTAAATAAACACAGGTACCAAATCAGTTGAGGCTGGATTCAAACCTGCATCCACTATATTCCTAATCCAACACACCAGATGCTCTGCCACTGACACATCTTATTATCATCTCAATTAGATTTGTCATTTGATGGTTTTTTTAAACAGTGTCCAAATTTATGACAGTGACAAATGTTTTATAAGTTAGATGTTGTTTTTATAGGATGAGTTTCACTCTCGACTGAGATTCAATCGGCGAGGTTTGGTCGCAATGGCCAACGCTGGAAAGGACGACAATGGATCTCAATTCTTCTTCACGTTGAACGCTACTCCTGAATTGCAAAACAAACACACCATCTTTGCAAAAGTTACAGGTGACTTGTATTGTGATTATTGAACAATGAGTATTATTATTTTTATATCTGTTGGTATTAATTTATGCTGACGAACAAAAGGGACAATAAAAGTCTTGTCCACATTGAGTGACAGCAAGTTTTTATCTAACTACATTTTCAGTAGAAAAATATCAGAACTAGCTTTTTCAGATATCTGTGACCAGAATTCACCGTCCACAAGCAGGACAGTATCATCAGCATATGATAATATTGTAGATGTAAGACCTATTTTAAATATTTGATTGATGTATAAAATAAATAGAATCGGTCCCAGAACCGTGCCTTGAGGCACTCCGAATATGGGAATTTGCCTGTTGCTGAGATGGTACTCGATCTTAACATGTCTATTTAAAAGATAACTTTCAAACCACTTTTTTGCAACTCCATGAATACCAACGTCATTTATGTTTTGGATTATCTTAGAGTGACTCAGACTGACATTGGTAACATAAAAATTTTAGGAGAGACCATATTCAATATGCTGAAGTTATCCGAAGGGGAAACAGATGAAGACGACAGACCAGTCTATCCACACAAAATCACCGGCGCCGAAGTCTTGGTCAATCCATTTACTGATATTGTACCAAGACAGACGACGGGGCCAGATGTAGAGGAAGAAGAATCAGACAAATCGAAAAGGAGGAAAAAAGACAAAACGGGAGTCAAGTAAGAAAAATTTGTTAATTGACATAGTATCCGACCGATCTTGGCTGAAGCCGAAGGTTTAACTTCACTAAGAAACTTTATAATAATACTTTATAATAATTGTTGATGCAAGCTTTGGAGGAGCTATTTATTATTTATGCAGTGGTAGTAATAAAATAAGTACCTACTCTGAAATATTTATCAACTTCGTTTTTCATTGAAATGAATTAATATTGTTTAATTATTATTGTTTAAACAGTAAAAAAAATTAACTGTTTTTAGCGGCTGTTAGAAATCTTCAATAATATATGCTGAATGTGTACTTATGTGTATAGTGTCATCACTGTGATTATTCTTCTCAATATTGAAATACCTAAGTATTTTGTCAATAAATCTTTGTCTTTGTAGTCTCATCACTGTGATTATTCTTCTCAATATTAAAATACCTAAATATTTTGTCAATAAATCTTTGTCTTTGTAGTCTCATCACTGTGATTATTCTTCTCAATATTAAAATACCTAAATATTTTGTCAATAAATCTTTGTCTTTGTAGTCTCATCACTGTGATTATTCTTCTCAATATTAAAATACCTAAATATTTTGTCAATAAATCTTTGTAGTGTCATCACTGTGATTATTCTTCTCAATATTGAAATACCTAAGTATTTTGTCAATAAATCTTTGTCTTTTTAGTCTCATCACTGTGATTATTCTTCTCAATATTAAAATACCTAAATATTTTGTCAAATCTTTGTCTTTGTAGTCTCATCACTGTGATTATTCTTCTCAATATTAAAATACCTAAATATTTTGTCAATAAATCTTTGTCTTTGTAGTCTCATCACTGTGATTATTCTTCTCAATATTAAAATACCTAAATATTTTGTCAATAAATCTTTGTCTTTGTAGTCTCATCACTGTGATTATTCTTCTCAATATTAAAATACCTAAATATTTTGTCAATAAATCTTTGTCTTTGTAGTCTCATCACTGTGATTATTCTTCTCAATATTAAAATACCTAAATATTTTGTCAATAAATCTTTGTCTTTGTAGTCTCATCACTGTGATTATTCTTCTCAATATTAAAATACCTAAATATTTTGTCAATAAATCTTTGTAGTGTCATCACTGTGATTATTCTTCTCAATATTGAAATACCTAAGTATTTTGTCAATAAATCTTTGTCTTTTTAGTCTCATCACTGTGATTATTCTTCTCAATATTAAAATACCTAAATATTTTGTCAAATCTTTGTCTTTGTAGTCTCATCACTGTGATTATTCTTCTCAATATTAAAATACCTAAATATTTTGTCAATAAATCTTTGTCTTTGTAGTCTCATCACTGTGATTATTCTTCTCAATATTAAAATACCTAAATATTTTGTCAATAAATCTTTGTAGTGTCATCACTGTGATTATTCTTCTCAATATTGAAATACCTAAGTATTTTGTCAATAAATCTTTGTCTTTTTAGTCTCATCACTGTGATTATTCTTCTCAATATTAAAATACCTAAATATTTTGTCAAATCTTTGTCTTTGTAGTCTCATCACTGTGATTATTCTTCTCAATATTAAAATACCTAAATATTTTGTCAATAAATCTTTGTCTTTGTAGTCTCATCACTGTGATTATTCTTCTCAATATTAAAATACCTAAATATTTTGTCAATAAATCTTTGTCTTTGTAGTCTCATCACTGTGATTATTCTTCTCAATATTAAAATACCTAAATATTTTGTCAATAAATCTTTGTCTTTGTAGTCTCATCACTGTGATTATTCTTCTCAATATTAAAATACCTAAATATTTTGTCAATAAATCTTTGTCTTTGTAGTCTCATCACTGTGATTATTCTTCTCAATATTAAAATACCTAAATATTTTGTCAATAAATCTTTGTAGTGTCATCACTGTGATTATTCTTCTCAATATTGAAATACCTAAGTATTTTGTCAATAAATCTTTGTCTTTTTAGTCTCATCACTGTGATTATTCTTCTCAATATTAAAATACCTAAATATTTTGTCAAATCTTTGTCTTTGTAGTCTCATCACTGTGATTATTCTTCTCAATATTAAAATACCTAAATATTTTGTCAATAAATCTTTGTCTTTGTAGTCTCATCACTGTGATTATTCTTCTCAATATTAAAATACCTAAATATTTTGTCAATAAATCTTTGTAGTGTCATCACTGTGATTATTCTTCTCAATATTGAAATACCTAAGTATTTTGTCAATAAATCTTTGTCTTTTTAGTCTCATCACTGCGATTATTCTTCTCAATATTAAAATACCTAAATATTTTGTCAATAAATCTTTGTCTTTGTAGTCTCATGACTGTGATTATTCTTCTCAATATTAAAATACCTAAATATTTTGTCAATAAATCTTTGTCTTTGTAGTCTCATGACTGTGATTATTCTTCTCAATATTAAAATACCTAAATATTTTGTCAATAAATCTTTGTCTTTGTAGTGTCATCACTGTGATTATTCTTCTCAATATTAAAATACCCAAGTATTTTGTCAATAAGTCTTTGCAAATTGATAACGACGCCTCCATTCTATTCATTTCTCCAAAAGATGGATATTTTTCTGTAATGTTATCAAAATTTTAAATTCGTTAATCATTTTGTTTTTTTTTTCCATTTCTATTCAAACATATTTTGATCTATCCATATTGTTTGATTAAGACAATATTTAAAATATATCAATAAATAAATAACCCACTAGTTATCTTAATAACAAATAAACTTGACATATTTATTTGCATTCAAAATGTTGATTTTGGAATTTTATGTTTAATTACATTCAGTTATTAATTTGTTTCTGCACGGGTCAATTCTGTCTTTATACAATGTCGATTTCTGCAAATGTTAAATTGCAAAATGTGCTCACCCATTGCAGGAACTTTGGTCTTCTGTCTTTCGGAATGGAAGCGGAAGAAGACGAAGAAGAATCCACAGAGTATCGAGGAAAGCCGAAATCCACGCACGACTTGTTGAACGACCCGAAACTAAGCAGACTGACTGCTCAAGGTAATTTTATGTCACCTTAAAAACTCTTTCATTAAACTTATTTAATTTCAATACACATAAATTATTATTTGTATTGAAACTAAATAAGTGCATAGGTTTTGTATTTCTTACTTAGCATATTTAATGGTATTGAAAAGTGTAGGTATGCTTCAACAAGATATTTCTATTTAATATTTGGCTTGAAAAAAAAACTGTTATTTGGACAAAACGCCGTTTGTTACTTGCATAACATTTGACATTCAATTTGCCACTTGTATTTATTTTTATATAGGTATAGTTACAGAGTCATTTACATTTTATAAACAAACAATAAATTTTACAATACTCTGAGTAGACCAGTGAAAACTACATTAATTACTCTTACATATATAATAGGATAATACTTACAAATTTTATCTATCGAAGTATTTAGGAGACATTGGACACTCTTGATGATAAAAATAAATTTGATACTTACACAGGATAAAAAGTAGTGTTCACTGTAACAATACAATGTATTCTTCTTTGTTTTGCAGAAATTGATAAAGATGATGAATCGCCAGTTATCTTGCCAATGAGCAAAGAAGCTGAGGAAATCACAAGGGCCGCAGTAAACAGTATCAGAGATAAACTGCAGAGTAAGAATAAGAAGGACTCGAGCAACAAGTCTAGAGATGTAGAAGAAGATAAGAAAGAAGAAAATAGCGAAGAAGAAGCGGAAGAATATTATTTAGGAAAAGACAGAATCGAAGCCAGAAAAAAACAAGCGTAAGTATTTGTGTCAATATTTAGTCTTTAAAACGTAACGCTCTTGCAATTTCTGTTATTTACCCTTTCAAAGTCTAATACAAATAAGAGAGAAATCTGCCTTGTCATCTGCTGTGGCATATTGGTAAACTTACTTGTGTACCGGTGTTTTAAGGGCTATCACAGAATTTGCAATGACGACATTAGGCGGACCTGTAAGACCGAGGACATCATACGATAGAGTAGAACTAAGGGAAGATTCTGGAGGGACCATTACAACAGGATGGACGCATCTTGAATCCCATCTATAGCGACAAATGAAATCCCACCAGGGCATCGTCTCCCAGGAAGACCACCGAAGAAGTGGAGGGATAGCTGGACCTCAGCTTCACAGGAATAGCTTTCTCGAAAAAACAGATCTACGATCAAATATACTAAGAAGAAGATTATTATCATCAAGCAGTATCTATAATCACAAGCGTCGGCACTTTGACAAGTTAGAAGAGCCAACGAAACGTGATAAAAAAGATACTAAAGAGCCGCATATACATACATTATATTTTTTACCAAGATTTTTAAAAAATATGGAGAGATACTATGGCCCGAGATATCAGTTGGCCCTTAAATCGTTGGATTTAGTAATCCAAGTTAAAAGTTTAGGGAAGATTAAATTTCATTCGCGTATTTCAGTGCAAAATGAAACGTCAGTTACGTAATCTTCAACTATAGATATATTTTACATTTTCTAATATGGTTATTGTCTATAGCGCATCTGTCAAATTGTCAATAACCTTAAATGATACGTGACGCGAAGCTGTGACTAAATATTATTTTATTATAACAACACATTATTTTATTCATTACACAGCATGTTACTTTTTCAATTTTTTATACCTATCGATGTTTTTTTTAATTAAAATCAATCATTGTAGTGACAAAATGTCATTGAATATGTACTACGTACGTAGTACATATGATTCAATGCAAAATGTATGCATATTTTACAGATGGATATGGAACTAAGTGATAATGGTAAAATAATGTCCTATGTAGAAAATTTAAGAATATACATTATATATATAGAAACAGGATGGATCAATTTAAAAAGTGGGAAGAAAAAACATCGCAAAAATAAAGTTGCGTGCCTGACGTTTCATTATGGCTGACAGTTTATTTTGTTTGTTGTCAGTGTCAGGCAATACATTATAATTATGTAAAAAAGAAAATAAATATTAAATACATGAACCACTTCTATATCAAGTCTTTTATTTTAACAACAAAAATAAATCATGGTTATAATTATTATGCATCGTTATTTGTAGTATAAAATGAAATAAAACATTAAAGCGTGCGGCGATTAGTACGCCACCTGGCGAAAAAAGACTAGAAACAATACTCAACTCAAGATTAAGACACGCGATCCGCCAGAAACGTTGAGTTAAATATTTGTCGTTTAGTGACGTATTTAAGGGAAGATTAGGTACTAAAATACGCAATATTTTTGTTAAACTTGAGTTAAACTCCTAAGGGCCGACTGAAATACTGGCCCTATATTTTCAATTATATAATTTGGGAAAATTTCAGTTTTCTTGTGTCTTTTTTAGTAGTTATGCTGCACATAAATAAATAAATAGCTCTTGTGTTTCAGTGAAGACATTCGCGGTCAGATCAGGGATTTGAAGAGAGAGATGGCTGGTAAGAAAAAGAGAGATCAAGAAATAGAAGTGGAGAAAGAGGAAGTGAAGAACAAAGACAAGAAGGAAGAAAACGATTTGGTGAAGAGGTACGAGGAGGAGCAGGACAAATACAGAAAGATGAAGGAGAAAATACCCAAGAAAGGACAGTCGAGGTAAGATATTTTAAGCAAAAAGAATGAATTTCCCCGGCATTGCTATAGATTTTTTTAAGAAATGTTTAGCAATCACGTTCCTTTCTGTACATTTTTACTCCTCACTACCCCAAGGGGACATAGTGGGGAGTTATGAATTCACAGTTTTTAAACTTTTTTTTTTTTATTGCAGATTATTTAAAAAAATATATTTATATAACAATTCCTGATTACATCTTCCTGATTACATCTTCCTTTCCTTATCCTTTAGTTTTCCTATCATTGCTATGAATTGTTCTTATATGCTATCTTCTTTGACTTTTCTTCTGCTATCTTTGTTTATTTTTGTAATGTGATTAACTTATTGCCATAGCAACAACATTAACTATGGTTGGTTGGAAGAAATTGCCATTAAGCAATAAGCCTGCCAGATTCAAATAAATAAATAAATTATCAACTTGTATTATGCTGAGATTGTATTCTGAAATTTTCATCATAATGTGTGTGTGTATGCTGTATGTGATTATTTTCAAATTTTGCAAATTTGTATATCTTGTACTCACTTAATAATGAATGTGTCCTTGTAGTAACAAGTACATATACATCCTCATACATTACCTAAATAAAGCATAAATGCTTGTGCTATAGGTGAATGAAATCGGTCATGGCAGGATTCGAACTCGCGACCACTGGACCCAGCGCGCTAACCGCTCTGCCACCACCCATCTATATAGGAATTCATGCGCGCGCATCAGGGGGGCAAGTTTGGTTCTACCGGCGAAATCAAAACCCTCAAAATTACCCATATCATGGATATAATTATTATATGGAGCTATGTAATATCTTTAGATGTCATAGGGCCGGTATTACAGTCTCAGTTTAAGAGCTAAACTCAAGTTTTACAAAAACATAGCGTATTACAGTGTCCGTTTAGGCCTAATCTTCCCTCAAATACGTCACTAAAACGACAAATATTTAACTCAACGTTACTTAACGGTGAGTCAACTGTCATTTGCTAGATAATGCGTGTAGTTTCAGTGTTCTATCACTAGAGGCGTTAGGCAACGAGTGTTGTTTCAGTTTCTATCACTAGAGGCGTTAGTTGTATCGACGGTGGCGCCACACAACAAAATAAACTAACAGCCATATTGAAACGAACATGGGCATTTAAAAGCATTATTTTGGTGAAAAAAAAAATAAATTTACCATGTTGGATAATAAAACAATAGTATTTCAAGTCGTAGCGTCCCGTTTTGTAGTTCGTATTATTTGAGGTTATTTAAAATTTGACAGATAATAACCACAGAAAAAGTAAAATATGTCTATAATTGAAGATTTAGTAACTGACATGTCATATTGCACTGTAATACGGAAATGGATTCAACCTCCCCTTAACATTAATCTTGAGTTTAACAAACTCAATGAGTTGAGGGCTGACTGTAATACCGGACCATAGAATTCCATATGATAATTATATCCATGATATGGGTAATCACGAGGGTTTGATTTCGCCGGGTGGACCAGACTTGCCCCCCAGATCGTCGGCAATAACGATCTGTCGTTGCTAGGAAACAAAAATCCAATCCGTCCTCTGTTGACGCTAAACATTTGACCCTATTAGATTTTGTGACCCCAAACTTAGGAAACTTGAAATTTGATATTTTTATTTTCAAATTGCTAAAAAGGCACATCACTTTCATAAAATGGCATTGAAGAGTTATCAAGTTTTCATAATAAAATATTTTTAATTCGAAAATAGTTTAAAAAACTCATTTCATGAAAATACTGAAAATTTTCATGCATACATAACATCACGCCATGTCCTTCGCAGGGTAGGCAGAGAGAACCGAACGCCACTTATTTCTATCTTGACACACATTCATCGCCTCGTCGACATTCATACATCGTCTTATACATGTTCGTCTGTTTTTCATGCTTCTAACATTTCCGTCTTTCAAAATACCGTTCACATGGACGTGCCATCCCTTCCTTGGACGGCCCCGACCTCTCATTCCATTCCTGTCCGCAATGTATATTTTCTTCGTCAGGCGTTCCTCATTCATTCTCCCCATGTGGTCAAACCATCTCAATGTGTTCACTTTCATTCTATTAATGACATCTTTCTTTATCTTACATTCTTTTCTTTTTTTTTTCTTTTTTTCTGACCCTGTCATACATCGTCCTATTACAGATTCTTCTTAGCGATCTCATTTCAACTGCATTTATTCTGCTTTCGTGCGACTTCTGCCATGTCCAGGTTTCACTTACATAGGTCAAGGTTGGCACTAAGATAGCATTATGATATCATTTCATGAAAATACTGAAAATTTTCCTTACAAAAATTAATACTTTGTGGAGTGACTCAGTAGAGAGGAGCATAGCGTTAGCCACAACCCACTTGTTTATTATTAGTGTCCGACCGAAGCTTCGGCTTCGGCTTCAGCCATCTTCGGCTTTGGCTTCGGCCAAAAATAACCCGAATTTTCGGCCAAAGCCGAAGCTTTTTGTCAGCCGCTAAAAACAGTTAAAACTTGTAAAAACATGCGCAAACATGACATGTGTAGCGGGTGTATAGATTCGACCGGCCCAGTGTCGCGTGCCGACTGTCGACAGAAACAAAACAAGGGTGCTCAGTAGTTAGATATCTAACCAACTAAGTCACGAAAGCAGATTATTTATTATTTTTTAGTAAAATCAAACCTTCGGCTTCGGCTGAAGGTTACGGCTAAGGCCGAACAATCGGCTTCGGCTTCAGCCAAAATCTGACCTTCGGTCGGACACTATTTATTATTATTATTATCAGACAGACAGATTAGCTGATATGTCTGATTTTTATTGTATATTGTACCACTTCTATTTGTCAGGATTAGCAACGGGACTAACAACAATCGCTCATTCTTGCCATACAGAGTCACAATATACGTTCTTCAAAGAGTTGAGTCAATTAGTTCCAGTGGTAAACCATTCCACTCCTCAACTACCCTGTTGAACAAACAAGGGTTCAGCTTGAACTTTTAGTCCGAGAGATACCAACGTTTTCGATGAATCATTTTTAATGGCTGGTTTTTTTGATATTTTTTTTTTATTGAATATGGGTATGAAAAATATAAAGGTAAACTCAACCACTCCCAGGTGCCAGACTTACCTTTTTCATATCTATATTCAACAAGGAAGGAAATATAAAAAAACCGGCCATGAAATATTGAATTGTTTTTTGACGTTGTTTTAATCTTAAGATTTTTTTGCCAATTTTGTTATAACTCATTTTACTTGAAAGAAAGAGGTTAAAAATTCATCAAGTGAGCGGGAATGTTATGTGAATTGCTTACTTCACTCAATGTCTTTTGGGTTTTCCACTTTTCTTGGTATTTATCTATGTTTTGTATCCTTGCTATGAATCTATAATAGATTATCTTTGATTATAATAGATTAGAAGATGCTCGGTATAGAGGGACACCGGTGAGTGGGAGTCACGTTTGCGGACAATATCAAATAGAACGATAAACTAAATATACGTATTTTCATAATGATTATTTTTTATTTATTTATTAAAAGAAACACCAACAGAACATAAAAAATATAGAGAGTTAGAATCAGCATAGTAGTTTAGTACATAGACAGGTGTTTAGTACATATTATGTATTATAAGCAAATCATTATTGATTAAATAAGCCTTCAAGAATAAAAATGAAATAATGTAACTATAACATTCACAGTGTAGTGTATTATTAAGAACATGCTCCAGAAAAACTACTGTTAAGAAACAAGCACTATGCAGAAGGGAAAACATCTCACAATGATTGTTGACTTGCTTGTATCAAACGCTTGAAGGTGCTGAGGCTGTTTGAGAATATCGTCGCTCTGCATTTAATAGCGCGAATGTAACAATAACAAGATTTTACAGGAGGCCGAATAAACTGAATAAAATGAATAAAGCGCCATGTTTTGTTAGCAAATTGGCGTATTTTAACATTCTGTACCGATATCTTAAAAAAAACTATTTCACTTAAATTGTCGAATTCGCAGTATTGAACGCCTAGCGACTATATGTCGAAGTTCTCAATGATTGTGTGTCATTTTACTCAGTGGACTGAAATGGTCCATTGTTGTAGTATCTCTTCTACTAAACGAAATATGTATGACACAAGACAGAGAAAACACACCGTGACTGGACCGAAATTAACTTTATTTTTTGTTTTAGTTTTTATGACAAGACAGATTATGTGTCTATAAAAGTGATAGTGAAATTTCAAGAATTATTATGCAATTTGTGAAACATTATTGTGTCAAGTGCAGTTTTTGTAACAGTGTTCATTGTTATGTCCCCATTTGATGTTATCACATAAGAAAATAAACAGTGTCAAGATTGATGGTCATGGTGTGAAATGTCTTTTACAGAATGAGCCAAGAAAAGTGTCCCCAAAGAAAGCCGTGGGTCAAAAACCTGTACGAAAACACCGGCCACTATCCCGACAATTACACGGACGCTAAGTTTCTGGAGCAGATGAAGAAGAACGTCAACCTCCAGACTGTGACGTTCTTCGACAGCTTCTCCGGATCCTGTCGAGTCACGCAGAAGCTCTCCACCTGTGTCCTGTTTGCCGTTCTGTTCACTTACCTCTACAACGAGTGGATCGCTACGAAAATTGTCATCGGATCGTCGAGCCTGCTGACTTTTGTAGGTTACGTCTTTTATCTGATCATCAGATACAGGAAGTTTAGGTGCGAACGACTCAAACAAATGGAAGACAAGAAACTAGGAGAGAATGGATCAATTATTCACATTGAAGCGGTGTCCAGCAACAAACAGTCGTACGTTAAGAACGAAGAGTCATATGTAAATGAGATTTTCGAAAACAATTTAGAGAGTTACGTCAGGAAGATAACGAAGAAAACCGACAATTTAAAGAGTGTGAAGATTGATAAAAAGAAGAAAAGAAATACCGATTCCGTTTTGGCCGACGAATCAATTTTTTACCATGTATATAGTGATTTGAAGACGGTGATAATATTTCTAGTTTTTGGTTATATAGTGTCACCAATCTTACATACTTTGACCGATACGGTTAGCACGGACACGATATTTGCCATGACTGCGATGATGATGGTGATTCATTTGATATTTTCGGACTATGGTATATCCGTCGCGTTGGTTTCCAACTCCCTGTCAATAAACGCAGCCATCTTCGGCTCTGTCTGTCTGGCATCTCGTTTGTCCACTTCGTACCACGCATTTGTTTTGATAACGGTCGCCGTGCAGTGCTTCGTCCTATTTCCGATATTGATAAAAATGATTGTCAATTATCAGTTCACAGTCATTGTTTATACGTTGACGACATGCTGCGCTTTTGTTGCGTTGTGGTCTGTTTCAAAAACAATTTTTTGTATCTACGCAGTGTCAATTTTGTTTCTCAATGTTTACTGTCCGTTGTTGTTTGTACGATGGCAAAAATATAAAGATAACATATATGGACCATGGGACGAAGCAGTGGTATGCGATTCGGATGATTTGGAAGAGTGCATTGGAGCTAAGAATGTGCCAAAGAAATTATAATTAACCGTGTCTTTTTAGCTCAATTTGTTTATTATATAAGTATGGTAGTCGGTGAAAACATGATGTGAATTTCATTTTTCCTTGATGGATATAAAATGAAATACATATTTGATAAATTTTTACTCTGCTGAGAATCAAATTCGGGACACAGATTCAAAAAGTCACACAACTTTCCACTTTGCCTATTTATTCAGTTGAATGTGTTTCACTGTGGTTAAGTTGGTATGATTGCATTTGGTGTTGTCGTACATTAAAAAGGGGATTTCCCTTACAATAATGTTTTTTTTATTTCTTCTGTAATATTGACATAAATGTGCACAAATTATTAAAAAATTCAAGTTTGTTTGTTTAAAATAATTAGAGAAGATAATGTATCGTTGTATCATGTTAAATTCTGATTGTTTTTTCTTTTTTAATTTATTAAGTATTAAGTTTTAAATATATGATTAGAGGAACTTCATTTGGGGATATTATGGCAACATTATTAAGTTTATTTGACCAACTGACAGTCGTACCAACATTACCAATTAAGTCAGATTTAATTTATCATTAATATGCAATCACCTTCTTCTTTTTCTCATCCTTCTCCAATATTTGTTTTGGGGTCGGCTCTCCTTATTTTTCTTTTCCGTGACTCTCTATCTTGCACCATGGTCTAATCTAGTTGTGCCTTTCTTAACTCCATCTCCACATGTCTCCGGGTTGACCTCTACCTTTCCTGCCTTCCTGTATTCCTAGTCCAGTATGCACTGTATGACCTTCATGGCCATATCATCTCAATCTTGACTCCGTTATCTTTTCCTGATACGCCGGTGATTATCCATAAAAAAATATTTGAAAGAAAAAAGTTGTTCTTTTTCTTCTTTGTTTTCAATCTTGGGAATTGGTTGGCAGCTAATTGATGCATCTCTTTCTCCACTCGGCTCTGTCTTCAGTGACTCTCTTCAACTCTGTGTAGGAGGTACACTTCATGTCCTCGCACATCTGCTCTAGATATTCCCGGCTGTGAAGCCCTCTACCAATTGTTCCCTCAACCATAAAAAAATATTTGAAACAAAAAATCTTAGTTACACTATTTAATTTTGATCATCATTTAAACTACACCAGTTTTGTTGACAATGTTTTATTCATAAAGCTTTTGAATAATTAATGCATTGTGTCATTACATATAAATTTTATGTTAAGTATTTTTACTGCCTTCAATTACGGTCAAACAATGTTGTATTGAAAATAAGACAAACCTAATTTATTTCCTCTGATTTTATTATTTATATAAAACACAATATTATGAAGATGACTATATTTTATAGTTATCTTTATAGTAAATATTATTAGTAAACCATAACCGAACCCTATTCATGACGAAATCATAGTTTACACTCTCTGCTTGATACCCGTTGAGAATTCAACTTAATATGTGCTTAAAATTTGTAAAATCTACACTATTACATTATAATTGCAAGTAAATTGACAAATTTTCTTAGGTTCAATTTTTACTTTTAATTAAATATTAATTTATTTTTGCAGACATTTCATAAAATTTTGCATTTCCATTTTACTGTAGTAATTATAGTTAAATATTTTATTAGGATATATTATTTTTCTATTTATGTATTTTAATATTCAAAATTTTTACTATACATTCCATAGATATTTATTAATTTTTTAAATGGCACTTGTAACCCATAGATTTTTATTATAATACACTAGATGTCATAGTTGGCAAATTTTGTGTGAATCAAAGTGAGTCATTTTTCCAAGGGAATTTTTGACGTTTTGGTTCCAGACCACATCGTTTTTCTATAGAAAATAACGACTAATGCGACTAACGGATTTATTTGTCTAAAAAAAAACATTTTAATTATTAAAGTTTAGAAAACAGTTATCTAGGATGTGTTGAAATGTAAGGAAAACTGAAATATGAGTCCAACCAAAACGTCAAACGCGCGATTTTCCATGACTCACTTTTTGCACGGAGTACTACATTTAATATGTTATAATAAAAATCTATGTTGTAACCTCAAATGGAGGAACATTTGCTCCATAGATATTTTTAAAAAATAAATTACCCTTCCATGACAATCATTATTTATGACTTATCATAGTTTATTGGAGAATGTTTGTCTACTTTTTTTAAATTTATTTTTACTAAAAATAGTAAAAAATATACCTACAATATTATGAGCCAAGTCGAACAATATACCTATTACAAATTCAAATTAGTAAATTATTATAAAAAATTCTATGGCGCGATACAGCCTTGTCTAGAAATATTAAATTCTTTTTATACTCCATGATTACATGCAAAAAAACACTTATGTATTAATCAATATCAGTAGATTTACATAATACACATCCTCATACATTCCTTAAACTAAATCTAAATGCTTGTGCTATAGGTGAACGAAATTGGTCGTGGCAGGATTCATACCACTGGGTTGCTAACCCAGCTTAGATTCTACAATTTTTTATTTATTTAATTTATTTCAACACAGTATTGATAATATTCCAAAAGTGATGAGCAAAATTCTTGCCAGTCTTTCAGTCTTGGTCTTGCGAGACTTGCAAAACCAAGACCGCATGTGTTGGTGCAAGACCAAGACCAGGTTTTGTAAGACTCAATGCAAAAGTCTTGCTATCACGCAAAGTTTTAATAAATCTATTTATTTTTTATTAAAAAGTAAGCAAAAGTATTTGAAAAGTAAGCAATTAACTATGCACTATCGACATAATACTATAAATTGGTGTTTTTTTGTTCTATTAAATTGTAATTACTGCATTTAAATAGATTTTTTTTAAAAAAATGTAAAAGTTGTATGACCTGCAAGACATACAAGACCATGACCATACCTGTAAATGCAAGGCCAAGACTGATGGTGCTAGACCAAGACCACTCCAGACTTGGTCTTGTATTTGCTCGTCACTATGGCCCAATAAGACGAAATAACTCTCAACAAAATAAATAAATTGTTGAATCTGAACATCATAGGGCCGGTATTACAGTCTCAGTTTAAGAGCTAAACTCAAGTTTTATAAAAATATAGCGTATTACAGTGTCGGATTAGGCCTAATCTTCCCTCAAATACGTCACTAAAACGACAAATATTTAACTCAACGTTTCTGGCGGATTAAGTACTTAACGGTGAGTCAACTGTCATTTCTCAACTCGTTGCTGGGCAACGAGTGTAGTTTCAGTGTTCTATCACTAGAGGCATTAGGCAACGAGTGTAGTTTCGAACGACATGGCACAGTTGGTAAGCCGTTCGGTTTCTGTGCAGGCGTCCTGGGTTCGATTACCAGCAGAGGAGAAATTTATTTAAATTCATTTCTCACGCTACTGTTGCTTCTCTGGGCTGGAAACACTGGTTAGTTGGAAGAAATTGCCATACGGCAATAAACTCGCCACTTGCACAGGGTGCAAGGAAGTGTTCATTATTATTATTATTAGTTTCAGTGTTATATCACTAGAGGCGTTAGTTGTATCGACGGTGGCGCCACACAACAAAACAAACTGACAGCCATATTGAAACAAACATGGGCATTTAAAAGCATTATTTTGGTGAAAAAAATTATTTACCATGTATGAAAAATCAAAAAAAGAACAAGAAGAAGTTTAAGAACAGACATCTTCTTAAATCTCAAAATGTAACAAATTAAAACTCGATAAACCCAACATAATCATTCACTTTGAAAATTCATCTTTAAATCACGGCCGCCACATTGGTTTCTCATCATTTCAAAAGAAAACAAAGAAGTTTAAATTGTTTCGAAATCTACACCTTCTTATTAGTATAAATCGGTATCCATCTCGAAACATGAAAAAAAGAACAAGAAGAATTCTAAAAACAGACGTCTTCTTATATCTCAAAATATAGCAAATTAGAACTACATAATTACCGCTTATTTTGTAAAATTTCGTTTTAATCACTGTCGACATATTGGATTTCTCCTAGTATCTTGAAATAAAAAAATAAGGCAATCGGTTCGTCGCCATAAGCGAACATTTTTTTATTCACGCAATTTATTTAACTCAAACGAAAAAGAAAGAAAAAATTTTCTGATGTTAAAAATAGTTTCCGCACGGTGAATTGTCCATACGGTCAATTGTCCATACGATAAATTGTCCGTACGATCAACTGTCCCCACGGCCAATTGTCCTCACGGCCAACTGTCCTCACGGTCAATTGTCCTCACGATAAATTGTCCATACGGTAAAAAGGGTGTACGGCCAATCAGCTACGGCCAATTGTCCGGGAATCTTTCAAGTCATAGCGTCCCATTTTGTAGTTGGTATTATTTGAGGTTATTTAAAATTTGACAGATAATAACCACAGATAAAGTAAAATATGTCTATAATTGAAGATTTAGTAACTGACATGTCATATTGCACTGTAATACGGAAATGAATTCAATCTCCCCTTAACATTAATCTTGAGTTTAACAAACTCAAGATTAATGTTGAGGGCCGACTGTAATACCGGGCCATAGTGTTTTGAATTATCGTACTTCAGTTTAACTGTTAACTTAAGGCAATACTGTTCAGTGCCTTTAAAAAAGTAAACAGTGAAATTAAAACCAGTGTTTTATTCAATGTCTGATATAAAAGACATAAAGTCTAAGTTTTACTGTAATGCAATCATAAAGTACACATTAAAGTCATTTCATTGTTAAGACATGAGTAAATAATGTTTTTGGCACTGTATGAATGTTACATGTAAATTGTGAATTGATCACTGTATAAATTATTACCTATTATTTAAGTTTTAATTAAGATTAATTATTTCAAATGATTTTTATCGGTGGAAAGACTAAACATCAACTATTATTATTTATTTTTTTAGCCCTTTCAAACCTACCATTTCAAATTTCCTCTGATATTGGACTTTAAATCCCATCTCATTATATATCTACAACTAAAATGTACAGATGTTTATTATAAATTAAAAATAAAGGCTATTGGAGATTTTTAAATCGAAAATAAATGTGATTGTGATTTTCTTTTTAGTCAAATATGAGCATTTTCGTTAGGGTTAAACATGAATCAGTACAAAATATAAGGTATTATCTTTTATGTTGCTATACAAAACATATTTGTTCATAAAAAGTCACTATTATTTGTTAGAATAATAAAATATGTTAGTTAAATTATCAATGGCTGCCATTTTTAGGTTTATATTTTATTTATTATTGATAGGATATTTTAGTGAATACCAAAAATACAACACATCATTTTTATTTAAGGGGGTACTGCTGCCAACGTACCTATTTTTCAATTTGATATATCATCATTATTTCTTATCAAATCGTTTTGAAAAAAATAATTTTGATAGTTTGGGTATTAATAAACAAAAATATATCTTTAGTTTTCGATAATGTTCTGTATAAATTATTGTAGAAAAATAATGGCATACCCCGATTTTCAACGTTTATCTTATATTTTTAGTAAAATATAAGGCGTAGTTCAACATATTTTTTTTTAAATTAAAGAAGACAAATATATCTAGAAAAATATGATGTGACATTGCATTAATGCTTCAGGTTTAGTAAATAAACCTAAAAAAACACTTATTTTCCATTCAGCGCCATTGCGAAATAAAAGTTTTTTTGGTTTATTAACTTAACCTGATGCATTAATGCAACGTTACGTGGTATTTTTCCAGATATTTTGATTTTCTTTAATTTATAAAAAAATATAATGCTTTATAAGGTAAAGTGGCCAAATACCGTCCCCATTTTGTTTTTCAACAATTTAATAGCAAATTTGACAAAAAAATAATTCGCAAATTAAACCCATTTTTAAGTAATTTAGTTTATTATCATAAAAAAAATAAAACACATTGAAAATAGAAGTGACAATGATGCAAACACGGGAATGGTAAATGGGTTCGATTTTGACAATTTTAATTTTCGCGCCTAAATTCCGTCCCCTAAGGTTTTTTTAATATATCGTCGTTGCATCTAAAATTTGACTTATGTGCAAATTTTACGAAATTGAGTTAAATATGCCAAACTATGCAGTTTTTTCTGCTCTATCATCTAAAATAAGACTTATGTAAAATAAATTAAGTTTTCGCTAAATAAAAATTGAATTATGTTTTGATACACAAAATCATGCCCGCAAATATGCTTTATGTGACGACACCGCACATGAGTCATTTTTAACGTGCATCGTATTTTATCTATGGCGACATCACCCGAATTTTATATCGGCATTTGCCGCCTTTCTCGTTGACAGATGAGTTTGTGTTGTTACGTTCGGTGCTTTATTATAAAAAAAACATTATTATTCACAAAAAAGACAATATCTTGCGTATTATTTGATTCAAAACTTTTAGTGAATTTGGTAAATATTATTTTATATTATGTGTCTCGTTATTCAATACAATTTATCCATAATGTGCGATCTTCATCGATGTGTTTGATTGTGATCTTAATATTTTTATATTTTCAGATAAAAACTCAGTTCAATTAAAACAATAGACAATATAGTGTGTGGTTTAGTTATACCGTTAAAATCTACAATATTATTACATTCAGTAAGTGAGATTTCCAATGTGTTTCGCTAAATGAAATATCCATCATACATATAATATATGTTACAGCCATTGATTTATTTTCTTTAATATTTTTTCAGATAAATGCTTTTTTTCTAATTCAGTGAGAGCGAAATTCAGTGTGAACATTATTACCTACTTGTTAAATAGGAATTTTAATAGTATCCAGGTAATTAATCTCATGTTTACAACTCCATTATGTGATTCTTCTTAATGAATTTTTAAAACTGACTGTTTTCATTTATTCTATTTTAGAATGTTCAAAAGACGTACTGAAGAAATTATGCGATTGGCATGTTTTACTAACAAAGAGCAAGATGATCCGTCTGATTGTACGATCATGGAGTTATGTCCTATGACGGGCAAATTTTTGAAAGTACCATGTGAGGAGAACGCATCCAACCAAGAGCAAGATCTATCTGACAGTACGGGAATGGAATTATGTCCTATGACGGGCAATTTTTTGAAGGTACAATGTGAGGAGAATAAAGAAGTTGACGTCGGAATGATTTCAGACGGTGATCACGAGGTGTCAGTTACCGAAAAAATAAAAATTCACCAAAAAAGAAGGGCAAATGGAAAGACCTATTTAGGCTATGAAAAGCTTAATGGGGTGTATAAACAGAGTAGTGTGAAAGGACAGAAGAAGATGAAAGAAAGGTGTGACCACAAACTTTCAAAAAAAATAAACCCGAATTCGTTGAACTGCTATGCATTAAATGAGGATGATCGCTCTCTTGCATTCAATAAATTTTGGTCATTTACATGGCCAGAAAAAAAAGCCTACATACATGGTCTTGCAACCACGAGACAAATAAAAAAAAGAAGATCAAATACGTCTTTGAGTTCCACAAAAAAAAACAATGGACACGATTTTTATTTGCCTACACATGATGGCAAACGGTATAAAGTATGCCTTAAAATGTTTATCAACACCTTGTCAATAACCCAAAGCATGCTTAATAGGTGGTGCACATCGCAGAGTACAGAGGCACCTTCGATTCATTTGGAACGCATATGCCACAAAAAAACCAAAATAAGCATTAGCAATAAAAATAATGTTAAAAAATGGCTTGATTTGCTGCCTAAGGTGCCCAGTCACTATTGTCGACAAAATTCAAAAAGAATCTATGTTGACACATCATTTTTGTCCAAGACCCACATGTTGGGTGTATTTAATTCATGGTGTGAGGAATTAAATCTCCCTAAGGTGGGTAGAAATGTTTTTAATAATGTGCTTAAACAGGAGAACATTTCTATCCACCACCCGCGAAAAGACCAGTGTGACTTGTGCATCTCCTATAAGCATGGGAATATTGACAAGGATGTGTTTGATAGACATATTAAAAGGAAAGAACAAGCTAAGGAGGCTAAAGCTCAAGCTAAAAACTCTGCCAGTGACACAACATTAGTCCTCACCATGGACCTACAGAGTGTGTTATTGTGTCCCAAATTAATGGCATCTGCTGTCTATTATAGACAAAAATTACAAGTTCATAACTTCACAATATATGAACTAAATAATGCAAATGTGACTCTCTACACATGGCATGAGGCTGATGGTGGTGTCACTGCCAATGAGTTTACCTCATGCATTATATCTTTTTTAAAAAACTTACCTCAATCGTACACCAAAGTGGTATTAATCTCGGATGGTTGCAATTATCAGAACAGGAATAAAGTTTTGGCAAGTGCTTTGAGCGATCATGCGAAAGACAGGGGTATTATATTAGAGCAGATTATATTAGAGAAAGGACATACAATGATGGAGGCCGACAATGTACATTCGGTCCTAGAACATTATTTTAAGGCACCAATTTATGCACCAAGTGATTATGTATCACGGATGAAAATGGCTCGCCCAAAGCAACCTTACGTGGTTCATAATCTACATTATGATTTTTTTAGTAAATATGAAGATCCCAAAACCAACTTGCCATCCCTTAGACCCGGCAAGAAAATGGGAGATCCTACTGTTACCGATCTAAGGGCTGTGCAATATTTACCCACAGGGGAAATTAAATTTAAAATTGATCATGCAGAGGAATGGAAAAATCTTCCTCACCGAAGGAAAAATATTTCTACTGAGCCTCCAAGATTGTACAGCAACCCTATACCTTTGACGGAGTCAAAGTACAAACATCTACAGGAGTTGAAATCTGTCATCGACAAGGATTATCACCCATTCTATGATAATCTTAGTTTTAAGTAGTAAAATCATTATAATATTTCTGAAGTTTACTTTCTTTACTTTCCTTACCAATAATTTTAATCAGAAAACAGAGGTTATCCTTTAGATTTTTTTTCTTAGTTGGAAGGTTTCTGAAACAGTTTGTTGTTAAATTTACATATGATTTATCTAACTGCTGACAGCCTATCATTATAGGATGGTTTAAAATTAGATCCATAACTCGACAAGAAATATCCATCATTAGTGAAGATGTGAACTGGTAATGTAAATTATATACATAACTGTAAGTCTAAATAAAAATATTACAATGTTTTATAAGCATCAATATAACAAAAAATAACTAATCCATTATATGGTTGTTGGAATGACATTCTAAAAGAAAGGAAATATAAAAAGCTTAATCACCAAACGAACATGAATGAGACCATGAAGGTATGAGACAATGCGTACGGTAAGGCAATGGATGTGTGCCAAGATAGAAAAATAAGGCATTAGGTTCTCTCTACCTACCTCATAAGAGACATGGAGAGATGGTTTGTATATTGTAAAAAAATGAAAACTTTAAAGTTATACTAAATGACATTTTGTTATTTTGACAACACGCTTCATATTAAATTTGACTTATGTGACGTGTAGCGTGCAAGCCGCGTCGTTCAATATAGATTATGTGCACTCTTTTATTAATAATAAATAAAGTTTTAGCAAAAATATAAAGGAAACATATAGAGAGTATGTAAAATATTCAAATATATGAATGTTTTAATACGATGTGGGTTAAGAATTAAAATTAAATCAATAAAACAGTTTTTTATTGTTTTCTCAAAACTTAGTACTCGTCACATAAGTCAAATTTTAGATGCAGTGACGATATAAGAAATCAAGTAGTTATAACATCAGAAATAAAACAATTAATTATTTAAACAAAATATGCAAATAAATACGGTAGAATAAACGCCTACACATACGGTAGAATGCAATTTTTTTGTTCCCTATTTCTTTCTTTTTTACCAGTTCTACTGCCTTCATAGTCATCTTCTGTTCCCACGATTTCTTTGGCATGTAACAAAGAAGATGTATATAACGGTCTTTCGGACATCTAAATTTATAAAAACAATATTTAAAAATACATGTACATAAATAGAAATTAATATTTTTATTTTCGACAACAACATGCGCCAATTACCGTCCCCTAGACGATATTAGGAATACATCAGGGGACGGTATTTGGGCAAACAAACATATCAAACTGGACAAATATTACTCACTAACACGAGATATCTTATAAGAAAATTGTTTAATCCATTGAAATCTTGGACAAAACTTTTCCAAAACAAAAAATAATTGTAGTTCTGATTCCATTGGATAGTGTAATAAATAGCTGGTGACTTAGTATGAAAATAAACTCACCTTTATCAAATATTTTCTATTTTATTTAGAGAGCCAACTCTGCGTGTGACCACTTGATTGAATACCGCAAATGAACTTAGACCATGTGTACTTTTTGTTTAAGGCAATTCACCCTTTAAAGAGTGCTATGTTCTATTCACCCTTTAGACCATGTGTACTTATTAATGTCGATAATCGCTAGATGTTTATATTCGCACTTTTCAAGATAGACTGTGGGACGGAATTAGGATAGGGGACGGTATTTGGCTACTTTACCTTACCTTAAAGTTTTTTCGAATTTTAAGATAAATGTCAAAAATCGGGGTATACTTATTATTTTCCTACAAGAATATATACAAAACATAATTAAAAAGTTAAGGTATATTTCTCTTTATTAATATCCAAACTAACTAGGTTGTTTTTTTCAAAATGATTCGTTGTGTAGTAATGATGCAAATTCAAATTGAAAAAATAGGTACATTGGCAGCAGTCACCCTCTTAATAAATTAACGAATGTGTTTTTTTAGTTTTAATTAAATCATGACTACTTTTATTAGATTTTGTTGATTATGTAAATAACTGTACATTAGATAAATTAGATTTTTGTATACTTACTGTAAATCGTGTATTTTTATTTATTGTAATTTTGTATTTTATAATGAATCGTGTATTTCATATTAAACAATGATTTATTTAAATGGTTTTTGCATCATCCTTTAGCAAGTTCCAGAAATATATATCTGCCATCTATTATGTCATAATAATTACACATATTGAAGTATTTAATTTGAAATAAATTATTTCTTTTATTTTACTAATTGCATGTAACACATGAGATCCAACTGTCGATAGCGATAGTATGTATAGTTGAAGAATATGTACCAAACTATAAACCCATAAATACAAATTATTTAATATTTTATTTGATAGTTTGTTTTCTATACAACACATGTAGGTATGTAAGGCAATTGCCACGTCATTTGCCACAACCGACTCTTCCTCGTTACATCTCTGTACCATGTTTCGGCAGACAAGAAGATGCTTATCATCTTGGACCTCCCCGCAATCGCAAGATACATCTTCTTCTCGTCTTATACCCCACCTGTACAAGTTCTTTTTACACATTGTGACACCTATACGGAGACTATTCAGTGTCTTCCATGCGCAATTTCTTATTTGGTTTGAAATATGAGATTAGATTCTTATTATTTGGTTTTAAATATGAGATTAGATTCTTATTATTTGGTTTTAAATATGAGATTAGAAGAACTTAATTTATTCAGTTTTCTCAACTGACAGTTGTACCAACATGTGCTCTACCACAAAGTGTGCACTTTTTAAGTTAGTTATTTTACATGTCCGGCTGGTTTAAACTCATTAAGTATAACATATTCTATGTATTGAAAAAAGCCCTAATGCCCTAATGAAAAAAGACTGGAAAAAAGCCCTAATTACTCCTATTTATAAAAAAGGAAACAGAGTTAATGCAGGAAACTACCGACCCATAAGTTTAACTTGTATATTGTGTAAGTGCATGGAAAAAATTATTGTGAAGCAGCTGCGTAACTTCTTACTTAGTAATGGTATTGTCGGGCCAGAGCAGCATGGATTTGTGCCTGGGAAATCAGTTGTGACCAATCTGCTACTCTGTTTGAACTACTGGTCTTCCAAATTCGACAACCAAATACCCATAGATGTTATATATTTAGATTTCCAAAAAGCATTTGATACTGTCCCCATAAGACGATTGCTTCTCAAATTAGAACATCTGGGAATTCGAGGCAAACTATACAAATGGATCGAAAGTTTTCTCACCGACAGATGTTTTCAGGTGAGAGTTGGGAATGACCTATCGGACACTAAGCCAGTATTGAGTTCTGTCCCGCAAGGATCGGTTCTCGGACCCATCCTCTTCATATTGTATATTCTAGACTTGCCGCTGACTCTTAATTTTCCTGTAAAACTGTTTGCAGACGACACAAAGTTGTTTGGCAATCCACTAAGAGATCATGTACAACTGCAAGAGGATCTAAATAGCATATTTACTTGGACACAAAAATGGATGCTCAAGCTGAACAAAGATAAGTGCAATGTTTTACACATCGGCACCAAAAACCCGAGGATCACATACAGTCTTGATGGAACATATTTAAAGTCGGTAAATGAACAAAAAGACTTAGGCATCACTATCTCTTGCGATCTGAAATGGGAGAAGCATTTGATATCAATTGTAAAAAGGCCAATAGCTTAACATACTTAATTAGAAATACCTTCAGCCACTTGCCACATGATTTGTTGATTATAATATATAAAACTTATGTGAGACCAGTTTTGGAATATGGTTACCAAGTTTGGAATCCTTACTTTGAGAAAGATATAAGCATGCTGGAAAGGGTGCAGAGAAGGTTTACCAAACTGGGAAATGGCCTCAGATGCTTAACATATGAAGAACGTCTGAATGTGTTGGGCCTCACTACTCTTGAGGAACGGAGAAAGATAGGGGATCTCATAGAAACCTACAAAATACTAAACGAACACTATGACTGCCCTGAATTGAAGCTGATGTTCTGCCTCAACCAAAATACTAATTTAAGAGGTCATAGTTTGAAGCTAGATAAACACAGTTTCAGGCAGAACCCCTGGAAGCATTTCTTGACCAATATAGTTGTGGATGCGTGGAACAGTTTGCCACTGGAACTTGTTGTTGCACAAAGTGTTAATGTGTTCATAAATAGACTTGACAGACTGAACAAGTGAAAACTGTTGTGAGATCAGATATATCAGCATAGCTGCCTGTCTGATAACATAAAATAATAATAATAATATTTTTGTTGTTTATTTTATAGAGAGGAATTCACTCTGGCTCTTTTGAAAAAGTTCAAAAGTAAACTGTCTTCGGTGAAAGAAAAAGCTGCAGAACAGGGTGATGTTGAAAGCAGTAGTGGAGGGAAGATAGAATCTGAAGACAATGTGGACGACATGGCTGAATTAAACAGTGATGAATGGTAAATAAAATGTCTTGTTAATTTGAAAACATTTCTCAACTACTTTTTTTTTAACCCAATCAAGACGGGTAGGTACAAGTACTTGTATTCCCTACGGACTGACAGTATTTCGCGTCGCACACAGTTTTCTTTTCAATCTTGTTTTAATTGAATATAATAATGGGAAGAAAAAAATCTAACGATGTAGATATATGATAAAAAGATCAAAGATAAACAAAATATCACATAAACTCAATGAAATTGAACACTTCATAATATAAAAATAAGATACATGAAGAATAATATTATCGTGGTTATCTCCATACAAAAAAGTACATGGCGTCATCGATATGTCACGTGATCCTTCCGGCATTTGATGTAGGTAAGGAATATGCGCCGATTGTGTATTGGTAAAGATCTAATTCAAAGCAGAATGTTGAACGCGATACAACAAAATGAACTGGCGCAGTATCCCTCTTTCCTTACAAAGCGCGGAAGAGTGTGAATTTTGCCGGCGATGATCGATGAATTTCAGTGTTTAGAGTTCTTAATTTTTTTAAATAATTTAACAATTGTTTTGTTGATTCACCGACAGATGTCTTGAAGTCAAATATATGGGAGTAATATTCATGCAATTTTCGTCTCAGTCAAGTATGAATTTACTGAGATATAAAGGTTCACAATTGTGTATAGCCATGAGGGCATGTATAGATGACACTCAGCGTTTAGGCACGCTGCCGGTGGGCATCTATACATGACGCTCGTCTTAAAAAGGTTGAATTCCTCCTAGCTGCCTCTTCACGTCAGCTTCTCACGTCACGTCTCAGCGTCACGTCACGACAGCTCATTGTGAATGAGTGGCTTCTGGAGGTCTTCCCACAGTCCGATATCTCAAATGAACTTCAAGATCTTCAGTGGGCTAGCTTCTCTGGTCAGTGATTTATGAGCCAAATCAAATATTCTAGCACTTGTCTGCTTCAGCGTTCCACAGTCCTTGAGCAGGTGTAGCTTAGTTTCGTGATCATCCAGACAGAATCTGCACAGATGTAGATAAGTGTTTGTTTAATCTACAATGTCCTGATGAGAATTTTAATGCTTTCTCTTTTTAAGTTAAGGATTTGTTTGGATCTTTCATCTGTACGTTCAATCTTACTATACGTACAATCAATGTGACACACTTCAATTTAGTACTTATAAAGTATGCCAGGGGATACTTCAAAGCGACCCTATTAACAGAGAAGCTGAACAAGTGCAGACACAGGTGGTATGGCCATGCCGTGAGCAGGAAAGAGACCTGTTCTGTTAAAACTGCTCAGCGTTCCCTCTAAATCACAAAGAAGAGGTAGATCACAGACAACATGGTAGACAGGTGTTGAAAAGGATCTGTCAGTGCAAAGTATCCCAAAGAACACATCCCGGAACAGCAGAACATTGCTTGTTTTCAACGTATTTTGATGCAATATAGAAATGCCAAAAAACATATATAATTTTCAAATATTGCATTGATGAACAAGAATTAAAGTGATCATGTAAACCAGCAGATGATTGGTTCTCGGATATAAATATTTCTTGATCCTTCTTCCTTTGGTTCAGTCAATGGTATTTATATAATGTAATTTAAATAAAACAGTTAATTTGTTCTTCCACAATTTTATTATATTTCTACTAACAGTTAATTTGTTTTTATTAACAGTTAATTTGTTCTTCCACAATTTTATAATAACTTATATAATATTTTTTTAAATTTAAAGGTTGGCACACAAGTTACAGTTTGAAAACAAGGGAGCCGTATTGGCCAGAGACGCCTCCACAAAGGGCGACGACTGGTTCGACATTTACGATCCTCGTAATCCAATAAACAAAAGGAAAAGAGAACAGAGCAAGGCGACCCTCGCCTCAAAGACACAGAGAAAGTTTTAATTTCATATTTCGTTTTAATAATAAATTATTTATATAAGTGAAACATTGTTTTATTTTATTTTATTTTTTTATATAATGACATTTTTAACATAACATATTATTGTCAACCATCGAAACCCTCAGGGTTTATCTGAGGTTGACGAGTTCAGTGTTTGGTAATTTTAATATTCATAATGCGATGCAGGTCCCAACATACGTCAGCTGAGCAACTCAAAGAGCATGCTCTCAGAGCACATAACTATCGTCATCGGACCTCATCATGTACATTTTCAAGTGGGTAAAATATTTTGTGCATGTAGTGATCTAACCTAACTGAAAAGTACTAAAATCGAACAATATTGTAAAGAAATATTATTATTGCTGAAATGCGAATTGAAGTATTTGATAATTCTTTCATGGATCCCATGATCAGGGGGGCAAGTCTGGTCCGACCGGTGAAATCAAAACCCTAGTGATTACCCATATCATGGATATAATTATCATATGGAGTTCTATGACATATAAAGATATTATAGAACATCATATGATAATTATATCCACGATATGGGTAATCACTAGGGTTTTGATTTCGCCGGTCGGACCAGACTTGCTCCCCAGATCTTGACCAAATTTAAATGGTACCAATCGTGAGACACGCCTTTTTAACGAAAAACTAATTATCGAAATTGAAAAACATGGTAAAGAATTATCGCTGAACAAGCATTAAAAAGATATTCACGTTGAATAGATAACCTCCTCTGTTCTTTGAAGTTGTTTAAAAATAGGTACTTTTTTATTTGCATTTGATTGCAGGTCAGCCTAGATAGAATGCTTTGAGGGTTTTCATATTATATTTTATTATCATAAACCAATTTTTTTTTTCTTTTAGAATACACAATTTATCAATGATATAAAAAAACATTAACGGGTTAAAGGAAGGAAGAAGAGGAAATGGTCCAAAGAAGGGATATAAGGTTTACAATTGATATAGTCATCAGAGCAAACATCTTAAAAAGTCACATGCAATGCGCAGAAAACAAATTTTGGATTTTTCACTTGGTTGGTAGATGTGCAACACGTCACCCACTTCGCCCAAAATCATCAAGATATTTACTGATACATATTTCAAGATTGCTATTGTGAATTTTTAATATCTGTCCATAATTGTTTGAATATGGTTCATTTGGAATGAAATATGTCTAATTCAATCAATAAATAATCTATTATAACATTTGCAAAAGATACATTTTCCCAAATTAGTCTGCAACGGTGTAATGGAAAAGAATTTATATATTTTTCAATTCATGTTTAAACAAGTATACCCATCATTTACACTTGCACAGGGTGCAATTTTTTTTATTGTAATGTATTAGGGACTTATCGGTGGGAAACTAACAGGTAGGTACTATGTAAAATATTAATTCAACACGCACCCAATAACAAGTTGCCACATTCTGGAGACTTGTTTACTTTTTTTTATTCATTTATCTACTTGTACATAATATAAAAAAACATAATGCATTAGTTCCATTTGGCAGGCTTATTGCCATTAGGCAATTTCTTCCAACCAACCAGATTACAAAGTATGACAAAATTGTATATGTACATAAAAAAAGAATGAAAGCGAGAAAAAAAAAACAAAGAAAATATACATTATACTATGATAAATATTAAAAAAAAAACATAGGAAAAAAGGATTGGAAAAGAACAAAGAAGGGAAATCGGAATCAGATGTATAGGGATAAATATTCCTTCTTTAATTTTTTCTTGAAAATACGAAGTGAGTTAGATGACGCAATATCCGAACTAAGACTATTCCATAGTCGTGCTAATTGTACTTCGAACGACGAGCTGAAAAATTCTGTGTTATGCACAAGAATGGATAGTGTCGTACGTTCAGCAGATCGAAGTGGAAGTCCATGATTGGATAAATAAGTGAATATGTTTTTAAGGTACTGCGGAAGGTTTGGATTAAGAATATTGTACAAAAGGGAAAGAATGTATATATTGCGCCGCTGTTGCATATTTTGGGCCAACAAAGAAGATTGCGGTAAGATGATAAATGATCAAATTTTTTCAACCCAAAGAAGAATCTGATACATTCTGAAGACGTTCAAGTGAATTGAGATGCACTTCATTAGCATACATCGGCATAATTAAGCAATGGAAGGAAGTTTTTAAGTTTACTATGTGAATGTAGGGCAAAGAAAATAGATAACTTGTGATATTTAGTCTCACAAATGCACACTGACAATACAATTAAAAATCGAACCTGATACCTTTGGATCAGCAGTCAGATATCCAACCAACTGAGCCACGAAAGCAGTTATTTTTTCAAAGAAAAGTAGATTTTTGGGTTTATTAACTGTTGTGTAGAATAAACTTTTGAAATATTACTGATTAGGAAAAGGACTGATTTAATTTAGTGACATTAACATGTAGTTGGTGTTTCCAATGCAAATTTATTAAAAAGTTATTTAAATTGATAATTTTTGGAGCATTGAATATACTTGCCACATTAACATGATTCAATGTGAACTTCAGGTGACCCCAACAAGCATTTGATTTACATTAATATTCTTTTCATTATTTGTCAATATGTCCTAAAAAGATTAAACATTGACCAATTATAAGTACATGTGTATATTTTCACTCAATTTTAAGCGACAAATACCTACTAAACACTTTGCTATGATCATGGCACATGGCTAGGATCCATTGGTCAGACCACATTCCAAAGCATGTGGTACTGAGGAGAGTCAGAGAAACGAGGCAACTCCTAAATAAGGTTGCTCAACAACGATAGGCCATAAAATCAGGCATCTGGGTCTGTTTGTTACTATCGCCGTAGGAATGACGAAAGACAAACACTACAGAGATCACTCTAGAGACAGTTACATGGACCAGGTGCACTTTTGCAGCTACCAAGAGATGAAGAGGCTGGCGGACAACAGATATGTGGAGAGATAGAGTGCTTGGTGCAAGCCAATCTTGGTATTGTAACCCAGAATAAAGAACAAATTGTATGTATGAAAAAATTACGAAGCAAATATGCATATAAATTTTCCGTCATTTCAAGACATGAGTGAGATCTGTCATTTTGAGACATGAGTGAGATCTGTCATTTTGAGACATGAGTGAGATCTGTCATTTTGAGACATGAGTGAGATCTGTCATTTTGAGACATGAGAGAGATCCCTCTCACAGTCGTTTCTGCCCCTGTCCGTTACATACTTTGTCACTAATTAGTTCATATTGCTATTGGTAGCATTATTTATTTATTTTATTATAAAAGGATAGTACACAGTACATGCATAAAGTTGTAGTCTAACAAAAACTGAAATACAGATATTGCATGTAACGCATATGCACTATACCCAAATCAAAACTTATATCATAATAAAACGGTAAAAAATATGCGATTTAGTGTAGGTACATAGTTGCGTGGATAAAAGTGAATAGTAATATATGTATGTGAGAGATTTATGATTTATGTAGAGAGATTTATGATTTATGTAGATATATTATGTTAAGGGTTTCTTAAATTTGCCTTTAAATGTCTCCATAGTCTCCTACAAGTCATTATACATTATTTTAATAATTGTCAAAATGTACAGTTCATATTCATTAAAAAAGTTGATTAGATTAAAAATACCCCCTGATATTAAATGAACCTCTGAGCATTGACACTTGTAAATCACTATTTTATTTCATAGACCCAACAATCAAATTACAACGCCCTTGGAGTGATCTTGTATGACTAAACCATTCTTTGTAAATTTGTTTAAAAGCAAAAATGTCCCCTCATTGTTGATATTATTCACACATAAAACTGTATGCATTAATAATTAATTTAACATAGGTATTGAGATTGATTAAATGCATTTTAAGTCAATTGTTGGTTGTGATTGAATGTTTGTTTCAAATTACAGTTTTCAATAATAAATGTCAAATTGAAAATTACATAATAATGGGTATTTTAAATCAAACAAATGATTTGGTCTACATATATATTTTTTCCTGAATCCAGGACGACCGTTTCAGCTTATTAGGCCCTTATCAACTGGTTGAAAAAATATAAATGTAGACCAAATCATTTGTTTGATTTAAAATACCCATTATTATGGAATTATACATATTCAACACCGTCAGTATTGACAAAATTAAAAAATCTGAAAGTTACATCATGTTTGGTATAAATTGTGCTAAAGAAAAACACAACAGTTAGCTGTGTTTATACAGTTGAAGTGAAAACTAGTTTTATTTGTGAAAGAACATTTCAAACTTTTAACAAAAAGTTTTGTGTAGCCATTAATATCACTATCAGTTAAAGTAAGTGATTCTTAGTGAAAGCATACCAAATACCAATTCTCTCAATAGATAGTGAAAGCATACAAAATACCAATTCTCTCAATAGATGGCGTTACAACAAAATTAATAAAAAAATAATAATATTGTTGTTCATAATTTCACCCATAGATGGCTGTAGTAAAAATTCCTTATTTTCAAGCGAAAAGAATTTCAGTATTACAATATATAGATGTTTCAAAATTGAATTGATAGGGATCTCATTAAAAAAGGCATAATTGGTGAACGTTGCGCAAGCGCATAAAGTGATCACGTAAACCAGCCGATGACAGGTCGTAAGCCCTGTAGGTGCCTTGATTTCCCGGTTCTCCTACAATAAATATTCCAACTTCGTCTCTATTGAGATAATTAAAAATCTGTTAAAAAATATCTTTGACTCCCGACAGGGAAAAAAATCCAATGTTTGCGCATATGCAATAATAAAAATATATTCGAAAGCAATTGTTTTTTAATTAATCATTTTCTTGTAATTCATCTAATACTAACTAATATTACAATGAAATGCTTCGTTACACCTTGTGCATGTGATGAGTTTATTATCCAACAGCAATTTCTTTTTAACTTTCCATTGTTTCCAGCAGTGAATCAATAATTGAGTGAGTATTCACAGATAATATAGAAGTAAACTTTGAGTATTCTTACATTTTTTTTTGCTAGGAAACAGACATGAAGTCAAAAGACTCACTCTTAAAATCTATCAGTTCAATTTTATCACGTAAAGACAGTTGCATTGAATCATCATTGATTACAATTTATGTAGTGTTTTATTAGTCAGTTTAATTCATAAGTATTTGAATTATCATATTGCAATAAAAACTGTGGTGTATGCCTCCCTCCCCATTTGACAAATGTCTTTTATGGATGACTCTTTTCTTTCTTTTCTTTTAGGCAAATTTAGACTCCGACATTATTATTTAGGGATAGCTCAGGGGATAACTACTACGTACCACAATGCTTGCTCTTTCCTCAAGCCTGCAAGATCCCCCATTCGCTCCGAAAGGTAAGTCATTTATACATAGGTATTCAATATGAATTTATCTTGCAACCTGTTTCACAATAGGTCTTGAGTAAACGATCCTTTAAAAACCCAATTCCCTTAGGATAACTGAGTTTTTTTTACCCAATATCACTACAAGTTCACTACTGATAAAACAAAAATGTTAATTAAATATCTGAACGTTGGCAACTTTTACGTCAAAATCTATGGAAAACAAAATTCATATCGAAGATAAATTTTAATCTTTCTGCATGCACCTCATACATACTAATAATGCATTAGTAATTGGGTCGATGGCAGAGCGGTTAGCGCGCTGGGCTAGTAATCCAGTGGTCGCGAGTTAGAATCCTGCCTCGACCGATTTCGTTCACCTATAGCACAAGCATTTATTTGCTTATTTTAGGGAACGTAGGAAGATGTACATCATCAAAATTCTCAATCCTATGGATTGGTTTGCAGAAGAAGTCTACATCTCGCTTTCCACTTCTCTCTATCCTGTGCAGCCCTTTTCAGCTCAACATATGTGGCGCAGTTCATGTCCTCGCACACCTGGGCCAAATATTCCCGTCGGGGGCGCCCCCTGTGGTTTGTCCCCTCAACCATTCCCTCCATTAGGTCATGTAGGAGTCCCTCGTGGCGCAAGATGTGCCCAATCCAGCGAGCACGTCTCTCGGAGATGGTATTGAGTAGGTGTCTGCCTTCTTCAACTTTGTTGAGAACCTCGGCATTCGTGATGTGGTCCCTGTACTTGTTTAACAAGGATATATTCATTTTTAAATAATAATAAATAAAAAAATATTTGATTTTGAATTGTTTATGACAGATTGAAATTAAATGCATTTTATTTGTTTTATTTGAAAAATTTATGTATTTTATTGAAAATATTTTAAAAGAAGGAATCATGTATGAGATGATGCACACATTTATTTATTTATTAAAAGGGTACATTGACAGACATCCAGCTTACAATTTTCATAAAAAGAAAACAATTTTGGTTATTATTATGAGTGCTGGACGTCCAATTATGGATGCACACAACATTACATGAGGTCGTATTCAATCACACACCTAAGTTACACAAGTAAGAGTTACATAAATAAGAGAAAATTATGTTAGTTATTATTATGAGTGCCGGACGTCCAATTATGGATGCACACAACATTACATGAGGTCGTATTCAATCACACACCTAAGTTACACAAGTAAGAGTTACATAAATAAGAGAAAATTATGTTAGTTATTATTATGAGTGCCGGACGTCCAATTATGGATGCACACAACATTACATGAGGTCGTATTCAATCACACACCTAAGTTACACAAGTAAGAGTTACATAAATAAGAGAAAATTATGTTAGTTATTATTATGAGTGCCGGACGTCCAATTATGGATGCACACAACATTACATGAGCTCGTATTCAATCACACACCTAAGTTACACAAGTAAGAGTTACATAAATAAGAGAAAATTAGGTTACATCATTTGCACACATTTGATTATGATGCACACATTTGTGCCATACTCCTCTATTTATACACACATTTCTAGGTATCTATTATTAGTATTGCGCTCGGTTCTCTCTGCTTACCCTGTAATGGACATGGCGTGATGGTATGTATGTATATTCAATAAATAGATTTGAATATTAGATTTTTAACCTCCAGAAAATCACAGACATAAACATAAAGGCTTCTTCTTCTTCTTCTTTGTTTAGCAGACCTGTTGATCTGTTATTTGTTATTTAAAAACTATACCTCCGCTGATGACGAATTGTAACTATCCTTCCATCTCTTGGGTGGTCTTTCAGGTAGACGGAAAACCACCCAACTAAATAATATCAAGACAATTTAGAAGTAAATTCTTTTGAACAATTGGATAACTATCAATTAAACTGTTTTTATAATATTGACTATATCTGGATATATCTACGTCTACACAACCTTTATTTACCAATTTAAATTGTGTGTTGATTACCTATATTTCAATATATTTAGTATTGTCTATAAAAATATGCAAATTAAATATTATAATATTGAAAATAGGCAATTTATAAAAACAAAATTATCATCATTGTATTGCTATTGTTATCGTAGGTTTTGAAGTTGAAACCTCGTTTTAAACCAAATTCATAATACATAGGTACTATATATTATCTTAATACAAGATATTCAAATTATATTTTTACTGTCATGTATAAATGTGAAAATGGTGAGTTTTTTATTGTGCATTAATTATATAGTTATTATAATATAAATAATAATAACTCCTTTTTTTATTAACAATAACATCTCAATAGAGACGAAGTTGGAATATTATAGAAGAACCAGGAACTCAGGCACCTACACGGCTTACGACCTGTTGTCATCGGCTGGTTTATGTGATCACTTTATGCGCTTGCGCAACGTTCACCAATTATGCCTGTATTGAGTTCCCTTATCAATGTAATTTTTGAAAGTTCTATATATTTGAATAATGTGTAAACATTTCACCTGAATAATTCGGAATTATACTATTGCCATTTATGTGGTAACGAAGAAACCTTTTTGTAACGCCACCTATTGAGAAGTTGATTAATTTGTAAGCAAAATTGGTGAACGTTGTGCAAGCGCATAAAGTGATCACGTAAACCAGCTGATGACAGGTCATAAGCCCTGTAGGTGCCTGAGTTCCTGGTTCTTCTATAATATCCCAATTTCTTCTCTATTGAGATGTTTTTGTCAATAAAAATATTATTTGACTCCCGACAGGGAAAAAAATCGAATGTTTGCGTATATGCAATTAAAAACGAGTGGGTTGTGGCCAACGCTAAACTCCTCACTAACAAGTCATTCTATAAAGTATTCAAATTTTGTATAGAAAATTTTTAGCATTTTCATGAAATGAGTTTGTTAAATTATCATTTATTAAATATTTTATTATGAAAACTTGATACCTCTTCAATGCCATTTTATGAAAGTGATGTGCCTTTTTACGAATTTGGAAATAAAAATTTAAAATTTAAATTTTCCTGAGCTTGGGGTCACTTTGAAATATTTGACAGTTAAAAAAATTGAGAAGCACTATTCATATATCGTTCGAAATCTAATGGGATCTAACCGAGTATTAGATATACATATTTGCAAAATTTGAATAGAATCGAATGAGTACTTTAGTCTATAATCAATAAAGTAAAATGAACACGCCGTACATAGCACACTGCACACAGCACATAGCACACACGCACACGCACGCACGCACGCACACGCGTGCGAAATCATAACTCCCCACTATATCCCCTTGGGTTAGTGAGGAGTAAAAATATATTCGAACTCCTTTTTTGTTGGTAAACTCGCACAGTTGACTATCTGGCGAATGTAGTTCTATGGAGCTGCTTACCTTTAAAATATTTCATTATTTAAAATTAATTTTGTTGTTTTTGGGCGTAAGTCATAAAATAACTTTTATTATTCTTACTTTGTGACGAATACTACAGAAGTAATTGATCCAACAAAGTGTGATCTATATGTTGTCCCATCTAGCAACAAAGTTTAGTTTCTTCCATTTGTCAGCACTAAGACACGAATCTTACCAATCCAAGGATTAAAAAGAAATTATAAAGTAAAAAGGTCTACAATATTTGTCTGCAAAACCATTGCTTAAAAGAAAATAATATTGAAATGCGATGTTGTAAAGTCAACTCCTTATCCTGTCAAATTGTTACAGAATCTGAAATACAACGGTTTTTTAGAGGAAAATGTGTATTTGTCACAGGAGGTACTGGATTTATTGGAAAAGGTGAGCTTTTTTTCTAAATTCTTATTTAGATTACTAAATTTGTCTTAGTTTGGAAGATATTGCCTCATGGCAAGAAACCCATCTTGTGTAATTTGCAAAGGTGGGTTTTTATACTGAAAGATCTTAGTGTTTATGGATAATACCTATACGTTTACTTTGTTTTATTTTATTTTTATAAAAAAGCCTTATTTTATAAAAAAAAAATTAACAAGTTTACTGTTGTTTCATTCACAGAGTGGAAATTTAATTATTAATGTAAGTAATAGAATCAAACATAAGTGTTCAGGATCTAATTATAAACCTGTGTTCTGGCTCTAATTATAAAAATAATTGTTCAGGTTTTAATTATAAACAAAAATGATCAGGCTCTTGGATATTAAACTATTGATTGATGAACTTTATAAATCTATTTTCAGTTTTGGTTGAAAAGTTTCTCAGATCGTGTCCTGGAATAGAATCTATTTATTTATTGATACGAAAAAAGAAAGAACAGTCAGGTGAAATGAGACTGAAGGAGTTGATGAATGACAAAGTGAGTAATTTTTACAATAATAATATAAGAAATGTAGCACTGATTGTTGAAATATTCCATTCTAAAAAATTGTTATCTTTTATGCATGAGTGAATAAGGTTCATAAAAATGAAAATCCTGGCATTATATAGGTACACTGCATGTGCATAAAAACTTTTAATTTACACTGCATGTGCATGAATAACCTTTTTTCTTTTTTCCTACATTCCCTAAATTAAGCATTAATGCTTGTACTATAGGTGAACGAAATCAGTCGAGACAGGATTTGAACTCGTGACCATTGGATTGCTAGCCCAGCGCGCTAACCACTCTGCCATCGACCAGTCTATAATTAGAAACCTTGGAATTATTTACACAGAATGTGCGAGAATAACCTTGGAATTATTTACACTGAATATGCATGAATAACCTTGGAATTATTTACACTGAATATGCGTGAATAACCTTGGAATTATTTACACTGAATATGCGTGAATAACCTTGGAATTATTTACACTGAATATGCATGAATAACCTTGGAATTATTTACACTGAATATGCGTGAATAACCTTGGAATTATTTACACTGAATAAGCGTGTAAAACCTTGGAATAATTTACCTTGAATGTGCATGAAATAACATGGAATTATTTACACTGAATATGCGTGAAAAACCTTCGAATTATTTACTCTAAATGTGCATGAAAAACCTTGGAATTATTTACAGTGAATGTGCATGAATAACCTTTGGAATTATTTACACTGAATGTGCGTGAAAAACCTTGGAATTATTTACACTGAATGTGCGAAAAAACCTTGATATAATATATAGAAAAAAATTGGAATTATATTTGGACTAAATTAATTCAAATCTCGTTTAAATTATTCACATTTTATGAGCTCATTTATGCATATTCATATGCTTTTGGATTGTATTGCACGTACCTACACTCATATTAATTTTTAAACTAATGTTTAAACCTGTCTGTTAAGATGGGATTTACTAAGTATATATCTATATCTATAAAATGGATGTCGGCATATTTGTTTGTTTGTTTTTATGTGGCTGATGAACTCCTATACCGTTCATCCGATTGCGATGAAACTTTGGGGATTTGTTCATTGCACAGCAGAGAAGGTTATTGCATTATAATATATTTATTCAATATCTTACACTACATTTTTTGGATCATGATCTATTTGGTATTGCAATGAAATTTTTGGGATTTGTTCAGCACATACATGAAAAGATTTAAGAATTTAAATTTATTTAATATTTCACACAAGAATTTTTGGGATATGACCTATTTAAAATCGCAATGAAACATTGGGGATTCGTTCAGCGCATACCCGAGAATCTTTTTGAATCTTTATTTGATATCTCGTACAACAATTTTCAAATAACTATCTATCTGGAATCAAAGGGAAGGGACGAGAGAGACTGACATACTAACTTACTTTGACCTAATGTTACTGCATAAAATATGCATACATCACTTTACATATCATACAGACACGTCCGTTCCCAAAATTCATTTATAATATAAATAACACATATCATTAGACTATTTCAGAATTTAACGTGACAACAATACAAAATTTAAACACACAAACATTTTCCATGACTCCTTAGAAACTTACCATAAACAATAAAAAAATATATTTCAACCTCGTCCCCTAACCTTTTAAATTGTGCCCGTTTAATTTAATTTTAATTTATTCAATATAATTTAACCACGTACGGGTATAAATCATAATATGAGTAGTGTCCGACCGAAACAGGATTTTCTACCGAAATCGAAACCGAACCCGAATCTTCGGTATCTCAGTTTCGGTCGAAACCGAAACCGAAACTTTTTTAGACAGTTAAAATTCTATTATTTACTGAAATTTGGCTTATTGACAGTTAAAAAAATAAATCAAACTTAAAATTTCATCCTCATAATCAAACTCAACACTTAATATACTGACACATTTATATATGCAATTTAACACATTATTCACACAATATCTCACCATAATATTATGTAACCATTCCTAATGTATCTTAATATACTACAATAACTTCAGCGACAACCTGTAATTGGCTTTATTATTAATCAAATCATCTTTATTTTATATAATTTATTATATGCTGTATGTTGTCCTCTAAATAAAATAAAAAAAAACACGTGTTTAATGAAATAAATAACAATACTTGTTAATAAATGTTAAAAGATCTCGTTTTTTTTATTATCTCGTTTTATATTCTCTTATACACACACTATTTTTCACAATTTGACAAGTTGATATAAAAATTAAAACAAACAAAAGTATTACTCAAATTCAAATATGGAACACAATATTTATACTATGCATAAAGGTGGTGCCTACCACTATATTTTTACACAATACTTGAATTAAGTAAGTACATAATATGTAAAAATATTTTTTATTTCTGCTAATAAAAAAAACCAAATATTAATAAATTAATAGATTACATTGGTAATCGTAATTAAAAAGCCTTATATTGTACGCTAAAAAAAAACAGTTTTTCTATATTTTTTTTTCTACGACTGGCCGGCGAACTCAACTGATGAACTGATTGATGATGGCGGGTGACACTCGAGTCACGAACTTACCCGAAGTCAGCCGAAGGACGCGCGATAATTCACGAACGCAGAGTTTCGGTGCGGCCGAAGGTTCGGCAGATTTTCTGCCGAAACCGAAACTTATGCCGAAACTAGATTTTATGGCCGAAACCGAAACCGAAACTGTACCTTCGGTCGGTCACTAAATATGAGTATCTAGTGGTCGATGCTTCCCCACTCCCCTCCCTCCCCTTTCCCATCCTGTTTTCAAAATTGTTAACATCTTGTAATATATTTCAGAATTCTATAATTGGCAATATAAAAAATAGCATTGTATATTTGTATAAATTTTTCTTGTTTGCTGTTTTATTCTACAAAGTAAATAAAAATAAATAAATAGATTTTACTACCCAAGTTTCTTATATTACAGTTATTTTCACTGATAGACGAAAAACGGAAGGCATTGGTTCATTCAGTGGAAGGTGCTGTAGAGTTGAAGAATTTAGGGATAAACAAGGAAGATAGTATTCTACTAAAAAATAAAGTACAAGTCGTTGTACATTGTGCTGCAAATGTAAGGTATGAAATATTAGTATATTTTTCAATTTATATTCCAAAACCTTTGGAATAGGCAAAAAAATTAGATATTTTTGAATTTTGGTTAAAATTACATCGATTGGCTGTTTATTTTAGGTTTTATGATCCTCTGCGTTCTCTACTGAAGATTAATATCAAAGGAACACTGGAATTGCTGGACTTTTGTAGGGAGATGCCGAATTTACTTGTGAGTTTAATTCTACATTTGACTATATACATAATTTGATACTCTGTCTGCCTATTTCACTAAGGTTCCTCAACGCAAAAATCACCGAGTTCAAAATTTAATTTCACCAAGTAATCAATAAAATGTCGGACCTTATTTTTAGTTTATCAGCAAAAACTTTCTTTCCGTGTATATCAGTCCTCTGAAAAGTCCTTGTGGAACTTAAATCAACAATTAGATTTTTTATAAATGTTATTTTTATTGACAATAACATCTCAATAGAGACGAAGTTGGGATATTATAGAAGAACCAGGAACTCAAGCACCTACAGGGCTTACGACCTGTCATCGGCTGGTTTACGTGATCACTTTATGCGCTTGCGCAACGTTCACCAATTGCGCCTTTATTGAGTTCCCTTATTAATGTAATTTTTGATAGTTCCGTATATTTGAATAATGTGTGAACAATTCTCCTGAATAATACGAAACTATACTATTGCCATCTATGAGATAACGAACAAACCTTTTTGTAACGCCATCTATTGAGAAATTAGTTTATTTGTAAACAATGAAAGCAACAGTCCTTATAAATGAGGTGATGGTGTCTCACACAGATGTCACCCCTGAACTGCGCCAGAAATATTATTTCATTTTTGGCTTGTTTACCTACTTTTACCTTGTTGATTTATAAATGTTCATTATTACTTTTCAAAGAGACGTTCATAGTTGTTCACCATACTAAAACAATGTCCTTTTTGATTTCAGTCAATAGTTCATGTTTCAACAGCATTTTCACACAGTCCCTTACTTGAAATTAATGAGAATTTTTATCCTCCCGGACTGGATGTGGAGACATCACTTAAGTTGGCTAATGTTAATGAAGATGAAACTTTAAGACTGATTGAACCATTGTAAGAATTTTTGAAAATATCAACTTTTTTGCCAATGACACAATTTTTACTGATGCACTATTGATCTGCTTAATCTACTTATTTATTAATAAATCATTCTTCGGAAAAAAAATTAATTAATTCACATTTACATAGAGAGTAAAAAATTATTTTATTTTATACTGATAATTGATTAACATGCACTCAATAACAAATTGCTATATTCTGGAGACTTATAGTGTTTACCATCTCACAGATACAGCTTGGATACAAAATTAAAAACTGTATCTACACCCGGAATCGAACCCATTACTACTGTGAAAACGGTAATTTAAGGTTATACACAGCTATATTTAGACTCATGCGAAACATTCGATTAATTTTTACTGTACATCTCATGAAGGTTTTAAGTAAATCTTCTTCTTTGCCCTAGCCTTTGTACCATTTACTTGGAGTCGGCTCTCCCATGGTCCCCATCCTCCATCTTCGTGGTCCTCCACAATCTCCGAATAAAGCCTTGCTTCCTTAGAGATCTCTGGTTATTGTGGATATCCAAGTGGTCAATGGTCTACATGGTCTTCTGCGTCCCATCATTCCTTTTATCATATTATCCTATGGCAGTTTCATCATGTGTCTATATCATCTCAATCTGTTCTCATTTATTTTTACTGTATGTTAGCAGGTTTATTTCCATAATGCAACTCTTACAACTTAGCTTCAAATAATCAAAAATTTAGAAAAACTATAGAGGCCGACCAAGAAAGAGCTACATACATGGACCATGAGGGAGATCGCGATACCACTTCCACGCCGGCGACGCTATAGGACCCATTGGTCCTGTTCACCACCGGACGCGGCCGCAACGTCGGACAACACAAATATCCACTATCCATCGGGTTCAACCACTGCCCCCGAGAATCCAACCTCAAACGGCGGGGCAACCGCTCAAGATCGGCAGCCGGAGCAAGCCCCTAGCACAACCGATCGAACGGAAGGGCTTGCCCCCGCACCCCTCGGTCCTCGTGTTGGCGTCCGAAGTTTCTGCGGGCTAACACCGGGGTCATCCGACGCAATCATCCAAAGCCATAACTGTTACAAACCAATCCTAGGAATGAAACTGATAAGAAGAATCAAAAATGACAAATTTGAATTATTATTTGATACATTAGCTTAATTATATTGATTGAAAATATTAAGTTTTATTACAGAATAATAGGTAAATGGGCAAATATATACGCATTCACAAAAGCCATCGGAGAAGCTGTTGTAAAAGAAAGAAGTTATGGATTACCTGTAGCCGTCTTCAGACCTAGCATTGGTGAGTTCGAACAATTGCTTCCCAAAACTTTTCGATGACATTCAGTCTACGTCCACTTATTCCACATAATATGAAGAATCTCTCTTTGTCCGACGGCGATACAACCCAAATTGAACCTTGGCCTCCTGAATCTTTTGTCTACAATTCCACCTGTCCTTTTGGTACCTGGAGAATTTGCACCATCATATATCCTTTCACCTCATTTTCCCATCTCAGTCTCATATATACATACCTAATATACTTTTAAGAAGAAATATAATTTTAATCTTTAACAGTTCTCGCTACTTCATATCAATCACCATTGCCAGGATATTGGGATACAATTTATGGGCCAGCTGCAGTATTTATTGGAGGAGGAATGGGTGTTATCAGGTGATTGGGTCTAATCTTATTAGTATAAGATTTTCTTTTAAGAAGAGTCACTCCACTCTTACGTTGTTGTTAAACCATGTCACTCTATGAATAGAATGAAGCAGGGCCGCATCTACCCAATTTGGCGCCTGGTGCACTAGATCCAAAGCGCCCCCCCCCTGAACTCTGATTAGTATGTTAGTATATTATCATGAAACATTTTTTTAAATTGGCATTGGCGTATGCGGCGCCCTACTATCTATATGCAGTCAAAATGGCTGGGAATTTGGCCTATAAATTTTGTAGAATGAGTATAAAAATCTGTCTTATCTTTAAATTAGTAGGTACCTTTTAAGTAAGTTGTCGGCTCCAACAACGGCGCAATACCACATAATGGATGGTTCCACAACAAGAAATTCCTCGCGTGTACAATATGGTACGGGCGGATTATAATATACATATATTGTAAGGCGTAAAGTACCTACCTACTGTTACTTTGCGGTGCGAGGTTCAAATTAAATAATTATTGATATTCGTATTTATTATATTTTAAGCATTATTATTATTATTATGTAAATGCAGTTTTCGTTGTGTACCACTTCGAATAATAATATTAAGTATAAATTTAATATAATCATTTGTATTTAGTATTTATTTAAAAAAAACTCCATCGACAACTCTGGATTGTTAATAGATAATTATAATAGTAGTTTTTTAACAGATTTTTTAATTATCTCAATAGAGACGAAGTTGGAATATTTACTGTAGGAGAACCGGGAAATCAAGGCACCTACAGGGCTTACGACCTGTCATCGGCTGGTTTTTTTTAATAGTAGTAGTAATTGAATTCGAATTCATCCATAATATTTTTCTGTTTCGGGATTTTTAGGTAGGTATATATTTTTGGTCTTTTTTATATATTTGTTGAATCTTTTTTGTTTTATTTGGCGCCCCAGATTTATTTGCGCCAGACGCAACTGCACCGTTTGAACCCATGGTGGATCCGGCCCTGGAATTAAGGAACCATTCTCAATATTATATTATTAATGAATGTATCAGGAATGGAGAATGATATGTTATATGATTTCTTGCTTTTCGGGTACCTAATATGTACAATGTCAAAAATTCATTTAACCCGCACCCAATAACAAGTTGCCGCATTCTGGTGACTTCAAATAACAATCGTCTCACATATCCAGACTGAAAAAGCAATTATAAACTGTGTCTCCACCGGAAATCGAACTCGGGACCCTTGGATCAGCAGTCAGATACCTAATCAACTGAGCCACAAAAATTGACAACCCATACCTAACATACTCTTGAAGTCTAATTTTCATTTACCTAATTTTTGACATTTCTGATCTTATTGTAAAGAAGCGGAAACTTTAAACACTTTTCTCACACTTAATAACAACGTATAAGAACATGGGGGTTGTGGCCAACACTAAACTCTTCATAATGCTTAAATTAATTCAAATTTGTAACCACTTTTCAACTCCAATCTTGCTGAAATTTCTTTCCCAGTCCAATCCTACTGAAATTGCGAACCACTTCCCTTTACATTATTTGAGACTGAAGAGACAGTAAGGACTGAAGGGAAGAGACGGATGGAGGGACTGAAGGTACAGAGGGGACAGTTTTTAAAAAAAAGTTATTTTTGTTAATTTTTATTTATTGTATTGGATATTTTTTATTCGTTCTGAATTTATCATAACAAATAAACAGTTCAAAATTACGAAAACGATTTTCTTGATACGTTAGCATATTGCTTCACATTTACCTTCTCGAGGAATGCCGGTTATAAAAAACTAATTGTAAATAAAATTTTTAAAAAAGAAATATAATGAAGGAATGGTCTGCCAATAGAACTTAATGATGCAAGTGTTAAGCCGGGGATCGATTACGCGCTCCTGAAGCGCGCGCAGTGAATGAGCGCGCCGGCTGTGAGCTCCGCGGAGCGCGCTCCAAATTTTGAAGGCATCTTCACTGTGCGCTCCTGGCGCGCGAGGCAGCTGTTCCAGTACTTATTCGTTCACCATGGATGTTGGTCGTGTACGAGCAGCTCTTTCATAATTTTCATAATATTATACACAAGAAAAAAACATAAACGAAAAGTACGCTGGTGGATGAAAAAAAAATATCAAAATATAGTGCAGTGTGGAGTGTGACGCATGAGAGATTATTTTCCTCCATGCGTCCGTTCTGAGTGCTTTATTATGATATATACGACTTTTGCTATTCCATAGTAATTCGTTGGTACCATATAATTGATTTAATTTACGGCAACTTTGGTTATCCATCTTGAAACGCAACGAACACTCAAGTATGAATACGTCCGTCTTAACCGGCGCGCGCGCCAAGACCGAGCTTCCTTTGGAACACGGCAAAAAACCGACCGAAAATGGAAAGCCCCGTTCCACGTTCGCGCGTTTCAACGAACACTTTGGCGCACGTTCGAAGTCGGTATCGACTTCGCGCGGCTGGATCGCGCGCCAATGTTCGACCTCTTGGAGCGCATAATCGATACCCGGCTTTAATGTGTTTAAAAATAATCTTGACAGACTGAAATTTGCCGTTTGGCAATAAAGTGTACGCCAGTGTACAAGAAGTTACAAATAAATAAACAAATGAATGATGTCGTGAGATCAAACATATCAGCATAGCTGTCTGTCTGATAGTTCCTAATTCCTAATAATAAAATGTAATGTGTTTGTTTGTTTTGCAGAACGTTTGAAGCTGATTCAAATGTAGATGCCTTTGTTGTTCCTGCAGATTTGTGTGCCAATGGAATTATAGCCGTTGCATGGCATATGGCGCACCAAAGGTAAATAATATAATCAAAGAACTCTTGTTGTTATCAAAGCAATATCTAAGACATATTACCTCAGTTTGATTTCACGTAGATTGTATAAAAATCTCAGTAAAGGCCCCCATTCACGATCGTGCCATTCTTCAAAATGGCTTGCCATCACTCCAAAATGCGCTCGTGAATGTCAAAACCTGTGCAGCCCAATTGGCCTGATACACCAAAATGGAATTCCAAACGATCGAAACTCCATAGTACTGCGACAAACGGCGCGGAGCATCCTGTCGGTACGGCATGCTCGTGAGTGTGAAAACCAGCGGTACATCGCGCCATCTCATTGCGCCGAGCTGTTTGACACTCGTGAATGCGAAAATACAACATTTCCTCTTTGTTTTTTTTTCTCTTCTTCGCCCTTTATCCCATTTACTTGGGGTCGGCTCTCCTTATTTTATTTTGCCAAACTCGCCTGTCCTGTGCCAGATCAGGATTCAGCTCCCTATCTCGCAGATGATTTTTGATGCTCGACAGCCATGTGGCTGGTGGTCTGCCTGGTCTTCTCGCTGGAGTCTCGATGTCCAAGGCTTTATTTATAATATTGTCCGTCGGTCGTCTCAAAATGTGGCCATACCATCTCAGCCTGTTCTCGACTATTTTTTCGTCTATTGGGGCCACTTTGAAACTACCGCGGACGTGGACATTCCTCACTTTGTCAAACTTTTGTTTTTCGTTTTTTTTCTATTTATATATAAACAAACCGCTATATAGCAGTTGTATAAGACTCGTCATCATAATTTTAACTCATTTTTACTTGAAAATTAAATAAAAAATAGAACTTATTAATGCGAAAGCGCCGACCGCTTGCGTATACTAATTTTGATGGCTCGATGGCGCGCCCGTGAGTGTGATGAAAATATTACAATGCTCCAAATGGAGCCGGTCCATATGGAGCGACGCCGGATGGCACGATCGTGAATGGGCTGCTTAAGATTTTTGCAGCTTCTTTTAATAATTTACGAACAAATTTTTAACATCTCAATAGAGACGAAATTGGAATATTATAGGAGAACCAAGAACTCATCGGCTGGTTTACGTGATCACTTTATGCGCTTGCACAACGTTCACTAATCATGCCTTCTTAATATTTCCGATAGGAAAAAAAACGATGTTTGGGAATATGCAATAATAAAAGTATTCACTTTTTTTTAGGAAAACATACAGCATATAATAAATTATATAAAATAAAGATGATTTGATTAATAATAAAGCCAATTATAGGTTGTCGCTGAAGTTATTTTAGTATATTAGATGGGTCGATGGCAGAGCAGTTAACGCGCTGGGTTAGTAATCCAGTGGTCGCGAGATCGAATCCTGCCTCGACCGATTTCGTTCACCTATAGCACAAGCATTTATTTGCTTATTTTAGGGAACGTAGGAAGATGTAAATGTTCTTATTTAACAAGGACATATTCATTTTTTTATTTATATTAAATTCTATTAAATATAAGAATGGTTACATATTATGGTGAGATATTGTGTGAATGATGTGTGAAATTGCATATATAAATGTGTCAGTATAATTAAGTGTTAAGTAAGATTATGAGGATGAATTTTTAAGTTTGATAATATATTTTTTAAATTTGGGGGCGCTTAGTAAGAATATGTCGATCTCTTGGAAATGCCTATTGTATGTATGTATTACAGATTCTGTAGATTGTTGCATGTTGAGCATAGTTGGTGTGTTGAGTGGTAAGACGGAAAAGAGGAGTGTGTCTAGTGTCTACAGGTGTAGGTAGGGATGTTGAAAGATATATAATATAAAAGAGGAGTGTGTCTAGTTCTACAGGTGTAGGTAGGGATGTTGAAAGATATATAATATAAAAGAGGAGTGTGTCTAGTTCTACAGGTGTAGGTAGGGATGTTGAAAGATATATAATATAAAAGAGGAGTGTGTCTAGTGTCTACAGGTGTAGGTAGGGATGTTGAAAGATATTTAATATAAAAGAGGAGTGTGTCTAGTTCTACAGGTGTAGGTAGGGATGTTGAAAGATATATAATATAAAAGAGGAGTGTGTCTAGTTCTACAGGTGTAGGTAGGGATGTTGAAAGATATATAATATAAAAGAGGAGTGTGTCTAGTGTCTACAGGTGTAGGTAGGGATGTTGAAAGATATATAATATAAAAGAGGAGTGTGTCTAGTGTCTACAGGTGTAGGTAGGGATGTTGAAAGATATATAATATAAAAGAGGAGTGTGTCTAGTTCTACAGGTGTAGGTAGGGATGTTGAAAGATATATAATATAAAAGAGGAGTGTGTCTAGTTCTACAGGTGTAGGTAGGGATGTTGAAAGATATATAATATAAAAGAGGAGTGTGTCTAGTGTCTACAGGTGTAGGTAGGGATGTTGAAAGATATTTAATATAAAAGAGGAGTGTGTCTAGTTCTACAGGTGTAGGTAGGGATGTTGAAAGATATATAATATAAAAGAGGAGTGTGTCTAGTTCTACAGGTGTAGGTAGGGATGTTGAAAGATATATAATATAAAAGAGGAGTGTGTCTAGTGTCTACAGGTGTAGGTAGGGATGTTGAAAGATATATAATATAAAAGAGGAGTGTGTCTAGTTCTACAGGTGTAGGTAGGGATGTTGAAAGATATATAATATAAAAGAGGAGTGTGTCTAGTTCTACAGGTGTAGGTAGGGATGTTGAAAGATATATAATATAAAAGAGGAGTGTGTCTAGTGTCTACAGGTGTAGGTAGGGATGTTGAAAGATATTTAATATAAAAGAGGAGTGTGTCTAGTTCTACAGGTGTAGGTAGGGATGTTGAAAGATATATAATATAAAAGAGGAGTGTGTCTAGTTCTACAGGTGTAGGTAGGGATGTTGAAAGATATATAATATAAAAGAGGAGTGTGTCTAGTGTCTACAGGTGTAGGTAGGGATGTTGAAAGATATATAATATAAAAGAGGAGTGTGTCTAGTTCTACAGGTGTAGGTAGGGATGTTGAAAGATATATAATATAAAAGAGGAGTGTGTCTAGTTCTACAGGTGTAGGTAGGGATGTTGAAAGATATATAATATAAAAGAGGAGTGTGTCTAGTGTCTACAGGTGTAGGTAGGGATGTTGAAAGATATTTAATATAAAAGAGGAGTGTGTCTAGTTCTACAGGTGTAGGTAGGGATGTTGAAAGATATATAATATAAAAGAGGAGTGTGTCTAGTTCTACAGGTGTAGGTAGGGATGTTGAAAGATATATAATATAAAAGAGGAGTGTGTCTAGTGTCTACAGGTGTAGGTAGGGATGTTGAAAGATATATAATATAAAAGAGGAGTGTGTCTAGTGTCTACAGGTGTAGGTAGGGATGTTGAAAGATATATAATATAAAAGAGGAGTGTGTCTAGTTCTACAGGTGTAGGTAGGGATGTTGAAAGATATATAATATAAAAGAGGAGTGTGTCTAGTTCTACAGGTGTAGGTAGGGATGTTGAAAGATATATAATATAAAAGAGGAGTGTGTCTAGTGTCTACAGGTGTAGGTAGGGATGTTGAAAGATATTTAATATAAAAGAGGAGTGTGTCTAGTTCTACAGGTGTAGGTAGGGATGTTGAAAGATATATAATATAAAAGAGGAGTGTGTCTAGTTCTACAGGTGTAGGTAGGGATGTTGAAAGATATATAATATAAAAGAGGAGTGTGTCTAGTGTCTACAGGTGTAGGTAGGGATGTTGAAAGATATATAATATAAAAGAGGAGTGTGTCTAGTTCTACAGGTGTAGGTAGGGATGTTGAAAGATATATAATATAAAAGAGGAGTGTGTCTAGTGTCTACAGGTGTAGGTAGGGATGTTGAAAGATATATAATATAAAAGAGGAGTGTGTCTAGTTCTACAGGTGTAGGTAGGGATGTTGAAAGATATATAATATAAAAGAGGAGTGTGTCTAGTTCTACAGGTGTAGGTAGGGATGTTGAAAGATATATAATATAAAAGAGGAGTGTGTCTAGTTCTACAGGTGTAGGTAGGGATGTTGAAAGATATATAATATAAAAGAGGAGTGTGTCTAGTTCTACAGGTGTAGGTAGGGATGTTGAAAGATATATAATATAAAAGAGGAGTGTGTCTAGTTCTACAGGTGTAGGTAGGGATGTTGAAAGATATATAATATAAAAGAGGAGTGTGTCTAGTTCTACAGGTGTAGGTAGGGATGTTGAAAGATATATAATATAAAAGAGGAGTGTGTCTAGTTCTACAGGTGTAGGTAGGGATGTATGTTGAAAGATATATAATTTAAGAGAGCAGGAGAATCAATTTTATTATTAATAATATTGTGGAGAAGCATCATATCAGATACAGTACGTCTGTTTTCGAGTGAATTTACGATCATTTCATGTGCATTTGAAAGCTAAATCATGGTTGCTAAAATGATCATAATAGTCAAAACTACAGTTGTTGACAAGAAGAGTACCAACAGTGATTTTGAATGTGATGGAGCGAGAAAAGTACACTTCGATTCTCTGACTATGTTATATAAACTGTTTTCCAATAATTATTATTAAACACCTAACCAATAAAATTTGTGTTTTATCAGTTGTTTAGGTACCTAAGGGAAAAAAGATTATCTTTGTATCATGAAAAATGTCATCAAAAAAACATTTATTAATTCCATTGATAATCTGGGTTCATTTGTACCAACTACTGTGGTTGATCAGTAGGAAGGATAATAAATCTATTAAGTTGAGTTGCACAGCAATTTGTTTTATTATTGTGCCTATAATTTTATTGAAATTGTTTCTTCCCAAAAAGGCGAAAAGCATGAGAATCAACCAGTCAATAGAATTAATCAGACCTTTTTTTTTTGGTTGGAAATAATAGTTTGAATTTGCTTCGAAAGATATAGCCTTCATGTAAAAACATTTTTTTTCCAGGAGTTCAATGCCTTTAGTCTTCAATTTTGTCTCCGACAAGAAGAACTATTGCACTTGGGACCTCATAAAAGATGCTGGCTACGAATACTGCTCAGTTAACCCATACGAAAATACAATTTGGTAAGTTTAAATGTAGATTCACCTATTTAGTAAAATATTAATCCTGATATTATCAACGATCTATCACAAAAATATTTTTTTTAGTTTCTGAGAGTCAAATAATTTTGAGCAAAATAATTTTGATTGTTATCAATTCTTCTTCTTCTTCCTCTTTTGGTAGATCTATGATCTGTTTCCACAGGTTCTGGGATGAGGTTGTCCAGCTCTCCCTCCTTCTATTTGTTATTGATTGAAATAATAAATCAAAAATTTAAACTATCCATCTTGCACTATCTATCATAACCTTAAAAGTCGGACTTGACTGAATCAGGAATGGAAATAAAAATGAATATCCAGAAGTCTCTTCCATTCTTGTATTTCTGTTGCTATCCTATCTTGCGTTTTCAATTCAAAGACTATGACTTGATCATTTGCATGATTTATTAATGGATGGCGTTTTGTATCTTCAGTTATTATCATGACAACAGGATGGACGCATCTCGAATCCCATCAATAGCGGCAAATCGCAGGGAATCACCTCTCCGGAAGACCGCCGAAGAAGTAGAGGGATAGCTGGACCTCAGCTTCACAGGAATAGCTTTCTCGAAAAAACAGATCAACGATATAATATAAGAAGAAGTTGTTATCAAGAAAAATGACTGAGTTTTTATTTAAATTTCCATAACATTTTTTGTAGTTGTAAAAGGTCAATTTCTGTTTCTTTTAAGAAGTGAAATCATATATCTTCATTACTAAGTATAACTTTTAAAAAACACATGGTTTACAAAGTGATTTGTGTTTCTTAAAAGTTTTTTAAAAATGTACCACAAGTTTACTTCAGAAATTATTAATAATACTAAGTACCTATAACATTTGTATTTCTGAAGAGTAATGATTGAAGAAAACCCAACAATAGTTTCACCTTTTTAACGAATATGTAATTTCTCTCTTCATGGTGACAACCCTAGAATTGGTTTGCACTACACACTCCGTCTCTCCACATACATATCTCTGTTGTCCACCAGCCTCTTCATATCTTGGTAGGCATACTCTAATAAAATATTGTGTTTTTATTCTAGGTTCCCATATATTCATGCGACTAAAATCCATTTGTTACATGTTTATTACAAATATATGTTGCATATTTTTCCCGGAATATTCTTGGATCTGATGTTGGTCATCAAAGGAAAGAAAACACAGTAAATATTATCATTTATTTTTTTTATAAATATTCAGTTCATTTTTTGAAAATTTTTTGATTCTCTCAGTCGTGGTTTTGATTTAAAACACCCTTAAGGCGATGGAAAATTGGTTTGTAACAAATAAAATACTATATTTTTATCAACTTCACAGACATTTCATTATTTACCAAGAGTTACATATTACTGTGAGGTACCGGCTTAGAATAGTGCTTCCACTCTTTTCTATTATCGTCGTGTTCAGGTGTCCCGTAAAAGCCGGACAAATATTATATTCTATAATAATAATTCATCATTTTTTCTTTGATACTGGTCTTTGATAAACTGACACCCGTTGAAGTTATTAATGAATAAACAATGGAACTAGAACAATGTCTTTTTATTAGTCTGTCATTTTTATGTTGGTTTATAGGTTTCTCAAGATGTATCGAAAGTTGGAAAACATAATAGCTTTTCCATTCAATACCGGATGGGTTTTTGGACAAGATAACATCAAAGGTCTCTATAAAAGCCTCAGTCCAGTCGATAAGGATATTTTCAATTTCGACATGGAAAACTTTGATTGGAACCTGAACATCAAATCTTGCGTGGAAGGTACCAAGATATACATGCTGAATGATCCTGTCAAGGCATCTACGTATGCAATAAGGAAAATGCAAGTGTAAGTTGTAAATATAGATTTTTTTCTTTAAAGTTGACAGCACTGGTACTATAGAACTCTATCATAGGGTAGACATTTTTATGACTGACCAAAGATACGTTTTCTAAAATACTCGGATGGATTTTTACCATTTATTGACGACCTCGAGCTGCACTTAGGAAAAATTGTTTAGATTTCTTTAGCAGTGATTTCCCCAAACGAAATATACATATTTGTGTATTCTCGAGACTCAACGACATTCATGTAGAGCGTGTTTTATGCTTACAATAATAATAATTTTGCTAATCTTTACAGTGCGGTTTTTTTTAATATCAGATCTCACCTTATGTACATATAATGCCACGGGGTAGGCAGAGAGATCAGAATCACATACACCTCTATTTTTCATTCATTTCTTTCTATTTTCGTTGAATTTTATAATTGTCTTTTTCTTTTTTTAGGTTAAGAATAGCAAACTTCACACTTACATATCTACACCACGCATTTATGTTGTATATATTATGGAAAATATTTAATTTTTTTTTAAATTCTTATTCAACTACTTAAAATGTTAAAGCAGAAATTTTCAACAAAGATTTTAGAGCATAGCTGGAATACTTACTTAGATTTTAGTGAAATGTTAATTTTTTTTGTTTGACCACAAATATATAATCAAATAAACAAAAGTTTAGTTTAAATTTATGAAATCAAATTATACTTTCAATATAATCTCTGTTAACCCTTTCTTAACCGAATTATGAAAGCATTATGAAAATAAATATGTTTCATAAAAAATGGGCAAAATATGTGATTGTAAAGAGATTTTGATAATTTTTTTATATTTTTTTTTTGGAAATTTTAACGATTCCAATTGTCATCATTCATATATAAAACTATATACTTTTAATAAAATAAAAAATCTTTTATTTTTAATTATTATTATAAATTGAAGGAATTATAATTAACTAATTAAAAAAAATATAGCATGCTAGAAAACAAAAAAAACTCACATTTATTAAATTTTAAATAACCGTGTTTAGCACATTTCGCAATAACCGAGTTTTCAACTGTACAATAACCGAGTCGCAATAACCGAGTACAGAAGTTTCCGTCATTCTCAGTATTGTAAGCGATCAAAAATATTGTGATTAATAATTTAGAAGAGAAATAACACAGCTGGTAACAATTTTCATTGAGATATACGTAAATTACATTAATGATTCCAATTGGAATCATCGGTTAAGAAAGGGTTAAAACTATCCAGACAATATATTTGTACCAACATGTGTAAAATTGTATTTGAAAATAAAAGAAACATTTTTTAACAACACTTATTTTATTTTATTAAAAAACACAAATATCTTTGTTGAGACCACGATTGAGTTTTTTATATTCGACCGGTTTCGAAACGTACCGTTTCTTCGTCAGGACGGATAACAACTAACTCTCTATGTATTATGTATGTTGCGGTCGGTGGAACTAATGGTGGGTGGTGGAAGTGGAGGGGATGAGGGAGGTAGTAACGGGGGCGGAGTCAATATTTCTAACGGGAACATATTGATGAGCGGACTATTAGTTAAAATCTGATTATTTATTATGTTTTCACCTTTATTTATTGCTTTTCTTATTTCTAATGATTCTAAATTATCTAGTCTGTGACCCTGTTTATGTATATGCAAAATTTGAACCCCAGTACTACTATCGAAACTGTGACTATTTTCTATAAGGTGATCCGCAAATTCTGAAAAGTTATTGCTCTTTAAACATCGCATATGTTCCTTTATACGCGTCTCAAAGTTTCTCCCTGTTTTACCTATGTAGAAAGCTGTGCATTCACTGCATGTTAATTTGTATACTCCCGATTGACTAATTTTGTCTACTTTATCTTTTGAATTTATTAAATATTTTCCTAAAGAATTATTTGTATAAAAAGCTGGTAAAATATTAGACGGTAGTTGCTTTGAAATATAGTTCGACAAATTATTAATGTATAAAATTCTACGGTAGGTTTTTTCATTAACATTTGGTTGACTGTATAAAAATTTTTTGGTTGTTATATATTTTTGTTTTTTGTTTAAAATACTATCAATCAATTGCGGTGCATAACCGTTGTTTTGAGCGATTTGTTTTATCGTATTTAATTCTGTCTGAAAGTTTTTATTTGACAGTGGAACGGATATTAGCCTATGGACCATTGAATGAAATGCCGCGTGTTTATGAGAAATGGGATGATTTGATGAATTATGAATTACTATATCAGTATATGTAGGTTTTCTATAGATGTTGAAGTCTATTTTACTATCTTTTAATGTTAATGTTAGGTCTAAAAAGTTTAATGTTGATTTTTCCTCTATTTCTACTGTGAACTGAATATTTGGATGGAAAGAATTAATATGTTTCAAAAATGACTGAAGTTGTCTAAGAGTACCTAACCATACACAAAGAACATCGTCTACGTATCTTTTCCACAGCGAAACATATTTAAGAAGTGGTGAATTACTGTGAAATATTATTTTTTCTAAATTGTCCATGAAAATATCCGCAAAAACTGATATAGTAATTCATAATTCATCAAATCATCCCATTTCTCATAAACACGCGGCATTTCATTCAATGGTCCATAGGCTAATATCCGTTCCACTGTCAAATAAAAACTTTCAGACAGAATTAAATACGATAAAACAAATCGCTCAAAACAACGGTTATGCACCGCAATTGATTGATAGTATTTTAAACAAAAAACAAAAATATATAACAACCAAAAAATTTTTATACAGTCAACCAAATGTTAATGAAAAAACCTACCGTAGAATTTTATACATTAATAATTTGTCGAACTATATTTCAAAGCAACTACCGTCTAATATTTTACCAGCTTTTTATACAAATAATTCTTTAGGAAAATATTTAATAAATTCAAAAGATAAAGTAGACAAAATTAGTCAATCGGGAGTATACAAATTAACATGCAGTGAATGCACAGCTTTCTACATAGGTAAAACAGGGAGAAACTTTGAGACGCGTATAAAGGAACATATGCGATGTTTAAAGAGCAATAACTTTTCAGAATTTGCGGATCACCTTATAGAAAATAGTCACAGTTTCGATAGTAGTACTGGGGTTCAAATTTTGCATATACATAAACAGGGTCACAGACTAGATAATTTAGAATCATTAGAAATAAGAAAAGCAATAAATAAAGGTGAAAACATAATAAATAATCAGATTTTAACTAATAGTCCGCTCATCAATATGTTCCCGTTAGAAATATTGACTCCGCCCCCGTTACTACCTCCCTCATCCCCTCCACTTCCACCACCCACCATTAGTTCCACCGACCGCAACATACATAATACATAGAGAGTTAGTTGTTATCCGTCCTGACGAAGAAACGGTACGTTTCGAAACCGGTCGAATATAAAAAACTCAATCGTGGTCTCAACAAAGATATTTGTGTTTTTTAATAAAGTGTTTAAAAATGTGCCACAAAGTGAATTCTGAAACAATTAATAATACTTATTTTATTTTATTTTATTTTATTTTAAACAAAGTATACAAACAATAACTGGACAAAATATACAGGTGATACAAATATAAAACACTTATAAAACACTTGTTTATTTCATATTAAAATATTAATTTATTGGCCTTTGCTACTGAATTAGTTAATAATTAGTTAATAACTGAAAAATCTCCAGTGTGATTCCGGGTGAAGACACAGTTTTTAATTGTATTCGGTCTGGACTATTTTCAGTCATATTTGTAAATATAATCTTTGAGATAAATATGTAGGTATTTATTATCTCCGTTCAATTAGAATTTTATTTTTTCTAGTAAATATAATGAAGGAGGAGTCTTTACAAGAAAAATATATAAAAAAATAAACATTTATTGAGGCAAAGTTGTTCATAATATAATTTGCACAGAAAAATAAAACAGAAATTAAAACTTGAAAAAAATTAGAAAACTCAAAAAGCTTATGCTCAGTTATGAAGTGAGAGTAGGTATAGGTTTACACATATCCACACACGCAAACACATCCTCACATTAACAAAAACACAAAGACACCTAATAATTTTTTCATGTACCTACAATTGTATTTTATATGTACTTTTTTATATTTTTTTATGACTTAAAATGTGTACTTTTGTACTTTATTATTTGTATTTTTTATATTTTTTGTGCCTTAGATGTTAAGAATTCACGTAGCTGAAATTTATGCTTACTTATTGCCTAGTATTACCTCAGAACAGGCTTTGCCTAGTGAGGTAATAAATTCCATTTATATATTTCATGACCAATGTTTTATATTTTACTTTATATTGTATTATGGAAATTAATAAATAAAAAAAAAAAAAAAAAGGTAAGACCCCACCGCCTGATTTCAAGCATGATTCTATTGAATATTTTTTTTAATTGCATATATTCAAACATTGGATTTTTTTCCCTGTCGGGAGTACCTAAAACAATACTTTTTATTTTGAAAAGATTGTCAAAAAATTATTCTATTTCTAACACGTTGCAAAACATAGTTTTATAATATACGCATCATGGCAAATAACAAAATTACCAGGGCGCAATAAAAGAAGCTACAAAATCAAAATTATATGTTTATAAAATGTTCAAAAACTTTTTCTGTACTGTTCAATTCGTTGATCAGAAGTACGCTGGAGTATGGCTCCGTTATCTGGAATCCCCAGTATCAAGTGCATATCAACAATATAGAACGAGTGCAGAGAAAGTTTATGAAACGCTTGGCTTATCGTAATATTGTTGCACCATCCCTATCTACACTTGTATCTAGACGTAATTGTTATGACATTCAATTTCTGTATAACATTTTAAATAATCATATTGATTGTCCAGATTTATTATCATATATACACTTCAATGTACCGGTTCGTCGCTCTAGGCACACTACTCTTTTTCGACCCAAAAATTACAGGACTAACGCCGCGACAAATACAACCATCAACAGAATTATTAACACATATATAAAACACGAGAACACGCTTAACTTGGACCTATTCAACGATAATAGAAATTCATTTCGTCAAAAGTTAAAAACACTTATTTAATAGGCCTAATCATTACGCACCATACATATGTATGCTTGCAACCTCACATACGCACCACTCACACATACACACACTCACACACATTACACATTCACTCTCACACATATACTTACTACACATATAAACACAGTGATACCATGAGAATACGGATACATGTAAATGTACCTATAAAATATTATGTTACTTTGATAGTATTGTAAGCTTATAATTGATGTATGGAGTGGGTATTAAGGCAAGTTATTATATATTCTGTATTTATTTTTACTTCATACATTGTTAGCTTCAATTTGAATAAAAAATAAAATAAAAAAATAAAATAATATTATTTGTACAAAAGACATTGTATTTTAAAAGTCAGAATGAATACAAAATGCCTTTTGTAAGTTAACAAGTTGAAAATAAATACATCACAAATGGTCCATGTACAAGGAACTCATAGTTTTCATTCTTTTCTAATGTCTTCATACATCAAAATGGATTTTTATAAGTCATTCAAATTTTATATATACATACTATACATAGTATAAAAAAGTTTAATACAATTAGTTAGTTCTTAATTTTTAAATATGAATTATACTTCATTCAACTAGGTTGTCTCATAAACTAAAATGTATTTAATTTATGGATCTAGGTTTATTTAGAAATATTTTTTATTCAGTTATGTAATTTCCAATTGACGTCCCAATTTATTTTAATTTCCAAACGACGCCTCAATCTAATTTCCAATTGACGTCCGAAATTCTTGTACATAATTTCCAATTGACGTCTCAATTTATTTTAATTTCCAAATGACGTCCCAATTCATTTCCGTCTATTATAATATCATAGGTATGTACTATGTAAATAAACATTCAAAGATTATTGAATGTCAAATTTAAGTTAAATAAGTATGAATATATTAAATGCCATTTTGAATGATGCAATTTGCGTTTCTTTAAATATTTTTTCAAATACCAGGAATATTGATTGCTCTACATAATGACATGTGTTGATTCAAATCACATCAAATAAATATTGGTACAGCAATATTGATAAGCTGACCGCCGCCGGGCATAGTGATAAGTCATGTGATTGCTGTGCTGGGTGCCTGTGTTCAATTTCTCAGTCGCGGCTGAATATAAATTGTAGGTATATATTGCAGATTAAAATTAGGTAAATAGGATCTTTTATTCATTTGTTTTATTAAAACAATAAATATACATATGTAATATAAAACTAGAATATTATGATAGTTCCTAAAATTCAAATCTTTATAGATGTACCTAGTTAAAATATTTTACGGAGATTGTAAATATTTAATAAGATTTTTTTGTATTCTAGTAAGTATTTATAATTTAAAAACAATATAAATTCATGTAAGTATTTAACTACCTTCTGTACATATTTTTTTCATCTATTTCCGAAAAAGCATTCTTGTGCTTTGGAGGAATGGAGGACACTCTGGGACAAATAAATACTAAAATATGCAACAAATTGTCTCAAAAATATAATGGATTACAATAAAATAAATAGGTATATGAACAATAAATAAATTAAACATTTACACAATTCATGTTATTTACACAAATTTGAGTGTTTGCATTGGTGATGGGTAAAATTTATACAGTTCAAAAGCTGAAAATCGCAATTTAAGAATAAAATAAGTAGAAGAAGAAGTAGGTAATACAAGCAAATTCTCACATTTTTTGCTTAAATATTCTTTCATCCCTAATATCTCATCTCAAGTAATATATATTATGCGAAATAGATACAAAAATACTTTGTTATAGGTAACTACATTACATATTGATGACATCTATTGAATAATCTCCAGATTAAATATGATAAAAAAAAATAATACATTATTTTTATCACATAATGAAGTATTTTGAATCTGAAAGAAGAAAAAAAACAATTTATTTATTGATCAAATATTTCGGTCCATTTTACGTTTTTTAAACATACCTTTTTATTTTCTAAATATCTACGCCAACTCTTTCTTTAATCAAAACATTAACATCTGCATAATATAGGTATTATGTTTAATTTAAAGTTTAAAGTGCATTTAAAGTGCAATTCGCTTTAATGTCGGTATCAAAGCATTTGGTTTTGCTATGCATCAAAAACACGAAAATCCCTTCAATTAGGGATATTTCTTCTTCTTTTGTAAAATTATTTTTGATAAATCTGTACAAATCGTTAAAAAAATGTATTTTGTTTAAAATAAATATAAATGAATACGATGAAGTTCGCGAACTACCTACTTCTACGCCGAAGGACGTTATAGGACACATTGGTCCTGTTCATCCCCGACGCAGCCGCAACGTCAGACAACACAATATCCTTCATCCAGCGAGTTCAACCACTACCCCTAAGAGTCCAACCACACTCGTTAAGGCCCGTGAATCATAGCAGGGGTTACCCTCCCAGCAGCTCCACGAACAACAGACTGCCACAGGGAGCCTTCGCCACGCCCGTAGTACTTTCAGTTCTTCGATTTCCACACCAGGCGCAGCGTCGGCTGCACCTGTCTCGTCATCATCTCGGGTACCGCCAAGTGGGTCGTGCCGACCAATCATCACGGGGTGCTCCTCCACCCCTTAGTACTCATGTTGGCGAATTTCAGGTACACCACCGGACAGTACTTTCAATTTTTCGATTTCCATCGCCCGATGATGCAGACTTACTCATCGTCACGTTTGATGAATCACCGCCGAGCGAGGCATTAAGGCGTCTGCCCTGCTCTTCCATATGTAAGAATTGAAGAGGGCACTGAACTGTTGCCCAGAATCCTAGGGTGGGAGTGCAGCCACCCCCAACTTTACTGGCTAGGCCCCTATGGCCACAACCTAGCCCCATATAAATGAATAGTTAAATCACCTTTTAGGTTTGTGGAAGACCACATCTCGAAATTTCTTTCGCGCTCGCGCCTAGCGACGGCAAGTACATTTGTTTATCGCTAGGCCGAGTTCATCGCCCGCAACGTCAAACAAGTGACAATACTCCTCAACTGGGTATGACACTTCAAATAAATAAGTCTAGAAAGTTCGAGGACATTGAACTTGCTACCCCCAGCGCAGCACTATTTAAGGGAGTCTACACCTCCACACGTCGTTACTTCATTTTCGTATTTCCGTCACTTCGATTCGTCACTTCACGCCGCCGTTCTCGACCACGCCGTCTCGCCGACACTTCATCTCTCGACCACCGGTCATCTCTCGACCCCGCGAGCTCGATGGTACTTCACCATGCGAAGATTCGGACACTTCGAACACACCCGCTAACTCGCTCGTTATACCTACTCATCGTGAGAAAGTTCCTTTGTAAGTTATTTCATCAATTGTAAATTTACCCTTAAGCAAACTATTAATTGTGATCAATATACTCATTGTTACTTTTGACCATTCTTTCTTCTTCTCTCTAAACCACTGTCCTTGTGTTCTTATTTCAAATCATATCCACTTGGGATATAGTAAACTCTCTTTACTGGTAACCCCTCTGGTTACCACTTATATTTAATAGTAACCCCTCTGGTTACTAACTACTGTTGATTGGTAACCCCTCTGGTTACTAATCAGCTTTAGGTTAGACGATTTGTTTATGTTTATACTAGTGTTTTTGTGCTCCCTTTTATATAATATTTCACATACGCACACCTGTCGCTGGTTACCCCACAGAGTGTGATATGTATGAATGAATGAATAATTATAACATGTTTCAGTTAGCAAAAAAAAAACATTCATAACTATGATTGTTTTCTTATACAATTACTATTTCTAATTATGTTAAACGTAGGTAGATTCTCTACTTACTATTTTCTATAACATGATTTGATTAATATGTTACAAATGAGTCCAATCAGAGGCGGATCTACTTAAGGGCTTTTTGGGCTGCAGCCCAGGGCCCCGTGGATACAAAGCCCCCCAATTAGTACCTTTTGTGTAAATTTTGATTACTCATAAACCCAACATTATAACTATCTCAACATAATATCAAATTTAAAGTCATATAATATACCTATAAAATATTTTACTATCCTATTTTTTTTCCTATGCCGTATACCTGTATCACTAAATAAAACGTTTTTATTTTTGTCAAAATGGCAATTCGTTCAGTAATTAGAAATGTAAATTTTGTTAAGTTTCTTTTGATCAATGTGCACCTATTGGACAGAATTTGCTGTGTGATGGGGGGGTGTGTTTACTTTGTGCACTAACGAAAAAAAGGTAGACCCCAGAGGTATTAGCCCAGGGCCCCACAAATTCACGATACGCCCCTGGCTCCAATGGTTCGGCCATGTTGTAATTAGAATAAAAGATGACCACAATAAGAAGAAATGCCATTCCATATCTGCTGAAAGGAGGGGAAGAGTAAGACTCTAAACAAACTGGTTCACAAATGCCCCGAGGAACTTGAAGACAGGATGGGTACCAGCAAGATTAGTACTTGGCATTGCATGATTAGAAAAACCGACCCAATGTAAAATGGGAGGAAAGCGAGGACTAAGACGAAAATGAATATTGTTGATATCTTGAATATGATACTGAGTAAGAAAGAGTTGTTTTTAAGCAAGGATAATTTTATTTTAATAAGCATAGATACAGGCATGTACGCCTAAATATTCCAACTGTCGATTTGTTCAGGAGAACTTTGTTCTCTTAACATATCGACAATGTTTCAAGCCAGGATACGCGAGAATTGTATGCAGATGTCTACTTATTTCACGGCTTTTCCAACTTTGAAGTCAAAAAACACCAACTTAGAGGCTTCGCAGCATATATGTTCCATACACGGATTTACTCAGAATTCGGAGTAGAACATTTCGTGTGTCTGTGTGTGTGTCTGTGTGTGTGTGTGTGTGTGTGTGTGTGTCTGTGTGTGTGTGTGTCTGTGTGTGCGTGTGTGTCCCCTTATAACTTTTGATCCGCTCAATTTACAGAGCCTAAAATTTCAGAATATATAAACAGTTACAGGCCTACAAAACTTTTATACTCGGAATTTTGAATTTTTGTTTCAGTCAGGGGTTATCAACTTTTGAATTTTTATTTTATTTTTCCATATATCTCAGAAACCATAAACGCTAGAACGCTGAACATTGGTACAAACATAGACAAATACAAAATCTCAAATTAGTTTTTTCAAAAAAATTCCAGGGTTTCTCAAACATTTTTTATTAAGAAAAGTATTTTTTTTTATGATAAATTTATGAGTATTTTTCCAAAACTTTTACAATTATCGAAAAAAGCCGAAACACCCCAACTAGATAATTTAATTTTCTATAAAAAATATTAGCATTGTAGTAGAAGATCTCAATTTTTTTTAACAATTTTTTTAAAAATTGAATTTAGTGACGACATTGCTTCATACATTTTGTATGGCAGTCGCCTATACACAATATGTAAGAATACTTAATAGTTTGATACTTCATCTCCAAACATACATACATACCATCATGCTATTTTCATATTCTGGGTAGGAAAAAAGGACCTTCCTCCATACTCTCCTATCTTGACATACATACCTACATATGTTGTATAGAAAACAAAATATCTGACAATATTCAATAATTTGTATTTATGGGTTTATAGTTTGGTACATATTCTTCAACTATACATACTATCGCTATCGACAGTTGGATCTCATGTGTTACATGCAACTAGTTTTTTTATACAAAATAATATAGATAGTAAGTACCTAAGTATAATTGGTAGGATGGTGTTTGTACAGTATGCTGGGCAGTCCGTGTATAATGGATAATTTTATTTATTAACATATCTAAGCGAAAGGTATCTCAAAAAATGCGTATAAATATTTAGACTGTAACTGCATTTTTAATTTTCAAATTCTCTACAGACACTTGAAGCAGGGTGGAAAATATGAATTATTTTAAATGTTTGAAATTTCTAGATTTAAAAATTAATAATAAACGTCATATTGCAGGCAGACAATTTTATAATTAACTACATACATCCGATCAAATTAACTGTTACAAGGTAGGTCTAGTGAGATTGGGATAGTATTTATAAAGTGTCGAGATGATATAAATAAAAAAATAAATTTACTCTCTTTCAAATCAACAAATGATGCACGACACACTAGAACATGTACTAATGCACTTAAAATGACATATTTATTATAACTTCTGCGTTCGACGTATTGCAATGACCATAAATAATTATTTTCATACTATTGAACTTGAGGCAGAAAATGAAAAAAATACAATTTTGAAAACGTTGATCTTTGGTAGTTTGGGGCTCAAATTTTGGTAGGGTCGTGGTGGTACATATTTTGTTGGAAAATATGTACCTATAAAATGCCACGTAACGCCATAGTTGCATACCATCAGCAACACTACCAATAGTCCTACTCCCTAGCGTCCACGAGTGGTCTTCTAGGCCCCGCGAGCCCTGGGCAATGTGGCCACTGGCATTAACATCAGTGCCATAGCAGATAGGGAGAGGATGAATGGCGAGTGCCCGGCGCCACAAAACTGGACCCTCCCAGCTAAGGGAAGAAAAACCCTTACAGAAAAACCCTGGTCCTCCTAGTAAGGGGGTTAGGCGTTGGGCCAACAACCCAACCCTACAAACAACCAAAGTTACGAAACCATCAAGAGAAAGAACCGGACTGATCTTAAAACCACGACCTGGCAAGCGTTTTAACGAATTACGAATTGGAACATGGAATGTGTTGACATGACCATTGGAAGTACCATCTTTCAGCGGAAAGACATTCATAAGGGAACATGAAAATCGCCCGATGGACGTACAGTCAATCAGATTGACCATGTGCTAATAGATAATAGACACAGATCCGACCTAATGAATGTGAGATCATACCGAGGTGCAAACGTTGACTCTGACCACATGCTAGTCTGTGCTAGACTCAGAGCCAGAATATCAAAAGCTAAAAGAGGGTCAACATCAAGAGTTGCACGATACAACCTCGAAAGACTCACAGACAATGATATTAGTAAACAATACAGAGAACAAATACAGAACCGACTACCACCAACAAACACTTCCAATGATAAGAGGCAACAATGCAAAGAGGCTGTAATATCAAGCGCTAACGACACCATTGGAGTTGAAACACCAGTAAGGAGAGGTGAATGGTTTGATGAAGAATGTCAGCTGGCTACTGATAGAAAGAATATTGCATATCAGAAAATGATCCAGTGCAGCAGAACTCGCGGTACCACAGAGGAATATAAGCGGCTAAGACGAGATGAAAAGAAAACCCATAAAAGAAAGAAAAGAGCGTTCATAAAGCAGCAAATTGAACAGATACAGGATCATTATAGTGCCAATAACAGCAGAGTGTTTTACCAGAAGGTAAATACCATGCGACGCGAATTCAAACCGCGTAGTAATATGTGCAAGAACGATAATGGCATAATCCTAACCGAAAAAACGGAAATTCTTGCACAATGGGTTAAACACTTTGACACGCTTCTAAATGGTGATCACAGCCTGCCAAGTACATCAACAAGTCTCAACAGCACAACCGAAGATCTGACACAAAGCGCACCCACACTTCAAGAAGTGAAAGATGCTATCAAAAAGCTAAAGAATAATAAATCCCCTGACAAGGATAATATCCAGAGTGAACTAATTAAATATGGAGGTGAACATCTTCACAAACATTTGCACACACTTGTACATCTTATCTGGGAAACCGAGGCAATTCCGAAAGAATGGAATGAGGGACTCATCTGCCCATTGCATAAAAAGGGAGACCAGATGTTATGTAGTAATTACAGGGGGATAACTCTACTAAACACGGCATATAAGGTCCTGTCAAACATTATATTTCAGAGACTTGAACCATTTGTAGAGAGAAAGTTGGGACGCCACCAGACTGGATTTCGGAGTGGGAAATCTTGCGTTGACCAAATATTCGTTTTGAGACAGATATTACAGAAGAAACATGAATTCAACATCGACACACATCACCTGTTTGTGGATTTTAAGGCGGCTTATGACAGCATAAACAGAGAGCAACTCTACTCGGCAATGCCAACAAAACTGACATCTTGATATGCCAACAAAACTGACCAATATGGTGAGATTAACAATGTCTGAAGTATTATCTCATATAAAATACAATCAGACATATCCGATAGCTTAAGATCATACAACGGCTTAAGACAAGGAGATGCCCTGGCATGCCTTTTGTTCAACATAGCATTGGAAAAAGCCATAAGGGATTCGGGAATTGAATTAAATGGGACCATATACACAAAATCAGTCCAAATTTTGGCATACGCTGATGATATAGATATTATTGCAAGATCAGAATCATCCCTGCGAGAAGCATTTTCAGTTCTAGAGTCATCAGCTAGAAGGATGGGTCTCCGAATCAATGAGGCAAAGACTAAGTACATGCCAGTCACAATGATACCCAGCACCATCCAATCCTCAATAACTATCAGTAATTACACATTTGAAACAGTGGAGCAATTTACATACCTCGGCTCCATCGTTAATAACGAGAATGATATAAGTATTGAGATTGGGAAGAGGATTCTTGCAGCTAACCGGAGTTACTTTGGTCTCATTGGACAATTGAAATCACGCCTATTGTCCAGAAAAACTAAAGCCACACTATACAAGACACTAATTAGACCAGTCTTAACGTATGCCTCGGAGACTTGGACATTAACCAAGCACGATGAAAACAGACTTGACGCCTTTGAAAGAAAAATCTTACGCAGAATATATGGACCAATTAATGATGGTCAAACATGGCGTAAGAGATACAACACTGAGCTCTATGATCTTTACCAGGACATCAGCGTGGTCAAGTTTATTAAGATTAGCAGATTACGCTGGCTGGGTCATGTACACCGTATGGATGATCTGGAGCTCCCAAAAAGGGTGTTGACTAACAGCCCAACCGGTTGAACAAGCGTAGGGAGACCTAAGCTACGATAGTTGGACGGCGTTGTCGCGGATTGTCGGGATATGGGGCAGCAGAACTGGAAAGTGGCAGCCAACAATAGAGCAGTTTGGAGAAGATTCTTGGAGGCAGCTAGGACCCATCAAGGGTTGTAACGCTGAGGATGATGATGATGATCTTTGGTAGAGGCCCAAAACTAGTAAAGATTTTATTTTATTATTTTTTAGATTAACAATAGGTACCCAAATATGCATTTTTTATGGTCCATTTCATAAGTGGATTTAAAAAATAAATTGTAAACTATAATTTGCAATGTGCGGTAGATGTATAATATAGATAGGAAACAATAGGGGCCTAATTTTCCCCCTGTGGTCACCCAAAAAACTCTTTTGCTCACCTGAATAATTTATTTTTATTAGCTCCTGTTACATCCATACTTTGATTTAACACAAACTTGTGGATTCCAGTTATCGCTGATTTCATATTTTTACCCCAATCAAAGGTCTTCATGTCAAAGTTGAAGATCTCCCTGTCGTCCTGAGACATGCTGTCGATCAGAGCTTTGATATTTTCCTCCCCAAACTCAAATCTGATATTTGCGAATGGAAAAAGAAATTTAGATAGCACTTCCAATTTACTGTAGATACGTAGTACTCTAAAAAAGACGAATGGTTAAAATATGCATTTAATAGTAATTTTCATATTTGATCTCCCATTAGAAAATTGGGTAATGGTAGAAAAGTTCTTAAAAATTGCTACATAAATAATTATCACTTTATAAGTCAATGAAAGAGAAAGGTAAATATTACATTTAAATGCAATGAAATTTTATTATATTTTTATTTTTATATAAATGCTTGGGCAACTAACAGGTAGGTACTATGTCAAATATTAATTTAACACGCACCCAATAACAAGTTGCCACATCCTGGAGACAAACAATATTAATCTTCTCACAGATCCAGACTGAAAACACAATTGAAAACTGTGTCTTCACCGGGAATTGAACCCGGAAACCTTGGACCAGCGGTCTAAACTGAGCCACGAAGGCTGACAAACATGTAGACACGTTATATGAGAACAAAATACTCAGCGAAAATTCTACATTTTATAATTGCCGCAATTAAGGCAAGACTGGCCGCTGGCAGTAGGTGCTATTATGGTCTAATAAAGCACATAAGGTCCAAAATACTTGGGTCTTAACAAAAATATACGAAAACAGCCTCTTGATATTTGAAAGGAAAATTCTGAGAAAGATTTTTGGCCCAGTAAATGATAATGGACTTTGGAGGATGCGATATAATCACGAATTACAGGCATTATATGACGAACCCAACATTGTACAAGTCATAAAAGTATGTAGACTGCAGCGGTTGGGACATGTCAGCCGAATGAATGATGATCGTATCCCAAAAAAGGTTCTTAATACCTACCAATCCAGAGGGCAGAAGAAGTAGAGGCAGGCCCAAGCTAAGATGGCTGGACGATACAGAAGACGACATAAGGGCGATCGGAATAGCAAACTGGAGGAGAGCGGTGGGGGGTGGGGGAGCGCCAGGGCCCACACAGGGCTATAGCGCCAATGATGATGATGATGATAGAATGATTATTAATGTACATACATACCATCACGCCATGTCCCTCGCGGGATAGGCAGAGAGAACTGAACGCCACTTATTTCTATCTTGACACACATTCATCGCCTCGTCGAAATTCATACATCGTCTTATACACGTTCGTCTATTATTCATGCATCCGACATTTCCGTCTTTCAAAATACCGTTCAAATGGACGTGCCACCCCTTCCTTGGGAGGCCCCGACCTCTCATTCCATTCCTGTCCGCAATGTATATTTTCTTCGTCAGGCGTTCCTCATTCATTCTCCCCATGTGCCCAAACCATCTCAATGTTTTCACTTTCATTCTATTATTGACATCTTTCTTTATCTTACATTGTTTCCTTGTGTCTTCATTTCTGTCCCTGTCATACATTGTCCTATTACAGATTCTTCTCAGCGATATCATTTCAACTGCATTTATTCTGCTTTCGTGCGACTTCTGCCATGTCCAGGTTTCACTTGCATACGTCAAGGTTGGCACTAAGATAGCATTATGAATGGCAACTTCCTTTGATATGTTACGATCATTCATAACTGGTCTTAGTGCTCCATTCACTCTGTTTCCTGCCATAACTCTTCTTCCGATCTCCATATCAATCCGTCCATTGCGTTGAAACATGCTTCCCAGATATACATATTCGTCGACTTGCTCGAGCCATTCGTTCTCTACTTTTATTTGGCACGCTGTTCTGCTTTCACTTTTTTTGAAAAGATTGAAAAGATTATTAAAGTATGTTTAGTTTAATTAATTTACTTAGGTGTTTTCCACGTGAGTATCAGAAAAAGGTCCATTAAAATGGCTGGCAAAATATGAAGAAGATATTTGTCCTTTAAATATATGAGTTTGTTTCCTGTTATCGTACAATCAGGGTACCTATAAAGAAAAATATTTGTTAGCAATGAACTATTGCAAAATGTACCTTATTCAATTTTGTATGTAAAAATTAAAAATATTTTTGAAGGGTGACATCTCTTTTGTTTGCGTCAAAAATTAGTCATTTTTGATTTATTTGAACTTCAATGATAATTTTGCTAATGAAAATTTTTCATAGATGTCGGAGCATCTTCACTTTATTGGTAGGTATTTATTTTTTAAATAATTAATTTAAGGCCCTTAGATTATACATAATACAGATACCTAGTCAGCGCAATGAATGTATGCCAACTAAAACTACGCTGAAACAGACGAATTTCTAGTATACATACACCTACCGATACGCACATCTACATAATACGTAGACCAACCGATCTACCGCCTCACACACACACATGTAAAAAAAACTTGGCATACATTTGAATTCGAAATTTGTACTACACGCGGCTTCTGTACCTTATAATTCTATGTAAAGGCCCTTGTATACCTTGGGTATACGGATGTTTGCAAAAATGCACACCAAATTACCTTCAATGTATGAAACACGAAAAAATATAGTTTATCACCTGATATAATGATTATACAACATTTTATCGTGCAAAAAGGTAAAACTTAGGGTTTTTTTAAATAGCAAGAAAAGTAATTAAAATAGTAAAAAACTGAGCCGGTAGATTTACATATTCTCCTTCGATTGAAGTAAAAATCTACTTCATAGGACTTGTATTTTTTTAGTTACTTACAATAAAAAATAATAATAGGTTTTACTAAAACTAATTTTACCGGAAAAGTATTAAACAAATTCAAAAATATAAAAACTCATGCAATAGAATAAACATGTAAATACAAACTATTCCTTATTTCTAAGACGTATCTTTTGAGGGTACTGGGGAAATTTTTTTCAAAATATACTATATAGCATACTATAGCCTCTTAAGTTGATAGAGTAATATTTTTTTGGTACTGCCTCTCTGACCAGCCAGCTGGTTAAAAAATTTTTGACCAACACCAATTTAGTTATTTTATTTTAATATTTTAGTTACTTTTTTTAATATATAATGCAACTGGCTCACGCCAGTCGCAATTATAACTACAAACAAACCTAACCAACCAATTTTTAAAAAACTTTTGTTGGTTAGGTTTAAAAAATCGGTGTACATCCTAGGCTATCCTGGCTGGTCAGGCAGTAACTATTTTTTTATATTTTACAGTAATATGGCAGAGCCGGAACCATAATAGGTTCAAAAGATGCACTTGCAAGTAATGTTATTGGATTACATGAAAAGGTGCACATGCAAGTAATGTTATTGGATTACATGAAAAGGTGCACATGCAAGTAATGTTATTGGATTACATGAAAAGGTGCACTTGCAAGTAATGTTATTGGATTACATGAAAAGGTGCACTTGCAAGTAATGTTATTGGATTACATGAAAAGGTGCACTTGCAAGTAATGTTATTGGATTACATGAAAAGGTGCACTTGCAAGTAATGTTATTGGATTACATGAAAAGGTGCACTTGCAAGTAATGTTATTGGATTACATGAAAAGGTGCACTTGCAAGTAATGTTATTGGATTACATGAAAAGGTGCACTTGCAAGTAATGTTATTGGATTACATGAAAAGGTGCACTTGCAAGTAATGTTATTGGATTACATGAAAAGGTGCACTTGCAAGTAATGTTATTGAATTACATGAAAAGGTGCACATGCAAGTAATGTTATTGGATTACATGAAAAGGTGCACTTGCAAGTAATGTTATTGGATTACATGAAAAGGTGCACTTGCAAGTAATGTTATTGGATTACATGAAAAGGTGCACATGCAAGTAATGTTATTGGATTACATGAAAAGGTGCACTTGCAAGTAATGTTATTGGATTACATGAAAAGGTGCACTTGCAAGTAATGTTATTGGATTACATGAAAAGGTGCACTTGCAAGTAATGTTATTGGATTACATGAAAAGGTGCACTTGCAAGTAATGTTATTGGATTACATGAAAAGATGCACTTGCAAGTAATGTTATTGGATTACATGAAAAGGTGCACTTGCAAGTAATGTTATTGGATTACATGAAAAGGTGCACTTGCAAGTAATGTTATTGGATTACATGAAAAGGTGCACTTGCAAGTAATGTTATTGGATTACATGAAAAGGTGCACTTGCAAGTAATGTTATTGGATTACATGAAAAGGTGCACTTGCAAGTAATGTTATTGGATTACATGAAAAGGTGCACTTGCAAGTAATGTTATTGGATTACATGAAAAGGTGCACTTGCAAGTAATGTTATTGGATTACATGAAAAGGTGCACTTGCAAGTAATGTTATTGGATTACATGAAAAGGTGCACTTGCAAGTAATGTTATTGGATTACATGAAAAGGTGCACTTGCAAGTATTATTGGATTACATGAAAAGGTGCACTTGCAAGTAATGTTATTGGATTACATGAAAAGGTGCACTTGCAAGTAATGTTATTGGATTACATGAAAAGGTGCACATGCAAGTAATGTTATTGGATTACATGAAAAGGTGCACTTGCAAGTAATGTTATTGGATTACATGAAAAGGTGCACTTGCAAGTAATGTTATTGGATTACATGAAAAGGTGCACTTGCAAGTAATGTTATTGGATTACATGAAAAGGTGCACTTGCAAGTAATGTTATTGGATTACATGAAAAGGTGCACTTGCAAGTAATGTTATTGGATTACATGAAAAGGTGCACTTGCAAGTAATGTTATTGGATTACATGAAAAGGTGCACTTGCAAGTAATGTTATTGGATTACGTGAAAAGGTGCACTTGCAAGTAATGTTATTGGATTACATGAAAAGGTGCACTTGCAAGTAATGTTATTGGATTACATGAAAAGGTGCACTTGCAAGTAATGTTATTGGATTACATGAAAAGGTGCACTTGCAAGTAATGTTATTGGATTACATGAAAAGGTGCACTTGCAAGTAATGTTATTGGATTACATGAAAAGGTGCACTTGCAAGTAATGTTATTGGATTACATGAAAAGGTGCACTTGCAAGTAATGTTATTGGATTACATGAAAAGGTGCACTTGCAAGTAATGTTATTGGATTACATGAAAAGGTGCACTTGCAAGTATTATTGGATTACATGAAAAGGTGCACTTGCAAGTAATGTTATTGGATTACATGAAAAGGTGCACTTGCAAGTAATGTTATTGGATTACATGAAAAGGTGCACATGCAAGTAATGTTATTGGATTACATGAAAAGGTGCACTTGCAAGTAATGTTATTGGATTACATGAAAAGGTGCACTTGCAAGTAATGTTATTGGATTACATGAAAAGGTGCACTTGCAAGTAATGTTATTGGATTACATGAAAAGGTGCACTTGCAAGTAATGTTATTGGATTACATGAAAAGGTGCACTTGCAAGTAATGTTATTGGATTACATGAAAAGGTGCACTTGCAAGTAATGTTATTGGATTACATGAAAAGGTGCACTTGCAAGTAATGTTATTGGATTACGTGAAAAGGTGCACTTGCAAGTAATGTTATTGGATTACATGAAAAGGTGCACTTGCAAGTAATGTTATTGGATTACATGAAAAGGTGCACTTGCAAGTAATGTTATTGGATTACATGAAAAGGTGCACTTGCAAGTAATGTTATTGGATTACATGAAAAGGTGCACTTGCAAGTAATGTTATTGGATTACATGAAAAGGTGCACTTGCAAGTAATGTTATTGGATTACATGAAAAGGTGCACTTGCAAGTAATGTTATTGGATTACATGAAAAGGTGCACTTGCAAGTATTATTGGATTACATGAAAAGGTGCACTTGCAAGTAATGTTATTGGATTACATGAAAATTCTTCGAAATACAATTGTTCGAATGCGCAATTTTACGAATAACAATTTTTCGAAAATCAGTTATCAGAATAACAATTGCCCGAAAGTAAATTATTCGAACTAACATTTGTTAGAAAACCAAATTGACCGAATTTAATATATTTTTATGTCATTATCTTCAACTGTATATTCAATTTAATGTGAATGAGTATGTTGATGCTATTAATATTATGAACGAAGATCTCAGCTTTATCTCATCATGGTCCTCCCAGAACGGTCTTCTTGTCAACCCGTCTAAATCTCAGGCTATTATCATTGGTAGTCCCCGATTGCTGTCTAAACTTAAAAATTCACCTCTCCCATCTCTTCAAATTAACAATCAACACATCATACCCTTCTCAAAAATGGTGAAAAATCTTGGTATTCTTTTTGATGAAGATCTTTCGTGGCATGGACAGATTTCTCATGTCAGTAAAACTCTGTTTTATAATATCCATTCTCTCAATAGATTGAAGAACTTTCTTCCAATACATTGTAAAATTACATTAGCTCAATCCTTACTTCTTCCATTGCTTGATTACGGTGATGTGTGTTATCTGGATGCCAATCAAGAATTATTAAATAAACTGGAACGATTACAGAATGTCTGTAATACGGTTCATTTACAATCTTAAATAATATGATCATGTTTCGACTTGTAGAAATATACTTCGTTGGCCAAAGATACGAGATCGTCGTAACATTCACATTCTGTCATTACTTTATAAGACTATTTATGATCCCTATTCACCACAATATTTAAAAAATAACGTCGTTTTCTTGTCAAGTCATGGCCTCTCCCTTCGATCTGCTGAACGTACTACACTAGCTATCCCCATTCACAATACAGAAGTTTTCAGCTCCTCTTTTCAAGTACAATCAGCTAGACTATGGAATGGCCTAAGTGATGAAGTAACGTCATTTCAATCCATTCAAATATTTAAAGGTAAATTAAAAAAACTTTATTTGTCAAATAGTTCCTAAATTCCTTCTATATCCTTCCGTAACCTCCTTTTCCTCATTGCTATGATCAGTGTTATTTTTATTATTCTTTTATTTTTAAACTCTCTTTTAATTTTTTTCTCTTTGTAATTTTTTTTTATATTTCTTACTCTTTTATGTTATTTTTTATTAATTTATTTCTCACTTAATTAGTACTGTACCAATTTAACTAAGAGACTTCACGTTGCTCGGGTTGGTTGGAAGAAATTGCCTTATGGCAATAAACCTGCCTTTGTACACATGTACATAAATTATATAAATAAATAAATTATGTTGCCTCTCTTTTTGAAATATTTGTTGCTAGTAAAATATATTCGATGTAGAAGATTAATTATTAATTGTTGTATTATTGTTGGGTACTCTCATAGATTTTTATTATAATATACTAGATGTGAATCATGGAATAACGCGCGTTTGTCGTTTTTCCTTACATGTCAACACATCCTAGATAACTGTTCTCTAAATCTTAATAAGCAAAGTGTTTTTTTACGACAAATGCCTAATCCGAAAACAATTCACATTAGTCGTTATTCTCTATAAAAATCCCCCGGAAAAATTCCTCACTTCGATTCATACAAAATTGGCTAACGACGTCTAGTATATTATAATAAAAATCTATGGTTTATTCCTCTCACAATGCTACCAACATCACGTCAAAAAATTCCTAACAATTGTAATTTCTGATTATTGTGTTCGTAAAATTGTTTTTCGAAAAAATGTGATTCGAATAATTGCCATTCGTAAAATTGAGCATTCGAATAATTCTTTTTCGAATAATTTTCCTGTCAGCATATTATTGTCTTAATAATTAATAACTTTGATTGGTGATATATTAACAAATGTCTCACTTACCACATAGTATGCTCACTGGGATATTCTCTAGAATTAGGTAAAGATGCCTTGCACATTTTTTTCATTGGCCAATAGTTTTGTTTATCCTCCACAAAGTTGAATACAATCGGTTCAACTGGTCTGAAAACAAACAAGATAAAAGACAGTTAAAGATCGGGAGAATATAATTATGGAAATGAATCTTACATAGTTGTTGATTCATAATGCAAAATAATTTTTCAAAGGAATACCTAGTACCCAACGACCTTATAATAAGGCCATTGGGTTCTGCACACTGCATCATTTTCGGCTAATTAATTTTTATCTCTTTTGATCAACACAACCGTTCACCACAACACGTCGCGAGCGACTAACTTTGGCGATAAAATAGTTTCGCCGCCCCCTTATCACCAAATTTTGTACGTATCACCGCTCATGACTATCAGTCTATTCTTTAGTATATAAGGTCTTTTTATTTTATTTCATAGGTAGGTAATGTGTACATACATATTTTATGTTTCAACAAAGGCTCTAGATAACATGAATCAGAATATACGACGTCAACCCCCACACTCTCCACACCGCAAGGACCAGGAAGACCAAAACTGCGATTTATGGACTATGTCAACGCTGTTGTTTCCATTTTGCAATTCAGAAACTGGAAAACCAAGGCTTCAGAAAGGCAATAATGGAAGAGATTGCTGGATTCAGCCAAGGCACACCCAGGGCTGTCGAGCTTAACATAATAATTAAGATGATGGTGTGTTTATAAATATTTGTATACATCCTTTTGAATTCATCTTGTTTTTCTTTCAATCGTTAAATATAAATAAAACAAACATTTTATATACACACATTAAGCAAAACAACAACACTATCTGAAGGATTAATATTGTAAATAAATCAAATATTTGCACCTTTCTTTAGCACCATACCACGCTGAAACAATGATCCCATTGGCACAAAGGTCTGCTGGCACTATAAATGGATTTTTATTTTCTTCCACAAACGAAATTCTGTAAAAGATAAAATACATATTGACGTTAAGTGTCTAAAAGAATTATTTGAGAAAGTTTATTTATTTATTTATTTATTTATTTATTTATTTATTTATTTACTTATTTATTTATTTATTTATTTATTTATTTATTTATTTATTTATTTATTTATTTATTTATTTATTTATTTATTTATTTATTTATTTATTTATTTATTTATTTATTTATTTATTTATTAATTAATTTATTTATTTATTTATTTATACCTTTGTACCTCCATATTTTATCAATTCATTGGGAATCTGCCGACCGCCGTGGCACTGTTGGTAAGCCGTTCGGTTTCTGTGCGGGCGTCCTGGGTTCGATTCCCAGTAGAGGAGAAATATATTTAAATTCATTTCTCACGCAAATATTGCTTCTCTGGGCTGGAAACACTGGTTAGTTGGAAGAAATTGCCATACGGCAATAAACTCGCCACTTGCGCATGGTGCAAGGAAGTGTTTATTATTATTATTATTATTAATCTCGTCAATACCTGGGGATTTTCTATTTTTTAGTTTTTTTATAAAAATCTCGCAATTACTAAGGGTCACAGAGGATCCTGCGTCTTCATTCAGTGGTACAATTCTTGTTGGCAAATTATTACTAAATAAGTTTTCAAAATAGTTTTCCCACTCTTCTATAGAGATCTTGTGCGTTTGTTTATATTCATCTATAGGTTTCTTTTGCTTTCTTAGCATATTCCAGACTTTTTTTTGCGCTCCGTAAAGATCTCTTTTCCATGTCCTTGGTGAACTTGAGCCAGTATTCTTTTTTAATTTTGTCTATCTCGCTATTAACCCTGTTTCGCGTTATTTTGTAGTTTCTATATTCCTCCGGTGTAGGGTTGCTTCTGTAGACAAGATATTTATATATTTATTTATTTATTTATTTATTTATTTATTTATTATTTATTTATTTATTTATTTATTTATTTATTTATTTATTTATTTATTTATTTATTTATTTATTTATTTATTTATTTATTTATTTATTTATTTATTTATTTATTTATTTATTTATTTATTTATTTATTTATTTATTTATTTATAAGAAAACCAACATTTTTTTTTATTTTTACATAAAATAGATATAAACATAAGAAATATCAAACAAAGAAACTAATGACAGTTAAGTTAAGTTGTAAGAAAAAGGTAAGATCCCGTACTGCGAGAATACTGCTTACGGGACCTCAACTTTTTCTTACATTTTTCTTAAATAACTCCTGTAATACGACCCTAAATGGAGAATAAATTAAATTGGAAAAGAAGAAATGAGTATTATTGAGTACAAGATAAAGAATGGTGCTGCATTGAAAATGAAAATATGTCAATAAGCATTAGGTACCTAACAATGTTTAATTTCTTGAATATGTCAATAAGCATTAGGTACCTAACAATGTTTAATTTCTTGAAAGGTTTTTTTTTTATTTTTTTTTTATTTTATGTAGCTTCTCGGGAAAATAACAGATCCTATGTCAAATAATTATTTAACACGCACCCAATAACAAGTTGTCACATTTTGGAGACTTACGATATTTATCGTCTCGCAGATCCATACTGAAAACACAATTGAAAACTGTGCCTCCACCGGGAATCGAACCCGGGACCCTTGGATCAGCAGTCAGATACTTAACCCACTGAGCCACGAAGGGTCAGTTGTTTGTTGATGTTTCGTCTACAGAGTGGAAATTCGAGAAGATTTTTTTATTATTGAATACCAAAGAACATTATAAATATTATTTTCTTCTTCTTCTTCGATGGCGCTACACCCCAAGTAAGGCCTTGGCCTCCTTCAACTTCTGCCTCCAACCCCGTCTGTCCTCAGCTGCCGTCCTCCAGTTGTAATGCTTAGGAGCTGTACTGCATCCCTCCTCACCTCGTCCTGCCATCGCAACCTGGGTCTTCCTATCTTCCTTTTTCCTCCTGGATGATCAGTCATAATTCTCTTGGGAATTCGCATATTTGGCATTCTCTGAACATGTCCAGCCCATCTCAATCTCGATAGTCTTATATATGTTGAGATACTGGGTGTTTCATATATTCTGGACAGTTCATCGTTTTGCCTTATACGCCACTCTTCCCTATCCTTCACTGGTCCACATATGCGGCGGAGAACTTTCCTCTCAAATATGTCCAAAGCTTCAGCAGATTTTATTGTAAGTGTCAACGTCTCGCACCCATATGTAACCACAGTCCTTATAATTGTCTTGTATAGGATAATTTTAATAATAATAATAATAATAATGAACACTTCCTTGCACCCTGCGCAAGTTGCGAGTTTATTGCCGTATGGCAATTTCTTCCAACTAACCAGTGTTTCCAGCCCAGAGAAGCAACATTAGCGTGAGAAATGAATTTAAATAAATTTCTCCTCTGCTGGGAATCGAACCCAGGACGCCCGCACAGAAACCCAACGGCTTACCACTGTGCTACGGCGGTCGAATTTTGGTTTTCCTATGGACGTTTCGAGACTTAAACACTGGCACCAAGGAGAAATATGTCCTGTTACCTGCTGAGATTCTTTTCTTTATTTCCTCCGCTTCCTCATTGCATTCCGTGAGATGAGATCCCAAGTATGTGAATTGGTTGACTGATTCGAATGTGTGATTCTCTGCTAGCTGCACGTTTCCTCTTGTTCTATTAGGTGCGTTTCGGCTTTGTATCATAAACTTTGTCTTTTCGTTATTAATCTTTAAGCTCACCTCATGTGCTGTAGATACCAGGGGTTCGAGAACTTCCTTAATGGTTGTTTGGGTTCTTCCAAGTATACTTAGGTCATCCGCATATCCCACTATCTGACTGCTTTTGAAACATATATTAGAGCTATTGTCAACTGGTGTTCTGCGGATAACGTAGTCCAGGGCGAGGTTGAAAAGAGTAGGAGCCAGACTATCTCCTTGTTTCAATCCCTGTGTGATTGCAAAAGTCTCTGTTAAATCACCCTGCACCTTAACTCTACATTGTGAGTTGGTCATTGTCATTTTCACGAGTCTTACTAATTTAGGTGGAATTTGGAATTGTAAGAGGATATCATACAATTTTTCTCTATCTATTAAGTCGTATGCTTGCTTGAAGTCAATAAACAACTGGTAGATATCTATATCGAACTCCCAACATGTTGCCAAAATTTGACGGACAGTGAATAGTTGGTCCGTTGTGGATCTACCCGCTCTAAAGCCTGCCTGATATTCCCCCAGAATGTTCTCAGCATATGGCTCAAGTCTTCTTTTTAATATTATGGTGAGTAGTTTGTAGGCAGTACATAATAGTGATATCCTCCTAAAGTTTTCGCACTTTAACCTGTCACCTTTCTTGTAAATAGGGCATATAAAGCTTGTTTGCCATTTTTCTGGGATCTTTTCTAGGGTCCACACTTTTGATATCAGATTGCACAATAAGGTTATTAAGTGTGCATTTCCATATTTAAACAGCTCTGCTGGTATATTATCAATCCCTGGTGCCTTATTATTTTTAAGTATTTTTAAAGCTGCCGTTATTTCGACAATCGTTGGTGGTGCGATCTTCATTACCTGACTCCTGGGGGATATAGGTGGCATTCTCTCTAACATCTCTGTTTGGATTAAGCAACTGGCCAAAGTTTTCTTTCCATCTGTTCTTTATTTCTTCGTTGGATGAAATTATATATCCGTTAGCATCCTTGCACAGACTTGTTGTTGGCTTAAATCCCTTTTTGAAGAAGTTTATACCTTTGTATGCTTCTCGAGACCTGTTTTCGGCGAAGTCTTTCGGCGAAATTGTTCCATCTTCAGAAGTATGTTATTGAGAAATTTTCTCTTCTTTTTCTTTAACAATCTGTGTGATTCTCTTCTGGCCTGTTCGTATGCTTGTCGCTTGGCTCTGGTCCCGACATCAATATATTGTTACACAATATAAACAATAACTATAAGGAAAAAAAGTACAATTCAAAATAATAAAAAAAATACATATTAGTAAGTAAAATTTTTTGCATATACCATCTCACTAGGCTGAGCCTGTTCCGAAGAGGTAGAAAATTACTCGCAATGTATATCACAGAAAAAAGTGAAAAGTGAAGTATTTGTCTTTGGAGTCATGAAAAGATGCCTGTGTGTCGTCTCGTAATTGTGTTGCGGTGTAATATTATAAGAAATATTGTTAAATCAAGCATTTATACCCAATTCTTATTATTACAATCCACATAATTAGTTCTTAATAAAACCCCTTTAAAGGTTGATCCATCATCATAGAAAGTAAATACTCTATTAATTGTCGCCTCTTTTAAGACTTGTTTTTTTAACTTGTTAATTTTGTCGACGGATAATTCGTGGTGAAACTCCATTATACTAGGTATAAATGAAAACACTAATTAGTTTTAGTTTCACTATTTAATTTTAACACTGGCACTGACCGGTATCGATCTGTTGAAGATCATCGTCAGAGTGCACTCTCTTTTTGTTTTTAACTAACTCAAACAAAATATTCAAAATACTAAATAAAAACGTTGTAATTGGCCCTATGAATCAATGTAATTTTTATATTATTTTTAATATAACAAAAGCTGAGTTCATTCAAATTAAAAAAAAGACTGGTGTTTATGACTTCAGGCCTAGTATTTTTAATGTAAACAAAATTCACTCTGCAGTTTATATCTCGCTTGCAAATATAAAAACAAAAACTACTTACATAACCGTATTAGTCTTTGGGTTTTGAGTAATATAGATATTCGTTGTATTATTATATTCATCTACTCGGGGTTAGTGGTTGTAATGAATAAAAACGACTGAAAGCTATTTCTATATTACAAAAAAGTCAACTGAAGAAGATAAAAAAGGCCTTACCTAATAATTCCTACATGAACACCTGCGATGAGTGCCATAAGTCCATTCACATGTTCGGAATATCCTTGGATTTCAGCTTGGTATGATGTGGAAGTTACTGAAACATAATTACACCATACAAATATATTCGGAATATCCTTGGATTTCAGCTTGGTATGATGTGGAAGTTACTGAAACATAATTACACCATACAAATATATTCGGAATATCCTTGGATTTCAGCTTGGTATGATGTGGAAGTTACTGAAACATACAAATATATTATACATTATACTCGTTCCAATGTGTACCCATATTAAAATCATAATGTGTAAAGTGCATAGATCTAGAGCTGATTAGTTTTACATAGATATCCGTTAATTTCTTCTGTATGATTTCATCTGTCCAAATTTTCAAAATGCTCTCACGGTATGGAAAATCGAGTTTTTTGTATACTGTTTGAAATTTAATACAAAAAAAATATATTCATCAAAAATGCATTCAAGAATTGTCAAAATTCAAAGAAAAAAAAATATAGTTTGCCATATCAATGTGAAATGAATTTCATATTTGTATGAAAAATGTATATAACAGGAGTAAAATAGCTTCTGTAAGGGAAAATTGAGTGATCAACTTCATATTGATATTGTATGTGTCTCTATACTTGTATCTTCCTCAAGGGGTAGGTAGTGAGAACCGAACACCGCATTCTTCTATCTCGACACATACATCGCCTCATCAACATTGATACACTGTCTAATACATGCTCATCTTGCTAGTAATGCAATTTTACTTAGAAATTTCTCAACAGGTATCATGTAGAATATATATAATATGAACCAGTATAATTGTATCATTGGGTCGCTCTTTGTAACTTATGACTTGATTCTATTGCTAGTTTTAAATACCTTACTAATATTTGATGGCGAAATAATTATATACCCTTTCAAACACATAATTTCTCTTAACTATATCCAAATTTTTATTTACATTTACCGAAATGGTATTCCAAATAACGATTCCCAGATTTATATATTTTTTATTTATTTACAAATTAATTATTTATCTCAAATAATATACGCTTACTTGAAAACCATGTTAATTATCTCTTATCTTGCTGAATATTATGCTAATTTTATTCTCATGTGTCAATTATTATTAACGCACCTGGTGTATGTTTTAGTCCCCATTCACTGCTCATATTCTATACAACTTCTTACATACTTAGACCAAATAGATTACGTCTCTCTACAAAATTTTATATATGTTTTAATATATGTTCCTAATAGTCATGATGATGAATCTTTACATACAAAATGTTCGAGGTCTAAGAAGTAAAACCGACACATTCTATCTGAATTGCCTGAGTAGTGATTATGATATTATTTGCCTCACCGAAACGTGGTTATTGGAAAGCATACACAGTTCAGAATTGTTTGATTCCAAATATACCGTCTTTCGCAGGGACAGAGATTACGAAAGAATGAACAAAAGACTGGGTGGTGGTGTTTTAATCGCCATTAAATCAACTCTAAATCCCAAACATCACCCTACATGGTCGTCACTAGCGGAAGATATCTGGGCATCAATTGAGATAACCCCTTCAAAACGAATGAATATCTGTTGTAGCTATCATCCACCAGGAGCCACCCACTATAACAATCTGCAAGCTCACTTAAATACTGTTGATAACATACTCATGCAGTATCCCGACGACAGTTATATACTGACTAACGACTATAATCTTCCTCAGATTGACTGGATTCTTGATCATAGTAATTCTGAAACAATACCACAAATCCTATCAAATTCTCCATCTGTCTCCTTGCTCGTAGATTTTCTATCACTAACATCTATGTACCAATATAATACACACCGAAACGCAACGGGAAAAATCCTGGACTTAATTATCTCGAACTCCCACAATTGTTTTATTTCACCCTGCGAATATCCTCTAGTCCCAGAAGATTGTCATCATAAATCGGTGGAGGTTATTATCAAAGATAACATCAATGACTCTGTTAATAAAACCTTAAACCAAAATACTAGGAAAATACAATTATTCCATAAAGCTGATTATAATAAAATTAGGACAGAATTACGGAACATGAATTGGGAAGAACAGTTAACTAACCTAAACGTAGAGGATTCCCTAACTATATTTTACAATGTCCTAAATAACTTAACATCAAACTGTGTGCCAACAAAGATAATCTCCTCAACGACGAATTATCCTCCGTGGTTTAATAAATCACTCATTAAAATTATTAAAGAAAAATCAAAATACCATAAAAATTAGAGAAAATTTGGAAATCCCGTCGACTATCAATCATTTTCTATCTTACGTGCGCGACAAAAACGTATAACACATCTGTGTTACCAACAGTATTTAACCAATATAGAATCAGCTATCAAACAAAGTCCCAAAAAACTATGGTCGTTTGTAAAATCTAAGCGATCCGCAAATAATAATTTACCAAGCACAATGAACTACAATCAATTAACTGTTCATGATGGCCAATCAATATGCAATGCATTTAATGACTACTTTAGTTCAGTCTTTCTTGACACACCAATTTCATTAACAGATCAAATTCGAGCCGAATTTAATCCTAACATCACCTTAGAAAATATTGAAATAAACCACAACATGGTGTATAAATACCTAGCAAGCATAAATGTTACCAAAGGACCAGGTTGTGATAATATACCAGCAATATTAATAAAGGAGTGCGCTGCAGAAATTTCCGTTCCCCTAGCTATAATTTTCCAACGAACCTTTAGCGAGGGCTCCTTACCAAATATATGGAAAAGAGCACTCATTACCCCTATCCACAAAAACGGCGATGTTAATAATATTGAAAACTATAGACCGATTTCTAAGCTGACATTATTCAGTAAGATATTAGAAAAAATTGTTGTAGACCAAATTAACCCAATTATTAGGACTGCAATCTCCGAAAAGCAACATGGATTTCTTTGTAAAAGATCAGTTGAAACAAATATTTTAGAATTCTCTCAGGTCGCAATATCAGCTCTACATGAGAATTACCAACTTGACGCGATATACATGGATTTCGCTAAAGCCTTTGACAAGATTAACCACGACATTTTGTTATTAAAAATTTGGAACTTCGGCATACGCGGTAATCTATATAGATGGCTTGAATCTTATGTTAAGAATCGATCTCAAGCAGTTGCTGTGAGAGGGTTTACATCATGCTTTAGACCTACACCATCCGGAGTTCCTCAAGGATCTCATCTTGGACCTTTGCTCTTTCTTATATATATAAATGACATATCCACTTGTATTAAAAATTCCGAAATAATTCTATTTGCTGACGACACTAAATTATTTAAAACTATCCGATCAACTCAAGACTGCCTACAACTACAAAATGACATTGACAATCTCACCGAATACTGCAAAAAAAACCATCTTTACCTTAACACCGGAAAATGTTTCATTGTAACATTTAAAAGAATAAAAACTCCCATCGAATTCATTTACAAAATCAATGACTCCAGTCTCTCCCGTAAATCCGAGGCAAAAGACCTGGGAGTAATTGTGGACGATAAGCTTAACTTTATTTCCCACATTAATAATGTTATTAGTAGAAGCTACAAGGGTTTAGGCTTTGTCCTAAGGGTGACCAAACCATTTAAGAATATTGACTGTCTAAAAATTTTATTTAACGCATATGTTCGAAGTCACGTGGAATTCGCAACCACTGTATGGAATCCTCATTATAAGTTGCACATAAATAACATAGAAAGAATCCAAAAAAAATTCATCAAACACCTCGATTTTAGAACTAGGCGATTTGGTATCAGTTATGAGGAATCTTTAAAACATCACCAAATGTTACCACTTAACAAAAGAAGGGGTATAACTGATATATGTTTCCTATATAAATTACTTAACAACCAAATAGATAGTCCGTATCTCTTAGGACAAATCCCATTCAACTGCCCCGCCAGACAAAACCGCCAGAATCTCCTCTTTTACACTAAATACTCAAGAACAAACTATGCAAACAACACTTTTATTAACCGCAGCTGCAATATGTACAATAACCTTAATCATAAGCCAGATATTTTTAACAATAGCCTACATTCATTAAAAAAACAACTAACATCAATATTATAATGAATACTTTATGTACCAAATTGTACAATTTTTGGTATGTCCAATACTGTATTAATATGACAACTCACCCTTTCCTCCTCTCCTACCTTTCTTCATGTCCCACCCTCGCTTCATAAAATACACTCATACACACACACACATACACACACATCACAATTGTACACTTACACTACACTTTTGTCTTTGACTTTGTACTGAATTGTCTTTATTATGTATATTAATCTGTGGAACAATGTAATTGGCTTACTTTCCTGATTGTTATTTTTTTATTAATGTAAAACATGTAACAGCTGTTTTGTTTCCCAAAATAAAATAAATAAATAAATAAATAAATAAATATTAGTTTCGTGACAATGTTTTTGCGTGTATGGTGTATTGTGAAAACTTTTGTCCTCTGGTAATCTTATATTTGATTAAGAATCTAATAGAAATGTACTTCATAAAAATGCATTAAGAGATTGTCAACATTTCAAGGAGAAAGAATGAGCGCTTACTTGGTCTAGAGAGTTTAGTGTTGGCCACAATCCACTCGTTTTCACTTTGATATGGCAAACCATAGATTTTTTTCTTTAAATTTTAACAATCCTTGAATGCATTTTTATTGAATGTATTTTTGTTGTATCAAATTTTTAAACTGCATAAAAATACCTCGATTTTCCAGACTGTAAGAGCATTTCGAAATTTTTTACGTATTTAAATTTTTTTAAACACCGTAGGTAAATAACATATATTACATAGAACACACACAGATACAAGAAATTTTCAGAATACAATCTCAGCATGATACTAATAGATAATTTGCAAAAAAAATCTTAAAACTACGAATTCACACTAGCGTCTACAATCCGCATTTACCATTCCGCATTATGTTTCCGGTTGGCTCTCTGATTGGTTGAGGTCTCGTAGTATGGAGTCAAATGAGCTGTGAAATTTTATATTAAATGCGATAAATTAAATAAAAAATGTAAATTTTATTTATAATAATTTTTAATTTAATTTATAAAGCAACTCGCTATTATTATTATACACAAACTTAAACCTAACCTAATAATGCAGAAAAGAAGAGCTGGGACTAGACGCTACTCGAATTCACAACTCCCAACTTGGGGAGTATAACTTGGGGTAGTGAGGAGTATAAACATACCAATTGCAGGTCTAAATATTGTTATTGGTAATCCGTGTCCTTTTGCTTTGATAATATTTTCCGCTAATGCTTTTGTAAATGTATAATTGTTAGGCCAATCTCCGATGATTCTGAAAATATAAAAAATAAATTGACATGAAAAAAAATTAGATATGTTGTGTACTTGCTTAATCATGCGTGGTTGTGTTGTGTTCATGGAAATAATGCGTCAGTCAAAAACGCTTGTTGGCCTCTTAGGTACGCAATAATACGCAATTAAATTTTTTTAGTAAAACATCATGGATTTGCCTTGTATTTCGCCATGGTTCCATACGCAAAGATTAGTTTTGATGAACTCAACGTTACTATAATTTCACCAAACAATATAACATCGCACCGATTCGCAAGTCATATGATATACTAAGCCAATCATCAAATCACCGATTTTGACCGATTGAGACCTGTTTCCAATATATGAGACTAACCATCTAAATATTCTAAATATGTAGATAGTTCGTCTCATATCGTCCCTCTCCTGACTAACAGTCGTATCTGCAAAATGCAAATTGTTCAGGAGAGCGTTTTTAGTGTTTTGCGTGTGCTTATTTTCATCTCTCCCAGCACACGGTGCCACGGTGTAAATATATTTTATTATTTTATTTGTATACCTACTTATATTGTGTACATATTGTGTAGTGTATACTGCCTTTCAAATTGCATGAAAGGATTTCGTCACTAAATTCAATTTTTATAAAAATTGTAAAAAAAAATTGAGATGTACACATTGTTCATATTTTTTATATAAAATTAAATTTTCTAGTTGGAGTGTTTCGGCTTTTTTCGAAAATTTAAAAAAAATGGAATTATAGGCAGTTAAACACAAATTTATCATAAAAAATATGTTTTTCTTAATAAAAAATGTTTGAGATAATTTGGAACTTTTTTGATAAAATAAATTTGAGATTTTGTATTTGTCTATATTTATACTTATTTTCAGCTTTCTAGCTTTTATGGTTTTTGAGATTAATGGAAAAATAAAGTAAAAATTCAAAAGTTGATAACCCCTGACTGAATAAAAATTCTAAATTCAAGTATAAAAGTTTTGTAGGCCTATAACTATCTATATATTCTGAAATTGTGGGCTCTGTGAATTGAGCAGATCAAAAGTTATAAGGGGGGACGGACACACACACACACACACACACACACACACACACAGAGACACACACAGACACACTAAATGTTCAACAGAGGTGCTATTTTGAAATTCAGTTGATTATAAATTATAATTATTCATTGATCAAATTTTAATTATCTAAATATTATTAAGTGATAAATCTTACTTGGGCTCTAATATCCTGAATATGTAGTCATCGTCCAACTCGGCTAAAGCAAGTGCCAGGTCAAGGTCAATACTTGGCGGTTGTACGACTTCTTGAATGGATATTTTGTTACTGTGGGAAAATGCGGTTGACACGTATACAAACGACTGAAAAAAAGACATTTATGTATATTTAAAGAATATTTTTGAAATTGATAATATTTTAATAAAATACTGTGGAAGTATTAAGGCAGGCGCGCATCGAAGCTAATTTCATCGGCCGATTAATTATCGGTGAGCTACAACATACGAATTACATGTAAGAGCGCGCATGAAAGCTAACAGAATCGGCCGATTTAAAAATCTGTGACGAGACACAAAAAAAAATCGGCCGATCTTGATCGGCCGATTTTTTGTAACCAATCCCGTTGTATGAGAGAGCGCGCATGGCGCTTGCTCACCGATAATTTAATCGTCCGAGCGCAGTAGATCGAGAAGTACGTTGTCAGTGTTGTCAAACGAAATGTGAGAAAATATGTATGAAATAAATATTGATTCCGAACAATTAATTACATTAGTTGAAGCACGTCCTTCATAGTATGATTAAAAATTAAAAAAATATAGTGACCGCCAAATTAAGCAAAAATTGTGGTTCGAGATTAGCGAAATTTTAATAACTGGTTGGTGTACTTAAAAAACTCCTCAAGGTGTGATCTTAAATCTTCGTAGGACCGGACAAATTGTCCTTTCGGTAATATAGAACTTATTTGCGGATGAACCCAGTGTTTTTTTGACGTTTTTTTGACAAGAGCACAAACACATGCTAAGTACTTCAAAAAATCCATATTTTTAATCATATAGGTATTAAAACGTCAAACGTAGAAGCCAGTATTTTTTTTAATTCGTGCACAATCAAGTTCACAAAGGCTGGGATATATCAAAAGCAATCTCTTCCAACCAACTCATCTAAGCTAGCTGATTCAACTTGAAAATATATTTTTAACTAAATAGTTACCTAGTATTAAAAAATATTTATAGGTTTATACGTATTTTGATATTTCAATTTAATTATTTATTAATTCTCAGCACAAATTGCCGTTTACATACTTACAAACATAAAAAAAATACATAAAATAAAATATTTCAACACTTACAAAAAAAAAAACTATATAATAAAACAAAACAAGTCAACAAAAAATATCTGAAATAAAAAGAAAAAATACTATCTTTAAAAAGTATTCATATTATGAACTCAAATAAACCAGGTCATCAAATAAAAAAGTAAAAAAGATACTTTAAATACAAATAACAGTATACATCACATATTAAAAGACCAGGTTCTGTGCATCTCTCTCTTACAAAAGTCAACACCAACATCAAAAAAGTCTATGCCTGAGGAATAATACTCGTTACTTAGACGTTGCATGCGAACGAGACAAATAACAGTATACATACATCACATATTATCAGACAGGGTTTTGTGCATCTCCCTCTTACAAAAGTCAACACCAACATCAAAAAAGTCTATGCTTGAGGAATAATACTCGTTACTTAGACGTTGCATGCGAACGAGACAAATAACAGTATACATCACATATTATCAGACAGGGTTCTGTGCATCTCCCTCTTACAAAAATCAACACCAACATCAAAAAAGTCTATGCTTGAGGAATAATACTCGTTACTTAGACGTTGCATGCGAACGAGACAAATAACAGTATACATACATCACATATTATCAGACAGGGTTTTGTGCATCTCCCTCTTACAAAAGTCAACACCAACATCAAAAAAGTCTATGCTTGAGGAATAATACTCGTTACTTAGACGTTGCATGCGAACGAGACAAATAACAGTATACATCACATATTATCAGACAGCGTTCTGTGCATCTCCTTCTTACAAAAGTCAACACCAACATCAAAAAAGTCTATGCTTGAGGAATAATACTCGTTACTTAGACGTTGCATGCGAACTAGACAAATAACAGTATACATCACATATTATCAGACAGGGTTCTGTGCATCTCCCTCTTACAAAAGTCAACACCAACATCAAAAAAGTCTATACCTGAGGAATAATACTCGTTACTTAGACGTTGCATGCGAACGAGACAAATAACAGTATACATCACATATTATCAGACAGCGTTCTGTGCATCTCCTTCTTACAAAAGTCAACACCAACATCAAAAAAGTCTATGCTTGAGGAATAATACTCGTTACTTAGACGTTGCATGCGAACGAGACAAATAACAGTATACATCACATATTATCAGACAGGGTTCTGTGCATCTCCCTCTTACAAAAGTCAACACCAACATCAAAAAAGTCTATACCTGAGGAATAATACTCGTTACTTAGACGTTACATGCGAACGAGCGCCGAATTTTGCTGTGCATTTGTACGATAATCGTCACAACAAAAAAATCACTAAGCGCTCTACCAGATACATGAAATATTCATCAGTTGTGACAACTCAGGGCTGTCATTTTTGTTGTTAAATATTTTTATAAGATCAAAATATCATTTTTTTTCTCTTTGATCACTTCAATATATCATGATATTTAAAAATAAATACGTAATTTAAATTTCCCCTATGAATGTAGGTACTTACATTTTAAAATTAATATATCTCAAAAACTAGTTTTCGATTCTTCAACAAGGTGACCAAACTACCGAATTTAAGTCGCCATTCAAAATTAAACTTGTATTAATTATTTAACTTGATGCACACTATTAAACCAAGGCAAAGAGAACCGAACGCCGCACACTGCATTCATTCATTGCCTCATTCACAATAAGTTGAAAATAATATTTTTTATTAGAACATTATTAATTTTTACTAAAAAAATATTACTCACTATTAGATTAGGCATATTTTTACTCAGTTTGATTACTTCCAGTGAACCCTTCACATTTACTTTTAGTGCCAATCTAAGTTTTTCTGAAAATCTGTAAATAATATGACATGGATTTCAATAAGATTAAATATTTTTATCTTTGTTAAATATTTTTTAATTGCATAAACGGGAGCCAAATGATATTTTTACTGACAAACTTTTTGACATCTCAATAGAGACGAAGTTGGGAATCGAGGGAGAGGGAGATCGCGATCCACTTCCACGCCGGCGACGCTATAGAACCCATTGGCCCTATTCATCACCGGACGCAGCCGCAACATCGGACAACACAAATATCCACTATCCATCGGGTTCAACCACTGCCCCCGAGAATCCAACCTCACACGTCAGGGCCTCCGATTGGTCTCGAAATCGGCCGCCATGTACACTCCGTTTCAAGTCGGAGGGGCTTGTACCCCGACCCCTCGGTCCTCGTGTTGGCGTCCGAAGGTTCCGCGGGCTAAATCATCACCTGTCAGATTTGACGTCTAGTTGTCAACACAGGATGTCTGACCCGACGTCTGCGCCGACGGTGTGCCCGAACCACACAACAACATTCGCCACAGTTTGACGAGTCACTGCCGAGCGAGACTGCAGGCGTTCGTCTTGCTCTTCTCTAAGTACAGAATTGACGAGGGCGCAACAGCGTCGGCCGCCCACCCCCGCCTTTACTGCGAAGTTGGGAAATTGTAGAAGAACCAGGCACCTACAGGGCTTACGACCTGTCATCGGCTGGTTTAGGTGATCACTTTATGCGCTTGCGCAACGTTCGCCAATTATGCCTTCTTATTGAGTTTAATAGATGGCGTTACAAAAAAGCCTTCTGTAGGTTTTCTTTTTTTGTACATGTACCACTTTCACCCATAATTGTAACAGATGGATTTTCTGGAAGAAATCGCCACTAGGCAATAAGTCCGCCATTTAAACTGGCAAATAAGTTATGTACAATAAAGTGTTTTAATAAATACATGAATAAATCAAACAATTTAATTAATTTGATCTCAGCCGCCTTGAGCAAGTAATGGCTCCTAACCAGTCAAATATCAAGATCATTCGTGGTGTAGCAAAAAGAATTTGTGCATTTTTTTTACAAATTTGAATTTTGGAAATAAATGTATATTTACTTGACAATCGCCCCACAGTGTATGACAATGTGGACTCTGCTCTTCAGTAACAGAGCATCTTCCATGCTCAGACCTAATCCAGGAAGTCCCAGTTCTCCTGTGACAGTATGCACAAGAGACTTCTGTCTCTTATCCAAGGTGGAAAATATCTGTAAATGGCATTAACATATTTTAAAAACTGGAAGTAAGAGACTAAACTTTTTTTTATATTATTTCTCGGGTAATTAACAGGTACTATATTTATTTATTTTATTTATTTATTTCTTATAATTTATAAAATCATTTTTTTTCATTTTATATACATATATATCCACCTCACTAGGCTTAGCCTGTACCGAGGTGGAATATTTCACAATCTCATTAATACATATTTATACTTACAATATTTTGTATTTCATTCAGTTTTCGTGACAGTATGCATTCTATATAACATGATTTATATAAAGGTAATCTAATAAAGGTACATCAAACAATAAAGCAGAAAATAAACAAAACAATGATTTATATATAAGTAAACAAGAATATGTATATCAAATATTAATTTAGCACGCACCCAATAACAAGTTGCCACATTCTGGAGACTTATGCGATGTTTATCGTCTCACAGATACTTACTTACTCACTTCCGATGGCCATACAATTCCTGTAGAGCTTTAGCCTCCTGAACAATAGCTTTCCAAGCCTTCCTATCAGCTGCAGTGGACTCCCAGTCATCACAAGCATTCAGCACGTTCAGATCTCGGGTAACATTGTCCATCAATCTCTGCCTTGGTCTTCCCAGGTGTCTCTAGCCCACAGGGTCATTTTGAAGAATACATTTTGTGGCTCTTTCTTCCCCTGATCTGACAACATGTCCAATCCAAGCTAATCTTCTGGACCTCGTCTCACAGATCCAGACTAAAACCTCAATTATAAACTGGATCAGAAGCCAGATATCCAACCAACTGAGCCTCGAGCTTTTAAAATACCTACATAGTTTTATCTTTGATTTAAATACATACATTCCATTACGCCATGTCCTTAAAGGGGTGGGCAAACGGAACCGAACGCCACATTTTTTCTATCTTGACTCACATTCATCATCATCTCATACATGTTCGTCTGTTGTTCCTCTACCTCTAAAATAAAAATCAGTTCAATAAATCAACGTGAAAAATTCAATTACCTACCTTAAAAATAAAAAGACATAGGTCCCGGGTTCGATTCCCGGTGGAGACACAATTTTTAATTGTGTTTTCAGTATGGATCTGTGAGACGATAAATATCGTAAGTCTCCAGAATGTGGCAACTTGTTATTGGATGCGTGTTAAATAAATATTTGACACAGTACCTGTTAGTTGCCAGAGAAGCAATAGCAAAAAAAAAAGAAACAAAATATATTAAAAAAACTACCTTTCCATCTAATAACTCATTTTTTCTTTCTTCAACGCTTTTTCCTCTTTTATTTCTTGTCATCAAATATATTGAATCTATCTCTGGACATGATCTTAGAAGTTTTTCTATCACAACTGAAATAAAATTTTAATATAGTCCTAGCTTTGTTGATATAATTTTATACATTTTATTTTATTGATATTTAAAAAGAAATACAGTTATTTGTTTGTAATTGTTTTACATTAGTTTAGTAAATGATGCTGGTGGGTGCGAGCAAATTTCTTGGCATTCCTCATACCCTTTCTTCTTCCGTTTTCCTTACCTTCTTAATAATTATAATAATAACTATAGAATATATAACTGACAGATGTCCAACTTTTGCAACAACTGAATATACATATAGACATGATAAAGTGTGCAAGCAGATACACATCGCTTTAGCAAAAATATAGTTTAATAGATTCTCAATCACTATGGTTCCAATTCTCCCCATTGGTAGTTATTGAAAACAACACCCATAAACATTACTGGAATAGAGGTATAATTACAGATAGAACCAACCTGCACAATAGACCCGATATAATCCCGATTGAGAACAATTCATAACAAACCGATTTAATTGAAACGTCTATTCAAAAAGCAACAAATTAAAAACAAAATATACAGAAAAAAATAAAAAATACCTCCCTCAGCAGAACAGATCAAAACCCAATGGGGACAAAATAAAGTTAGTCTTTTAAAAAGATAAAGTCTTTTTGGTTTCAAATCAGGGGGGTTACACGTTCTTAATGCGTTCTTATCTTGCCTTAACCTTAAAAATGTGTAAATTAGAACTCGATCATAGTATAATAAAAACTTTCTCTACACATATTCAGTAAAAATTGTTAAGACAAAAATTTTATATGAAATTGTCATTAATGAATTGTTGTACAAATCAATATTATTATTCAAATATTTTTACCTCGAAGATTGCTTAAGTCTGATGCTGATTTTAATTTTTTTTAATCAACTTCGTGAATTTGCTCTTATAATGCAAAAAAATCATCAAATATTGGGTTTCTAATAATTTAAATCACTTATAAACCCCACGCTATAGTTACCCGCACTAACATGTAACGTTTTAGTTAAATGCCATATTTTTTTATAGTATTAGGAAACTCAACCTTAGAAGAGTGATTTGTGTCAAATGGAAGAAAAAATAAAAAATATACTAATGAATTAATTACGAATCACAGATTAATACCATTGATTGAGATAAATTTAGTTATTGCGGAATGAACAGGAGGAGAGATAAGCGATAAGAGATGCGACATGTTTACTGGTAGAGGGACTTTTAAGTTGGGATATAGATGTCATATTCGTAGTGCATCGGACATTCAAAGAACACGTGATCTAGTGTTTCCAAATCTGCCCCACATGCACATGAAGGGTTTTCTTTTATATTTATTTTATATTAGCAATAAATTGAGCAATGACCCAATCTCATTCTCGAGATATTAGAGATCTCTCTTTTATTAGACATTTTTTTGTGAAACCAAGGAAAAGATGGAATGTTTAATTGGATATTGTAGTAGTATGTTCCTTTGGTTTCAGAAGATAACTTAATGGATAATAATATGCACATTGCACCATACCATCTGAATAAGGAAATTCAGATACCCCATAAGTCATTTTTGAACATTATCATAATTTTGATCGCAACAGTGTAGATGTCCTACATCTGGAGTCATAGGGACGAAAACTGGATGCTATAGAAATATAAGAACAAATACATACATAATATGTAGGACTCCAGATGTAGGACCTCTACACTCCAATAGCCAGTCTGGTTATTGGAGTGGTTTAAGGACATATTTATATTTAACGATTTTGTATTTTACTTTGCCAATAATTTGTAATATTTATTAGATTCGTAAATAATAAGAAAAAAAACTTACCTGATCCAACAAAACCAGTACCTCCAGTTACAAAAACACACTTTCCTTTGTAAAACTCTTGAATTTCGGACCCTTGAAAAATACAAGAACAAAATTATGATTTCAACAAAATTTGATTGATTAAAATTTAAAAACAAATTTAATCTTAGTGAAACCAGAAATCTGTCGTCACAAAAACTGGTTCGTGTGATCACATTATTCGCTTGCGTAACGCTAACTCTATGAATTCAAAACTTACTTTTTTGTTTGTTGAATCCATTATTCGAAAAATCGTTCATTTTTTTGTAATTCGTATTGCCAAAAAAATCTATTTGTATTTATGTACAGCGTATTCTTAACTGCTGACTACTTCAATTGATAAACTGAAGCTTGCAGAAGTCGGACATCAAAGTTAACTAAAGCCAAAGAAGTGTTTTATAGCAATGAATTGTCAGAAATCGCAAACAAATGATTTTGTATTTATAGACAAGACATGGTGATGCCATTTATATATTTTTTCCAACAATATTCCAACTTCGTCTCAATTGAGATATCAAAAATTTGTCATCATTTGTATCAAATGTTTGCCTATGATATTTTTAACGGATTTTGTCAAAAAAAAGAAAGACAAACTCTAGGACAAGTAAACCAAACTAGAACCAACAATAGTAAACTAATGCAGATACCTAAAACCTATTTTCTATTAATGATTACAATTAATATGGTAATAGCTACGTTCCTATTCCATTTAATCCAAGTTGATATTTTATAACGCTGAAATAAGACCGTAAATCTAAAATCTACAATTTTAGTACGTTCCTATTTTAGTTACACTAGTTACTGAATAGGGGGTATTATACTTTCTTGGCACCTAAAATATATAATGTCTTCAACAAAGAAACCCAAAATTCAAAAAAACTTCTGCAGATAAATTCAAAAATACACTGATTTCATACTGACTTCTCAATAATAAACGCAAAGACTGCGAAAATTAGGTGTCCATCGTACTAAAATAGTTAAATAATTAAATACAAAAATTAAATTTAAAACAATTTTTATTCTAAACTAAATCAAACAAATTATCCTTAAAAAAGTAGTCAAAATCTATTTATGTCAAATACTTGGCTTGGTAAAATTGTAAACTGCGAGCCCTAGAACAGGGCTACCCAGTTGGGCAGCAGTAATTTTCACAATAGTCATTTTTTTATAAAGGTGTGAAACATAATAAAAAAAATACACAATAATGTACCTACAATCTAGCACATGTCCATGGGCTATTAGACTCCAATGACTATCATTAGCATTTTATTGGTTTTTATAAAATATATATTCTTTAAATTATTGTTACTCATAACCAATGTTCATGTAATTGAATGGATTATAAAATAAATAAATAAACAAATAATAATAATAAATAAGCAGACTAATCAATATATTGTTTACTTTTTAATGATATCAAAATAAAATGCGACAACGCATTGGTCAAGCTTCCATATCAAAGAAATGGTTTTTGATAATATTTATCCACCCTATCGGTTCCTGAATTCTTTCTATCCACCCTATCGGTTCCTGAATTCTTTCTATCCACCCTATCGGTTCCTGAATTCTTTCTATCCACCCTATCGGTTCCTGAATTCTTTCTATCCACCCTATCGGTTCCTGAATTCTTTCTATCCACCCTATCGGTTCCTGAATTCTTTCTTCGTGGTCACGATCCTAGGATTGGTTTACACCGCACACCCCATCCTAATTATCTTGTCCGCCAGCCTCTTCATTTCTTGGTTGCTGCTACAGCGCACATCACTGATCACCCGGTCCATATAACTGTCTTTGTGTTTTCTGACCTCCATCATTCCTGAATATTAATGTTCAAAATATTTAAAATATATCTATTGTGATTCTACAATTACATTTGTTACGACCGATTTTTGAATCTTTATCGATATTTTATTCGATAAATTTAAATCATACATAACGATTTATTTTGGAAAAATGCCATTGGCTGACATAACTGCTCTTAATTATTTTACTATCATTATGAGTCTAACCTTGCTTTCAGCCCTGATGCTATTTTACTATTATTATGAGTCTAACCTTGCTTTCAGCCCTGATGCAATATTACTATCATTATGAGTCTAACCTTGCTTTTGGTCCTGATGCTATTTTACTATTATTATGAGTCTAACCTTGATTTTAACCCTGAAGCTATTTTAGTATCATTATGAGTCTAACCTTGCTTTTAGTCCTGATGCTATTTTACTATTATTATGAGTCTAACCTTGCTTTTAACCCTGATGCTATTCTAGTATCATTATGAGTCTAACCTTGCTTTTAGTCCTGATTCTATTTTACTATCATTATGAGTCTAACCTTGCTTTCAGCCCTGATGCTATTTATTGTTAACAAGTTAATGTTTTATTTTTTAGGTACTTACATATATTAGTTGTGAGGCATCGGCTTAGAATAGTGCTTCGTAGTAGTGTCCCGTATGAACGTGATAATCCAAAATACTGCAGTGAAAATAACGTGTAACTAGTTCTGCAATGATGTTCACCACGGATTGTGTATTCAGTCCCCTTTTAGGTGAGACGAGGCTGGTGTGTGGGATACGCATATTTTGTGCTTCCTTTGATAATATAATGCACACCCGCACACCTGTCGCTGTTTACCCTGAATTGTGGGATTATGTCATGATGGTATGTACTTACGAATGTATGTAGGTCTGTATATATCTATACATTTATTTTAAATGAAACGTTTATTAATTGTAAAAAAAATATCTAAGTTGACTCATCATTTCAGAAGACAATTCCGAGTTCTCTGAGTCGAGCCTCCTAGGGAAGTTATTAATTTACTTTTTCTTCCTCTTTTTGCAGATCTATGGTCTGTTTCTACAGTTCCTGGAACGAGGATGTCCAACTCTCCCTCCATCTCTTTACATTTTTTTAAATTCATATTTGCATTGTCGACTCCTGGATGAATTTTAACAATGCAGTTTTGTGACGATTTGACCAAAGTTGTGATATTTGCATTCGTATTTCATAATAATGACGAATAATTATGCAATCTTCAAATAATGTGTGTCACAAATAAGCCCAACAGACATCGAGCATTTTAATCTAGGTTTGGTTAATTGAATCAAAATTGATCTATTAATATAATCACGAAAAAAATCATGGACGTCCACTTCGATTTGCTGAACGTAGGTTCTATTCTTTTATATTCATTTTTGTATAATTTAGACAACGTAGAGACGGACTGTATTAATTTTCACTATATTTTTCGCTGTGCTATTTCTACGAACTACTTATTTAACTAAAATTAACTAAATTTTTAACTTTGTGTACACCACGTGAGAATTGAATTAGCGACTGGTTTCGGAACTAACCGTTCCCTCCTCAGGCAGAATTTCAAGTTGAGTTCAAGTTGAGTTCAAGTGAGTTCAAGTTCAAGTTGAAATTCTGCCTGAGGAGGGAAGGGTTAGTTCCAAAACCGGTCGCTAATTCAATTCTCACGTGGTGTAAACAAAGTTAAAAATTTAGTTATTTTTTGTTAAAATGTACCACAAAGTTAAAAATACGATATTTGATAATACTTATTTAACTCTCCAAAAAATGATTATGTCCTTGTTAAACAATTACATATACATCTTCCTACGTTCCCTAAAATAAGTATAAATGCTTGTGCTATAGGTGAACGAAATCGGTCGAGGCAGGATTCGAACTCGCGACCACTGAATTACTAACCCAATGCACTAATCGCTCTGCCATCGACCCATCTAAAATTAATATGTTCATCACAACATTGTGATTACAATTAATATGGTCATCACAATATTATGATTACAATTAGGTAATAATATGTTCATCACAATATTAAGAGCGGTGATAGCCCAACGGTAAGGTTGTCGTCTCACATGCGTGAGGTCGACGGTTCGAATCCGGGCGGGGCACGCACCTCTGGATTTTCAAAAAATCTATGTGCGGATTTATATCACAAGCTATATGTGTAGCCATGATCCAATTCGTCTGGTTCCCCTTTCTAATGGTTGCGAAGGTCAGATGGCAGTCGCTTCAATGTAATAACCAGACTCGCCAATTCCAGGATCAAAGCGTACCTCGATAGAAACGGGACAAAAGCGATAAGGAGAAAGAAGAAGAAAAGAAAATGTTCATCACAATATTACATATGATCACAATGAATATGTTCATCACAATATGATTACAATTAGGCAATAATATGTTCATCACAATATTACATATGATTACAATATTTATTTATTTTATTTTTAATATATTTTATAATACAAATCAATATATAAATTCACTAGTAATAATATTCATATTTTTCCCTGCAGTACCTCATCAAAAAGATTACAATCTTGTGCTTGATGAGGGAAGCACTTATAACAAAATAAAAAATATCAATACAAAGCAAAGTCAACATAAAAGTAAAAGTAATTAAATCAAATCATACATGAACAAAAAAAAAATCAAATAAACATCATAAAAAGGTTGAAAATAAATGAAAAAGAAGAATACTCAAATTAGAAAACATATCAGAATACATATTCAAACATAAAAAAAGAAAAACATGAAAATAATTGAAAAAGGAGTAATATAGAATTATAGACGATTCAAATACATCAAAACACATATTCAAAAATAAAAAAAGAAAATACTGGAAATTGAAACAAATCAAAACAACAAAATCGAAAACTACTATTTTAGAAAGTTAAGTGGAATTTTAATTTATGTTTAAATTTTTTAAATTCTTTTATCTGCTTTAATTCATTTTGGAGGCAATTGAAAAATTTTATTCCCAAATAAATGTAGTTGTTTTGTAATTGTCCTGTATTACATTTGGGTATTTTAAAATCATTTTGGAATCGCAGAGACTTATTTATGATTACAATTAATATGGTCATCAGAATATTATGATTACAATAAATGTCTAATAATTACAATCATTGTTCACAATATATGTATACATTTATTTTAATTCTTAATGATTCTTATATTTTGTTTAGAAGGTACGGCCTAAAATATGTCGTTCAAGTTTTCACTATTTTCATCATTTATTTAATCTCAGTGGTTGGGTATCTGACTGCTGATCAAAATGTCCCGGGTTCGATTCCCGGTGGAGACACAGTTTTTATTGTGTTTTCAGTCTGGATCTGCGAGACGATTAATATCGTAAGTCTCCAGAAAGTGGCAACTTGTTATTGGGTGCTTGATAAATTTTTAATTGACATAGTACCTGTTAGTTGCCCGAGAAGCGATATAAAATAAAAATTAAATAAAATAAATTGTTTGAGATGATTTATTTTTTAATCTAGTTTTATTGTATCCAAATTGTATTTAAATTCGTGAAATGCGATTAATGGCCTTTTATGATAGCTGTCAAACTTCATACGACAGATACGTCGGCCATTTTTTCGGCCATCTTTCGACCTGTCTAGAGGAAAACGAACGAATCGAGAGGACTTTGTAAAACAGAGTGAGAACAGAGTAGGGCTGCTGCATTTACTTACTCTGGAGGTGGGGAAATCCTGACTGTGGATGGATGTTGAGCTAGTCGGTGAAACACTTGACTAGTCGGTTGAGCTAGTCGGTGAGACTGCCAGTTTAAGAAATTTAGTGGAAGCCATCCAAGGTATCCAAGAGACGAAACCAGAGGCGGTGAACAGGTTCTCAGCTCTGGAACTGAGGCTTTAAAATCTGATAAACCATACGAAGAATAAAGTAAGTTTAATTTTTAATACTTGCATCTTTCAATATCCTATAATTTTCCACAATTTCCACAATATCAAGACTTTTGTACACTGTTTTTGGTGGTTTTTGTATTATAGGTATCGGTGATGTCTGATTATTTCGCCGAAAAATAACACAATACACTCTTGACATTTTTCTGTTTCTCGACGTATGCAAAAAAATTATTTAGATTCTAAGTACCTACTTCTTATTCAAGTGTAAAAAAAATATTATTTCACCAAGGTTACATTAAATCTAAATCGACTTAAAACATATAGTATTAAAACGGCCAAATACATTATGAAACATCGCGTTAGTACCTATTGCGTACTCATGAAAAAAATAATATCTTATTTAAATGTAAAAATAAAGATAATATGACAATTTTCATAATATGACACTCGAAGGTGAGTCGAGATAGGTACTCATTGTGGATATTTCATTTTTAAATATATTAATGTTTTTTTTATGTAATGTAGTAGGTACCTACGTGTATTCACCTTTTACAAAAATAAAAAAAATATCGGAAATATAAAATTTGTTGATATTTGCATTTTCAATAACAAAACTGAGTTAAGATGAAAAAAAAAACTCTCGTAAATTTATGAACTCTTTAGGAATAAAAAAGATTTTTCTCTACGACATATGGTTATGGAGTAAGTATTAAAAAAAATGCTGCACAAAAAGATATTTTTGTTTTTAAAAATTAGGGAAATTAACGCTACATTTCTGTGCGCTTATTTAGTAAAGAAATAAAAAAATATTAAGTACATATGGTACTTTTTTTAGAAGTATGATTTTTTTTAGTTTATTTATTTCAACAGAATATAAAATACATGAAAAATAATATAATCAAAGATCCCACTAACCAAAAAATTTCAAAATGCGATGTGTCCTCGTAATGATTACATACAAGTGAAAGGAAAATTCTTCGAAAAATATTTGATAGAATAGAGATGGGTCGATGGCAGAGCGGTTAGCGCACTAGGCTAGTAATCCAGTGGTCGCGAGTTCGAATCCTCGACCGATTTCGTTCACCTATAGCACAAGCATTTATGCTTAATTTAAGCAATGTAGGAAGATGTATATGCACTTGTCTAACAAGGATATATTCATATAAAAAAAAACTACCTACGATAGACAAATTTAATAATAACGAGGGAACTCAATAGGAAGGAGTAATTAGTGAAAATTGCGCAAGCACATTAAGTGGTCACGTTAATCAGCCGATGACAAGTCGCAAACCCTTCAGGTGCCTTGAGTTCCTGTTTCTCCTATAATATTTCATCTTCTTCTCTGTTGAGATAAAAAATTGTCAGTTAGGTAATATCTCGAATGTGTTAAATTTCATTGTATTTCATTCTTTTCTTGTCTCCTCATTTCTTACCCTTTCATTCACCTCAGTCACATTACAAATTCTTCTTAGCAATCTCATTTCAACCGCATTTATACTGCGAATTTCTCAAGATAGATTCTGCGGCACTACGAATGCTTTCCTTTTTTATTTCCATATTTTTTAATAAGTTATAAATGAACAGTAAAAAACGTATTCAGGGCGTCATAAAGAAAAACAAAATAAACATCATTTCATTTTATTATTACATACACATAAATTGCTTTACATTATTACACTAAGAATAGTAGGTAGGTAATAGTTAAATATTATAATATGTAATATATAATCCATAAATTTATTTATTAAACCTAGGTTTAAATTATGCTGTCCTAACGATTACCTTTAAATTATAATTTCGTCGGGATAGTTATATATAATATTAATATACATTAAAACATATAATATTAATATACATTAAAACATAGTATAGCACATTGCTTGTAGTTACATAAGTAGTAAAAAAAATAAAAAAAAAATTTATTCTTCACTACTATGAAATAGTGGTGATCTATCTTTTTAAGCTTTTCACTCAAAAAGGATGTTGCAGCCTAGTGGTGAGTTATTAGATTTTACAAATTTTAAGCGTAGGTATCAATTTTTCGAAGGGTATCATGTAGTGAGTGAACTATGAGTTTCGTAGTGTTTTTTTTGTGTACCTACCTACAATGAATCTCTGTGAATGTCTGTATTTTAGCCCAAACTACAAAAAATTTTCCACGTTCATTCGTTCATATTTTCTCTGTGATTTCATCTTTAAATTCAAAATTGATTTTTTTGGCGTTTGTTCCAAGATTTTACAAAATAGCATTAAATTAAAAAAATTATATTTAGCGATTATGTAATGAACCTATAAATTAAACGAATGGGTTGTGGCCAACGCTATACTTACCTACTCCCCACTACCAAGTTACTACGCAAAGTATTCAAATTTTGTATGAAATATTTTCATCATTTTCATAAAATAAGTTTGTCAAATTATTTTTGTTTAAAATGTTTCACTATAAAAACTTGATATTTCTTCAATGCCATTTTATGAAAGTGATGTGTCATTTTTTTAAAGTGAAGAGGTGGCTGGCTTGGAACTAGGGTATAAAATGGGTGGCAAAATTGTTAATGTTATCTGTTATGCAGATGATAATAGCTGAAACTGAGAATGACTTGCAAATAATGTTCCATGTGGTATCACAAAGGCTAAACATGGCTATATCAGTCAGTAAAACAAAAAGTATTACTATATCCAAACAACCTTCAAGGTGTAAGCTAACTGTTGATGATAAGTCCGTGGAACAAGTAATGAGTTTCAAATATTTAGGAGTAGAGATCTGCAGCCATAACGACCTATACACTGAAGTCCGCGAACAAGTAAATAAAGCATCTGTTTAATCAAGCAGATGTTTAAAAAATATGATCTGGAAAAATAAACACATGCGTATTGACAGTAAGGTCAGAATATATAAGACATGTGAGCGATCGATCATGACGTATGCTATGGAAACGCGAGCGGATACCATACGAACCAAGGTGCTCCTCAGGAGAACGGAGATGAAGGTCCTAAGGTCAATCACTGATAAAACTCTCCGAGATCGTGTTCGCAATGTTCAAATAAGGAAAACATGTGGAATACAGGATATCGTTCTATGGAGAAGATCCAGAAAAAGACATTGTTGAGACCACGTAGCCAGGATGGACAGTGATAGGCTTGCAAATATAGCAGCAAATGAAATTCCTTCTGGCCGCCGCCTACCCGGTAGACCATCCAAGATATGGAAGGATAGCTGGACTTCGTCATCCCAGGAGGCATAGTTTCTGAAGAACAGACCAACTAGGTCTACTAAACGAAGAAGAAGAACATGTGTCTTTTTGGCAATTTGAAAATAAAAGTTTCCTTTGAAATTGAGAATTGAGAAAAAAATGAGAAGCACTGATCAGATATCCTTCAAAATCTAATGGGGCCTAAGCGAGTATTAGATATACATACAAATTGGCACAGTTAGAAAATAATCAAATGAGTAGGTACTTTAGTCTATAATCAATACGCCGTACATAGAACATATCACATATTACACAACACTGATACATTGTGATGAAACTTTCCGATAAAAATATCATCATGATAATCTGCAATAAATACTTATAATAAACCTTAAAAATTGCGAATCTATAAGTCTCACTGTGATATCTTCGTGTCGACGGAGATTCCTGAATGCATTAGTCGGGTGCATTCGATATTATATTGAATGAAGAGCGCGTGATTATGCTGCCCAGGCCGATACCGTTAACACCGTATACATCGTTATCATTATTTGTATATATTAGCGTGTATAATTTTCGAGTATATTAATTTATATATTGTAAATTGTTATTATATATTTGGTATATGAATAAAGTCATTTGAATCATATTCTCGACTTAATTACTCACATACACCCTTGGGGTAATGAGGAGTAAAAAGTGTTTGTAAGTACACTAAATACGTAGTGCAGAGTTTGGTGTTGGTCACAACTCACTCGTTTTTTTTATATGGAGTGATCTGTTTGGAAATCGAAAAAAAAATTTCGATTGTGAACTTTGACAATACGATTTATACGATTGAAATATGAAATGTACTGAATTAAAATTTTAAAAAATATATTTGCAATTTAAATTATATTAACGTTTTTGCCACTTATTGTCCCAGTTATTGAGTTATATAATTTATTATGGCACAAGTCTTGAATTCAATTTGCACAATTATTAACGATGAGCAAAGTATATTCTGATTAATAAAACAGAGTGTCTGAGTGTCTGTCTGACTGTTTGTGTATATATCTGTCTGTACCCGCTGTAGCGACGAAACCGCGATAGCGAGGGATTCGAAATTGTGTATGAGTGTTTCTGGATGATAAAACATGTGTACCCGCTATCTAGTTTTTAAAATGATCAAGTAAATACACGGGACAGTTTTATTTAAATAAAACATCAATATTTTTAACTTGAGGTGGCAGAGCGATACTGGTTTAGTGATCCAGTGATGACGGGTTTGAACTCCACCCTGTCTCGACAGATTACGTTCACTTATAGCACAATATATGTATATGTACTTGTTTAATATGTAAATGCTTTCTTTTGGGTATGTATATTATGTAAGTACCGGCTTAGAATAGTGTTTCAACTCTTTACTAGTATCATTGTTTTCGACCGTAAGAGTCAAATAATCGAAAATAAAATAGGCAACAACAACATCTCACATAGTTCAGCAATGACATTCACCACCCATTCTGGATGTTGCCTTTTTAAGTGAGACTGGTGTGTGGGTCTACATACTATACATGCATGTATAGTGCTTCTTTTTTAAGGTTAGGTACACCTGCAGACCTGTCTCTGGTTATCTCAAACTGTGTGATATGCCGTGATGGTATATGTGTATTTGTATTATGTAAGTAATTATTTAAAAAAAAAGTTGTGATTTTTTTTTTTGATTGGATATTTATGATATAAAAGAAAGCACATTGGTATGTTAAATAGAATGCACGGACAATGCCGTGTGGGTCAGCTAGTAGACTTAAAAGTATGCTTGTTGGTATTAAAGTCTTTGCATGAATTTGCTCCGCATTGCATTCAAGAACTGAGTCTAAATAAAGCGCCATCAGAAAGACTGCTGTGTCAAAAGGATGTGCCAACAATGACTGGATCCAATAAAGAATGTAGGTACCATCTAAAGTTGAGTAGTGCTCGCCAAGCAAAAGCACTCGGGCAACATCATCTACGTACAAACCAATATTATAGTGATGGGTAATTTTCTAATTTGAATCAACCAAAAAAATCAGTTGACATTCGTCATAGTGTTGCATATTGTGAATAACTTTTGCCCTGACCTTTGCAACCATGCTTTACATATTGGTTGAGCTTTACCAACTCTTCGAGGGAATTTTATAGAGTCAATTAAGCGACTTACTTTAATACAGTTTCAATGTGAATGGACTTTTTTTGAAAGATAAAAATAAAAATATATAGTATTTTAAGCAAATCGATAGTTCTGCAGCTGTTGAAATATAAGTTTATCTCAAAAAATATATGAAATTATATAATTATATACATGAAACCTATTTTTCTATTAAGCGTAGTTGATTTATCATTGATTTGACTCGCGTGAGAGATGAATGATCAAGTGTTGAACTTGAATACTTATATTTTCAATTGAATCGAATTCGAATCCTTGATAAACCGATTCGGTACAAGCATTTTAAACAAAGTTCAATGAATGTGTGGATGTATTTGTATAGGTACTTGTTTCAACAAGAATACGCACATTAAAATATATATAACATCAAACTGTGTAAAGAAAAAATATCAGATCTATGGGAAAAAAGAAATTAAAAAGTATATTAGGTATATATTATACAACTTAAAATAAGGAGATTAAACATTAGAAAAATACATGAATTTCATTTCAAAAATCGTATACATTTTCGTAAAGTCGTAATCTCATCTTCAAAGTCTTTCGAGTTACATAATGTTTTTTAAAAAAATGAGATATTTTCACAATTATTATAAATAGTAATACAATTGTTAAATAATTCACATTTATTTAAACAAAAAATGATTGGAATGAAATCATAATATATGTACAAAATTTTAAATAGATATTTCTAAAAAATCAATTATTTTGGTTGAAATTAAATAACATAACCTATAATACAAAATTTATGCTGCATTTTGAATGACACTCAACAGAAAAGTTTCAATAAAATATTCAGAAATGGCCTGTCATTGAGGTATATGTACTGCGTACTAGAGACACTAAATCTTTCATCAAGTTGTTTCCAAAAGGGCAACAATTGCAATATGGAGAATTGAAGATGCACACTATAATATTATCGCAAAAAATCATGGATTTGTCAGATCTGCAGCTGTTGTGGGATATCAATGATTATGATTACTTGCAAGATTTGGCAGAGTCATTAATTAAATAAATGTATATTTAACGATTTATGTATTACCTATGTAACACAAATAACAAGACTTATCAAAAATTAAATTTGCCTGCCGTCTTGATTATGTGAGAACTTAATTAAGACTACTATCAATTACTATCAACGTTGAATAAATATGCAGTATCAAAATAAATTCAAATAAAAAATAGGTAGGTACTGATTTTTGTTCCATATATAATATTTTCTTTTTACAGCACGATCGTTTCGGTTGACTACGCCCTTATTAAGGGGGCATATATATTAAACACCCCACATTCAAATCTTATGGTATTTTTAGAAAAAAATACCATAAGTGTATTCAACATTTCTCTAGTTATTATTCGTTACTCAATTTTAAAATTCAGCCGAAATTCCCCTAAATAAAATATTAAAAATATCCTTTTTTACAGCATTTTTTTAAATTAATCCAAAATTATGTGTCGTAGAATAATAAATCTTGTATATGTTAAAGGAGTGCATTAAATCAAATTTAATGACCAATAAGTTTTTCATTTCAAGTAAGGTTTGTTTTTAAATTACAAAAATCAACAAATTTTGTTTTCTGATAATTTAAATCACGTATAAACCTTTTTTAATGCACGCGATAGTTACCCTTACTAACGCTTAACTTCATAATGCATTAGGCGGTTTTAATATATCATGTTTTCAGTGACTAAAATTAGCGTTATATGTCCTCTTAACTGATTTTCACCTAAATGATTGTGCTGTAAACAGGAAATACGTAGATAAAGTCTGATAGATAGCAACGATTTTGAAGAATCCTTTTTTATTTGTTTTTCTTCTTGTACATAATATAAACAAACGTATAGCACACTGGTGGGCTTATTGTCATAAGGCAATTTCTTCTAACCAACCAGATTACAAAGTATGACAAAATTGTGTACCTATGTATGTAGGTACATCAACAAAACAAATAATAGCTCTTTTTTTATATATTCTTTCATATTGATTATAGGTAATTCTGGCACCTGGGAGTGGTTGCGTTTACCAGTGCGCATCATCTTTATAAGTGAAAACTGCAGATGTCAACATTACATATATCAATATAATTTGTACTTGTATGTTATAAACTCTTACTGAAATATGTAATAATAAAAATTAATAAAGATTTTTTTTCAAAAATCTTCCCGGGTATGCGCTGAAAAAATCACAAAGTTTCATTGTAATCAGATGAATGGTTTAAGAGCATAAAATGGACTTACAAAGATACAAATAATTATACTAAAATCTGCATTTTTAACCTTTACTAAGGAGATACGCACTATAAACGCAACCTCAATAAGGAAGAAAAAATAAAAAAAACGACCATATGAATAGATGAATTATGTATGTAACGAAAATCAGTACCTATATTTGATTATAAACCCTTAGGTATATGAAGTAATGCGATATCATTTCTTTCAACATTAACAAAATAAAAACAAACATTTTTTTATTATTGACTAATGTAATTTTATGATTTAAAGCGATAGTTTAGTAATGAAATGATTGATGTCTCTGTAAAGTAGTGCAAATAAAATACCTCAACGCATTAAATATTTGAAATTCTTAGATAATTTATATTATAGGTATACATTACACAAAAGACGCTTTCAAAAATGGGTCGACTGTATAACAATAAAAAAAAAACTATATTTATTACCCCTTTATTAAAATTAATATATAATAATTATAGCTATATTAATAATTAAAAGTATTAATTAATTACAAACCTTAAAATATAAAATAATGTAAAATCACATTTAGTATTTTAAGCTTAATCAGTACCTTAATATATTATATCTAAAAATCGTATAATTTTATTATTGTGACCACGTATACTCGAGTTAAATTGTTTATTTATTATTCGTAACTATTTTTTTTAATAACTATTATTTTTATATTACTTTTATAGCTCATAAATAAATATTCACGATAAATAGTTACATCAAACAATTAATAGTTACATTAAACGATCAAACTGCGTGTTGGAGTGTGACGAGTAAAGGTTTATTTTAATCTTTTTACAACCATATGTTTTTTTTTTAATTTACAAAATATTACAAGTACACACATAATTAGGTGTTTGTTAATTTGTATGAGAAATCAAAATTATTTATTGTAAATAAACAAAACTATGTATTTATAAATCAGATTAATTGTTTTATGAATTTTATTCATATACACAGGATTTAAGTCATTTTACATTAATTGTATTAAAGGGGGCGACTGCTGCCAACGTACCTATTTTACAATTTCATATTGCATCATTACTTCTAAGCGAATCATTTTGAAAAAATAACTTTGACAGTTTGAATATTCTTCTTCTTCTTCTTTCTCAGCCATCTCTCCACTGCTGGATGTAGGCCTCTTCTAAAATCTTCCACTCGTCTTTTTTCTTGGCTTTTCGAACCCATCCGCTTCCAGCGACAGGGACAATATCATCGGCCCACCTTTTCTGGGGCCGGCCTATTCCCCTTTTCATATCCCATGGTCTCCAATTTAGAATTCTGGGTGCCCATCTGTCCGTACCCTGTCTGGCAACATGACCTGCCCATTGCCATTTAAGTTTTGCAACTCGATCCATAACATCAACAACTTTTGTCTGGCGTCTGATTTCTTCATTTTTAATTTTGTTTCTTAGACTTACGCCTATCATTTGCCTTTCTATGGATCTCTGAGTGCATTTTAGCTTATGTATGGTCCTCGTAGTTAGCGTGATAGTTTCCAGACCATACGTAAGTACAGGCAGGATACATGTTTCAAACACTTTTCTTTTCAGACATGTGGGAATATCTCTGTTTTTTAGGACATGTTTAAGTTTCCCAAAGGCTGCCCAACCTAGTCCGATCCTTCTGGGTATTTCTGCTGTCTGGTTATCCTTTCCTAATTTTATCTTGTGTCCAAGGTATATATATTCTTCAACAGCTTCAATTATTTTATTATCAATTGTGATAGTGCTGTTAGATGGACTCATGATTTTTGTTTTGTTAATATTAATTTCCAGGCCGACCATTAGGGAAGCATCTTTTTTGATCATCTAGTTTGAATATTAATAAAGTTAAATATTTCTTAACATTTTAATTATGCTCTGTATGTATTCTTGTAGAAAAATAATAAGCATACCCCAATTTTTGACATTTATCTTATGTTTCTAGAAAAACTATTAGGCCTCAAGCGATATAATATATTTTTTTAAATAAATGAAGTCAAAATATCTGAAAAAAAATATGTCGTGTCATTTGCATTAATACTTCAGATTTTGTAAAGGAACTAAAACAACTTTTATTTCGAAATGGCGCTGAATGGATTAAAAGTTTTTTTAGGTTTTTCACGACACATTTTATACAGATATTATTGTCTTCTTTAATTTAAAAAAATAAATATTACTCTACGCCTCTACACTTTATTAAAAAATATAAGATAACGTTGAAAATCGGGGTATGCCATTATTTTTCTACAAGAGTTAATAAGGAACATTAACAAAAAGTTAAGACATATTTTTCTTTTTTAATACCCAAACTATCTAAATTATTTTTTTCAAAACGATTTGGTTAGTAATAATGATGGTATATCAAATTGAAAAAAAGGGACGTTGGCGGAAGTATAATTATAATTATTTTTGTATTTTTCCAATATGCTTATGTTATAAGACTTAACATCATCGATTAAAAGAACTAACATCATAATGGACCATTGACTAGGAAATGCTCAGTACAATGAAAGGTTTATCTTATAAATCCATCCAAATTCAATTCTACCTAAGCCGTGGTTCCACTAAAATTGAGTTGTTTTTTTATCAATTTTACATGCCATAACCATAGAATAATAATAGTATAGAATACTCTTTAGCCTGCAGTAAACGCGACTGCTTTATGTTGACTAATTTGGTCAACATTTTGCTACGAGCATTCAGTAATCATTTGGCCGTCTGCGTGATACGTTCTCCAAATAGGGATTTTTTTAACTGCTTGCAAAATTATTTACGCAGTCATAACGAGTAGTACTATACGAACAATGTCTACCAGCAGAGTCATATATAATATATTGACACGAGTCAATAAAACGGCTTCACTTTTTCAGCGAGGTATTGTATGGGAATGAGTATTCTATAGTTTTATTATTATTCTATGGCCATAAGGAAGTGAAACGATGGTCCTAACAATATGAATAGAATTCATAGAACTAAAAATCTGTTTTGTTTTTTTTTTCTATATAATCGATGAAATATAGAATCAAATAATATTAATATTTTGACAAAAAAGTCGATTCCAGTATCGCGTTTAAAAAATAATTATATTTGTATTTTATACATCATTTTTTACATTTATTTCTCAGTTGATCACTTTTTTCGATAAAAAGCAAGAGAACGTCATCGCTAGACTTATGATGTCATAGTATTAAGACTGATTTTTTTTATATCTTCCACGGAAAACTATTAGAAATCGCGTCTTTCATTTACAGACACCCTGGAAACTCTCCACAGAACCTCTCAAATTTGACAAACCATAATATAATCTATAAATCTATTATAAATAATATGACTATAATTTGAATTTTTGTGGCTTAATCTGTGTAATGTAATGTAACAGATGAGTAACGGCTGCAACTTATTTACTGGGTGAAAAGCATAAAGAGAAAAAATATTAACGTTATGTGCTATACACGTTGCGTTCCCGGAAATAAAACAGGCGTAATGAATATCATTATCATTCCAACTCGGTCAACTGAACTTTTAATGTTTTTCGGGGTGCTTCAAACAACCATTCATTCATCCCGTCACGGAATATCCCACAATGTGGGGTAACCAGCGACAGGTGTGCGGGTGTGTGTAACCTTATAAAAGGTAGCACAAAAAGTGCGTGTATCAATACACACCAGTCTCGTCTCACCTTAAAAGGTTCTACATTCAGAATGGGTGGTGAACCTCATTGTTGAACTATGTGAGATGTTATTGTTACCTGTTGTATTTTCGATTACCCGCACAATAGAAAAGTGTGGAAGCACTATTCTAAGCCGGTGCACCACTCAAAGTGTCTATTAATGGAAGACGCGATATATTAGAAAATAGTCTTCCGTAGATTATAAAAAAAACTGACGGGTAAAAATTGCAATTTTCTTAACCATTGCAAATTGTTATCTGCGAAAGCCACCAGAGCTCACAGTAGCCAATCATTGTTACCTGAAATGGTGTACTTACACAGGAAAAAATCAGCCTTTACAATATGATGAAGGTATGGCGGGTACAGACTCTTGGATTATTAATTTTTCGACCCAAAAATACTTGATAAACACCATATTATCTGTTTTTAAATAAAATAATACTATGTTTTGATCTGTCAATTTACTGTGATTTTTGACACTTTTCGCTCGACGTTCATCGTCAGAATCATCGTTTAAAATTAGTATTATTTTATTTTGACTAAGTGATCAATGATCAATGATTTCGTTCACATAAAATAGTCAATTAAGATCGTAAATCATGTATGTATTTGAATTATTTGTATACTCGATCAATTGTTCAAATCTTTTGATGAAAAATACATTTTTGTATAATAAATATAGTCGATGTATCAAATACTTACAGGAGTAACGACCTGTCATTTATTGCGGTATTTGGACTTCTCCAACAATTTTAATTATCAATTCCAATCGAACTTTCTTGAAAATCCTACTTCTTCGTGTTTTTTTACATTTTTTTTAAATCTCAATACAGACGAAGTTGGAATTATATAGGAGAACCGGGAAAACAAGGCAACTACTGGGCTTACGACCTGTCATGATTAACATTCTATAGAACTTTAAAAAGTTGGCTGTATAGGTAACTTAATAAGATGGCATAATTTGTGAACGTTGCGTCAGCACATAAAGTGATCACGTAAGCCGATGACATGTCGTCCTGATTTTGCGGTTCTCCTGTAATATTCCAACTTCGTATCTATTGAGATGTAAAAAAATGTCATTAAATATCATTGGCTCCCCACAGGGAAAACATTCAATGATTGACCATAGTAAAATGTTTAATCTTTTATAATGCTTCGTCTTTTATTATGTTCTTTTATAATGTATGTATCATCTTTATAATGTTTCTTCTTTTATTATGGTCTTTTATAATGTTTCATCTTTTATTGTGTTCTTTTATAATGTATCATCTTTTATAATGTTTCATCTTTTATTGTGTTCTTTTATAATGTATCATCTTTTATAATGTTTCATCTTTTATTATGTTCTTTTATAATGTTTCATCTTTTACTATGGTCGTTTATAATGTTTCATCTTATATTATGTTCTTTTATAACGTTTCATCTTTTATTATAATCTATCAGATGCCAAGTAACTGGTAGACATATTATCTTCGTATGACGAAAAATGTCATAAAAAGAAGAAATAAAATTATAAAAAACAAATATTTTTCCTAATTTGTAATAGGTCACCAATTAGTCTCCCGCGGAGATTGCAGGTCTCGTCTCTGGGGTCCGAAATAACATCTAACAGTGGGCCCCAATTCTGAACAGGCATTGAAATTTTAATGCGCATTACAAATCACTGTCACATAACAAAATCCATTTTTATAACAACAAGTTATGTTTTTTTGTGAGAATATTTACAATTTTACTAAGTGATAGAAATAGAAAAACATTATTTTTTAATGCACACCAAATGATGTGAATTAAAATGAATTTACAATATTGACAGCTTCTTATTTTGAAAGACGTAATTTTTTTAACTCAAATTGTCAAAAGTACAATGGCATATGTTCGAATATTGTGTTTGTAGGTATAAGATAGGTATGAAGAACAAGTCGGCAAATGTAATTTGTTCAATATAAATACTAAATTTTGTAATTTTGACATTTATAAATGAATTTTCAGCTAAAATGGCTCAATGCCTTTTCTAGTAATAAAAACACACGACTCATATAAAAATATTAAAATCTATTACATGTGTTTCATGGTTTGTTGACATCGAAATCGTATTATAAGTGTTTGACGTAAAAGACGACAAATGACAATAAACGCACGAAAATTGACAGTTGTTGTTGGTAGAAAATGAAAACCAAAGATTATTATAATTTTCAAAGACTGACAAATGTGACTAAAGGCGCGATTCTCGTTTAAATCCTTAACTGTTGATATGGATAGGAAATTATGGCTACTAGCGCTTGCGAGAGAATGCTATGTCAATAAATGCGATTCTTGTTCTCGCGTGAGTGATAGGTGTCCATACAGAATGATGTAAGGATTCTATGGATAGTATCCATATTTTTACCAGTAAATGCATGTGATAAAGGATTTATTTCAAATAAATAATAGGTATTTGAAGACATTGAAAGTATTCTAATTAGTTTTACATTCTTTCTATTCATCTTAATTCGGTACTTGGCTTTTAAAAAAATGTTTTTGCATTTTTATTATTATTTTTTATTTGTACAGTGATTTTTTCCTGTTATTTTTATCACGTTAGTTACAACTCCCTTCAAAATACTAGTTTACTCTAGGATGTTATTGAATATTATAGTGTATGAATTATTTTTATATTTGAAATTATGAACGTGTGTAAATGATTGAAATAATATTGAAATGTCAGTGAAGTGACAGATCGATGTTATGGATAGCGCTAAGCGTTAGTGACACCTCTAATGCCAGCGCTACGGTATGGATACCTGCGAGGGATAGTATCCCTTTTACTATCACTACAAATTGAAATGAGAAACGCGTTTTCTATAATTTTAAAGTTTATAAGGATCTTATGGATTTTAAGGCGTTATGGATAGCTAAAAAGAACGAGAATCCCGCCTCGTATTAAATTTAACTTCCTTTATATTATTTCATCTTCAGAATAGCAAAAAATACTTAAAGTGGGTTAAGGATGAACAATTTCATGAAATGACGATATGAGACGAGTGGCTGGAGGCGGTTGGATGCGTTCTGCCCAAGATAGGGAGCTGCGGAGGTCTCAGGGGGAGGCCTATGTCCATTGCTGGAAGTAGAAGGGCTAACGGGATGGTGAAAGTATTATATCCATACAATGATCTTTGTTGAAACATTGGCCTAGACAGCGTATTAAAATTTAAGGGGGGACTGCTGCCAACGTATCTATTTTTCAATTTGATATACCATCATTGTTTCTTATCAAATCGTTTTGAAAAAAAAATAATTTAGATAGTTTGGGTATTAATAAAGAAAAATATATCTTTACTTTTTGATAATGTTCTGTATAAATTATTGTAGAAAAATAATGGCATACCTACCCCGATTTTCAACGTTTATCTTATATTTTTAATAAAATATACGGCGAAGTTCAACATTTTTTTTTTAAATATGATGTGATGTTGCATTAATACTTCAGTTTTATTAAATAAACCTAAAAAACATTTATTTTCCATTCAGCGCCATTGCGAAATAAAAGTTTTTTTGGTTTATTAACTTAACCTGATGCATTAATGAAACGTTACATCGTATTTTTACAGATATTTTGATCATCTTTAATTTATAAATAAATATAATGCTCTATACTTTATAGTTTTTTAGAAATTTAAGATAAATGTCAAAAATCGGGGTGTGCTTATTATTTTCCTACAAGAATATATACAGAACATAATTAAAAAGTTAAGGTAGGTACCTATATTTTTGTTTACTAATATCAAAACTAACTAGGATTTTTTTTCAAAATGATTCGTATTGTAGTAATGATGCAAATTCAAATTGAAAAAATAGGTACGCTGGCAGCAGTCACCCTCTTAAGTGCTTGTTCAGAATTGTGCCCATTGTCCTGACATTTCTGTCCTTATCGTGGGTTTTTGTCTTTTTTCGTGTGATTTTTCTTCCTCTAATGCTGTGGGTCATCTTCAACAGTCGTCGCTGTACAGTTCGGAGGTGGGGTGCATCCTCCTCTCCACGAAAGCCTCATTAGAGAAGGCATCCCGGGAGTACCTCTGGGGTCAGTAGACGGGGCTGTTGTGGGCGTCGCACGGCAGCTGCAGGTAGGGTGGCGCCTGCGCAGACAGCTCCGAGGCGCGTCTCCTGAGGGCAGCTATGCTGTGTCCCCGCCAAAGGTCCCCCTCGCCAGGGGATCCGCCCTCGCGACTGGGAGACCCCGGAGCTTCGCCCCCGCCGGTAGAGCTCATGTTGTTGCAGTAGGACATCATGGTGTCACCTGAAACGTAACAATTCTATTACTGCTACCACAAAACATATCGTCACAAAATTACAAAAAAATAGCACCGGTTCAGATCAAATCAATAACATAATTACACCTAATCAAATATTATTTACTTTCACATTTTTTTCTCAATAATTATTTAATGTATAATTTAATTCAAGAACTATATACATAATCTACTATCTATGTCACACAACTGTTCAAATGAACACCTCGGCACAGGACTTCCTAGTGAGGTGTTCGTCGTACCCTAGCAATTACAATACGTATCAATAAATAACACATCGTCATTAGTAATGTGATCCCTTCAAGATATAATACCCAAAATTAATAAACAATAAACTGACGAAATTAAAATATTGAATCATTATTAACAACACAATGAGGAAGTTACAAATACAATAACATACAAGAACTAGAAGTTAAATGAGTGTGTACATATATTATGTGTGATAAGTATGTAATTGCTAGAGTACGATAAACACCATGTGCCGAGTTGTTCATTTGATTATACCTATAATTATTTTATTTGGGGGGGGGCGGGAAGGTTTAATGCTAAATTTTAAAATTGTATCCACTAAAAAATAATGTTAAAGTATTAAAAGTAAATAAATAAGAATACAAATATAACATGTATCTCTTACGTACTAAACCTAATCAAAAGACAATAAAAAAGAGTGAATTTGTGTGGGTGCGCGCATGAAAGAGAGTAACAATATGTACATATGTGTGTGTGAAAGAGATATTTAGATTGGTTGTGGGGAAGTATATACTCAATAAGATCGTACTGCTTAACATATTGGGAGTTGGTGATACAATTTTAGTCAAGTTTTTTTTTATTTCGAGCTAATTATGTAGGTACCCACATAATTTCATATGGCAGACCATAGATTTTTACTCTCCACACTATGGAATAGGGGAGAGTCATGATTTCGCAAAATTTAAGCGTATTTTTTTTACATCAATTTCTCAATGGGTATCATGTAGAGAATGCACACTATGAGTTTCGTCGTGATGTGTTTGTGTGTATGGCGTATACGCCGTACGCCGTACGCCGTAGCATTTATCTTTTTTGTGTCCTCTCTACAGCCCAAACTATAAGTCCGATCGACTTCATATTAACATCATATGTGTAAAGTGCAAAGACCTAGAGCTGATTAGTTTTCCATAGACAACGTTTGATTTCTTCTCTATGAATTCATCATTTACGTTGTTTTTTTTTGTGTCCTCTCTGCAGCCCAAACTATAAGTCCGATTGACTTCATATTGATATCACATGTGTTAAGTCTATAAACTTAGAGCTGATTAGTTTTCCATAGACAACGGTTCATTTTTTCCCAATGTTTCTTTATGATTTCATCTATTAAAACTGAGAAAATGCTCTCACGACCTGGAAATTAGAGATATTTTAATTTGGTTTCAACTATTTATACAACACCAAGAATCTTCATAAAATTGTATTCAAAGTTGGTCAATGTTAAAAGAAAAATATTCAACGGTTTCAAAAATTATATTTTATTTAATGGATATTTGTATGAAACTTATATGTAACAAGAGAATTTTTTTATATTTGGCAATGTTCAGTTCATTGATTTCATATTGATATAAGAATATTAATAGCTTGAACTTAGAACTGATTAGCTTTTCATAGATATCATAAAATTTCTTCATATGATATCACGTGTCAACATTGTCAAAATGCTCTAACGCTCTTTGAAACAAAATTTATCTGCTTTTTTTAAAATATTTCATACAACATAAGCAGTCTTCACTATACTGCATTAATAGTTTGTCTATCTTAACATAAAAATATACTATCGGAAGAAAATTTATATTCCTGATAGTAACATTTAGTATGAATAAAAATGTAATTAGATAAATTTCTATGTATGGAAACGTTCAGTAATTTGATTTCATGTTATAATGTAAAGAGCTTGAACATAGAACTGATTAGCTTTCCATAAATAACAAAAAAATTCTTCATATGATATCACGTGTCAAAATTTTGAAAATGCTCTCGCGTTCTTTAAAACAAAATTTATCTGCTTTTTTTCAAATATTTCATACAACATAAGCATTCTTCACTATACTGCATTGATAGTTTGTTTATCTTAACATAAAAATATACTATCGGAAGAAAATTTATATTCCTGGTAGTAACATTTAGTATGAATAAAAATGTAATTAGATAAATTTCTATGTATGGAAACGTTCAGTAATTTGATTTCATGTTATAATGTAAAGAGCTTGAACATAGAACTGATTAGCTTTCCATAAATAACAAAAAAATTCTTCATATAATATCACGTGTCAAAATTTTGAAAATGCTCGCGCGTTCTTTAAAACAAAATTTATCTGCTTTTTTTAAAATATTTCATACAACATTAGAATTCTTCACCATACTGCATTAAAAGTTTGTCTATCTTAACATGAAAATATACTATCGTTAGAAAATTTATATTCCTGGTAGTAAAATTTAGAATGAATAAAATATTTCATTGTCAATATTTGTAGTGTGGAGAGTTTAGTGTTGGCCACAACCCACTCGTTTTTCTTTAAATTTCGACATCCTTGAATGCATTTTTGATGAGTGTATTTGTATTGTATCACAATTTCAAACAGTATAAAAATACCTCGATTTTCCAAACCGTGATAGCATTTTGAAAATTTGGACAGATGAAATCATAGAGAAGAAATTAACGGATATCTATGGAAAACTAATCAGCTCTAAGTCTACGCACTTTACACATATGATGTTAATATGAAGTCAATCGGAAGTATAGGTTGGGCTGTAGAGAGGATACAAAAAGGATAATTCGTACGGTGTACGACATACGCCGTACGTACAAACCATACAAACACATCACGACCCGTTGAGAAATTGATGTAAAAAAAATACGCTTAAAAATTGTGAAATAATGACTCTCCACTATTTCAAAGTGTGGAGAGTAAAAACCTGTTTATGACCTTGAATTAATAAAATAAATTACTAAGATTTAAAAAAAATGAAAAAATGTTTATACTTACAAAACTCACCTAGCGAGTTAAGGCCGTAGTGAGCTTGGTACACTCCTCCCCCGTTACCGGCCATCGCCGAGCTGATCGGCAAGGCGGGTGTTAGAGGAGAACTCTGACCCATTTGACTCATTTGACCGAACGAGCCCATCCCACTCTGACCCAACTGACCTAAACCTGAAACATTATGAAAGAGCATCTGTATTATCAACTAGTTCTTCTGTTGGTGACAAATTGTCGAATCCATTGATAAGAAGCTGGGTTTCATAGATTTATAGCTTAAACTAGTATAACTGTAGTCTTTTGGGGAAAATATCGTAAAACTAGCCTCCTGTACAATTATACATAGCTAAATATTAAACATCACGACTCATCTCACGAGGAATCTCACACTCAAGTAGTCTGGATCACAGAGTAACAACTCCCTATAGGAGTTGGACAGAATCAACAAACCTGCTTACTATGACCGATGCTTTGGTGTGAGCGATTCCATTAAGTGGAATGCACTACCTCCAGATATCCGCAGTGCTCAAAGTAAGAGCGCTGTCACTATAGCACTGAACTGATCTATCAGCGCTCTTCGAATGATCTTGAACCGAAACAGCGCTATAAACATACATATATGTTTGATGAACGCGAAGCAGTAGAGTTGCGATATACATTGCGGAGACAGACAGCCCTGAAGGAGTATGTACTGGGCAAATTTGTTGGGAATCACAACCCTCAGTCAAGAGGAAACAAAGCTCACCAATAAAATAAAAAAATACAAACTTAGTTTAAAATAAATTATTTAAAAGAACGATGTCAAGGAAGCTGCCAACTCCACTGTTCGAATGACTATGCTAATATACTAATAGGAGTGGCTATGGAATTCTGTTGATAGTTGCACGACCCTGAGATACAAAACGACGTTGAGAGAGATAGAAAGATACATAATGGTATAGTTTTTACCTGGTCCCATAGACGCTACTCCCCACGTCGGAGGACAAAGGCCGTCAGCTCCGGATCCAAAAGGAGGCAAGCCATGTGAAGGTAGCAGGGAGCCAGGAGCGCGAAAGACGTTGGTGGACTTCTTGCGTTTCTTCCATTTCGCGCGGCGGTTCTGAAACCATACCTGGAATGAAACAATAAACTTACGTTAATATTTGGTGTGTAACAGAGCCTTGCCATTTTCTGAGTCACTGAGAAATTAAAACGTATCTTTGAGAAATATATTATAATATAAAAAAATATTGTTTCTGAGTCACGCCAAGTCTAATTTCTAGACTTGTCGGCGTGTTCTCAAGACAATATCTAGGTATACCTACTTTAATAATAACAAACAACATTACAGTAAAAAATATATTAGTTGCATTGGCGTATTCTCATATAGACAGCCAATACTACCGATATCGTATTGAAACTTAAGACAGGAATAAATTTTAGTATTGCCTATAGCTTGACAGTTACAGAATCACATTTTTTTTAACACTTTTGATACTTTACTCAAAATCTGTATAGATAAAAGAACTCAAAAAGAATGCATTTATGGTGATCGTTGCGCAAGCGCATAAACTGATCACGTAAACCAGCCGATGGCAGGTCGTATGCCCTGTAGGTGACTTGAGTTCCTGGTTATTCTATAATATTCCAACTTCGTCTTTATTGAGATGTTAAAAATTTGGTCAAATAATTTATATTTGACAAATTTTTAAAATGATTATATGTAATGAATGAGTCTTGACTATCTATGACCTATGTGTTATTATTTTTATTTTTTATTATATTTTACTTTTATCCAAGTTAAAGCTAACAATGTACGAAGTAAAAAATTAATACAGAATTTAAAATAACTTGCCGAATTACCCACTCCATGCATCAATTATAAGCTTACAATTATTTTATTATTTAGTAAATATTTAAATATTTTATTATAAAAACTTGATAATTCTTCAATGCCATTTTATGAAAGTGATGTGCTTTTTTACCAATTTAAAAAATAAAAATTTCAAATTTTAAGTTTCCTGAGCTTGGGGTCACTTCGAAATATTTGACAGTTAAAAAAATTGTGAAGCACTATTCAGATATCCTTCAAAATCTAATCGAGTATACATATTTACAAAATTTGAAAAGAATCGAACGAGTATTTTAGTCTTTAATCGATAAAGTAAATTAAACACGCCTTACATAGCACACACAGATACATTGCGATGAAACTTTCAGAATACAATCTCAGCATGACACTAGTTGATAATTGCGAATTCATAACTCCCCATTATATCCTCTTGGGTAAGTGAGGAGTGAAAGAACAATGATTTATAAAAAATGTATAATTCATACTGTCGCTTACGTCGTTCCTGTTTGGCGCTAGTCAAGTCGTACAAAACGTATGGCGGGAAGAACGCCACCGCTTCTACTTCGCTAAAAATTTAAAATGTCCGTACGGCCTTAAATAATGAATTTAAATTTATAAATAAACGAACTTATTTTTAAAACGCACAGTAAAAGAGAAATTTTTTAAATTTCTCACACAAATATTGCTCTCTGGCCTGGAAACACTGGTTAGTTGGAAGATATTATCATATGGAAATAAAATCGCCACTTGCACAAGGTGCAAGAAGTGTTATTATTATTTTAGTGTTTGTTCAAGGCACGTTTATATTATTTTACAAGCTTAAAAACGGAAATATTCTATGACTTTTTTCAGTCACACTGGAATGTCATACAACTTTTTTCAAATGTCAATAAAAGTTTAAAATAATAATAATAATTAGGAAAGTCATGACTGATTCGTATGGCTGTATCAAGAGTGCATAAAAATCCTTTATACCAAGTAAATAATTTTGTAAATCAACTGAAAGAGACAACAATACGCTTTGTCCATATCGATTAAAATGGAAAAGCAGACGACTATGTTGTGAGTGAAAGTTATACATACACAAGGATTGAAGCGAGACGCAAGATACTAGTACCTATATTGTTCAGTATGTATATTGAAAGGAGAGAAAATTTCTTTGTCGTTAGTGGGAAAATGGTTCGTTTCTCTGGTTTCTAAACTGTTGGCCGATCAGTGCCATCTATAAAATGTTTTCAAAACTTCTAGTGTAGGTATATTTATTATACGATACGATGTTATATTGTGTTCCAGTATTATTATATTATAGTATGGAAGCCTGGACAATAAGAAAAAAACAAAAATATACAGGAGAAACAGAGTTCGGAACGAGATTGAACTTTAACGAATAATAAAAGTCTTTGAATTGCTTGACTGCATAAAGACAAGAACATTGTATTACTTTGGGCATATATTGAAAGGAAAAAAACACCAATTCTAGCAGCATGTGATCCAGGGAATGATACAATAGAGAAGATCACAAGGACGAAGAAGAATTTCATGGTTCCGTGACCTGAGATTGTGGTTCAGGAAAAGCACTGCGTGAATAAATTGGAGATAGTTCTGATTATCACCAACCTTCGCAGAAAAGTGTCATCCATTTGACAATAAAAAAATAAAGAACATATCATTAGATGATTGATAACAATAATGAAGAATCTATAAATATGTGATATTTTCAAATCATTCAAAAAATATTTTTTGTTAAATAATGTTTTGTAAAGTTATATTCATTGCATACAGAAAGGCGTTTTTCCTATATGTTAACTTGGAATGTAAGGATTTTTGTTATGTAAGAGTGTATAAATTCTAACATCTCGTGTTATGTATAAACCTTATTAAACAAACAAAAAACAAATTTACATCGCAAAACCGATATAAACGAGTGAGTTGTGGCCAATGTTATACTCCTCACTACCATTATGTATAGAAAATTTTCAACATATTTATGAAATGAGTTTGTTCAATTTTTTTTTAATTAAATATTTTTTATGAAAACTTGATATTTCTTCAATGCCATTTTATGAAATGGGTGTGCCTTTTTGCTAATTTGAAAATAAAAATTTCATATATTTAAGTTTCTTGAGTTTGGGGTCACTTTAAAATATTTGACGTTTCAAAAAATTAGAAAGCACTATTCAGATAGCCTTCAAAATCTAATGGGGTCTAAGCGAGTATTGGATATACGTATTTTCAAAATTATATAATAATCGAATGAGTATTTTAGTCTGTAATTGATAAAGTAAAATAAACACGCCGTAAATAGTATATAGCACACAGCACGCGGCACATAGCACACACAGATACATTGTGATGAAACTTTCGGAATACAATCTCAGCATGATACGAGTTGATAATCTACAATAAAAAAATAGCCTTAAAAATTGCGAAAACATAACTACCCACTATATCCTCTTGGGTTAGTGAGGAGTCAAAACATGACGAAAAAAGGTTCCTTTTACATTACTAAGGAGGTATTTTCCGATTGGTCCGATTACAATTTGGCTATGATCCGACTATGGGATGTGAAATTCATCAAACACTTCAATTTGCACTTGAGCGATAAGGATTATTTACCACATATTTTCAATAATTTAAGATATTTTGTTTTGAGAAACTCTGTTTCGCTAGAACCATCGTATTTCCCCTACACAGCTGTAGGTAAATACGATGTACGGAGGGAGCTGGAGTGAGAGCGAGTGAGGATACCAAGAGGAAGTGAGACGGGTGTAGGTGGAAACGGAAGAGCTTCCGAGAATATCTGAAAGGGGATGTCCATTTGGTGATTGCCAGAAGCAGCACAACTCTAAGATACGCCATTATTTATAACGCCCAGCCCACAACACTGCACTAATACCTACATCGGATAAGGATAGCCCTTACATATACCAAAGTTTTTTAATACTAATAAAATGTAGGTATTTGATGTACAACAAATATTAGCAGTTGCCTTAATTGTATTTAATTATTTGCTAGTAGCATGTAACACGTACAACTGCCCTACAACATTAAGTATAAAGTTTATTTACATTTCTATAAGTATAAAGGTACTAAGTGGTTTAATGAACTCCCTTTGAGTTTTAGACTCGAAAAAAATTATAATATATTTAAGAATACAATCAATTTTTTTTACTGATTTATTTATTTATTTTATTTATTTCATTCTTGTTTTTGTGTAGCATCAAATTTGTTAGTAGATGTGCAATGTTTTGGCGAATGTAACAATACAAAATAGATACTTCCCTCTTTTAACACGAGAAATTATCTCAATTAAAGAGAGTTATTATGAATCATATAATGGAATTTGTAAACCTTTTTAAATTGTGATTTATATGTAAACTTTGTAGTTATTGATTTGTAATAAATAAAAAAAAAAAAAAACAACACATGATATGCTATACACTTTGCGTTTCCGGCAAACGCCAGGCGTAGTGAGCTTTACTGTCACACGGGCTCGTTCAATTGAATTTTAAAGGTGTCTATAGAGCAGGGGTGGCCAACCGGTCGATCGCGACTATAATTAGTCCAGTCGATCGTGGCAAGACAAAAAAATATAAACAGACATAAATACGTAGAACAGGCTGCGCAACGTAATCACCAACTGCTGCACCCATCACGTTATGTTCACGTTATCACGTTACTTTATGGATCTAGATTTATGGGCATTGGTTTCCAATGACAAAAATACATGTTTGAAGAAATGTGTTGAACAATTGCATTCATGTTTTGTTTCAACATATTTATGTGAGTCAGCATTTTCCTACTTAAAACAAACCAAAAATAAACACCGTTCTCGCTTGACAGACGTTCATACACTGGATTCTTTTAGGTTGGCAATTTCCAACTACAAACCAGATTTCGCTAATCTAGCGGAAGATGCTCAGACGTAGTGCTCACACTAATATACATAAGTAGTTACAAAAAATAATTTTCAGTTTTATGTTTTCCCTCTTAATAAAATTTAAAAAAATACTACTTAATACTGTACTGAACTATGCTGTTTCATTTAAAATTTCAAGAAGTATGTAATTGGTAGATCGCACAGGGCTTCCTCAGTAAACAGTAAATCAAGTCTATAAAGGGATTTCCACCAGCCGAAAGTGTCTGGAAAATGTAATTTCTAAAAGCCTTATGAAGATTTATTAAAAAAAGGCTACGACTATTTACACGACTCAACCATAGATGAAAACCAAAAATAACCACAGAAAACGCAGATAAATCAAGTTATAAAAATATTTACCTTTGTTTAAACTTTGTTATAATTGTAGATCTCGATGAAAAAATGATTTATAAAATTAAGTAAATGTAATAAGATGCCAATATTATTTATTTTTTCTTCAAGTTGGTTTCCATGATGCATTTTTATGACCATTGAAAAAATGAGAAAGGTAAATATTTTTGTATTTTGATTTATCTGCATTTTCTATGGTTATAAATGACCTAAAAACATAGACGACGTCAGAAAATCTGTCGTGTAAATAGACACTTTTTGGCGGGAAAACGCTTTTCCCGCCAATTCCGGTCGTAAAAATAGTGGCACCGTAAAATAAATCACGCATTATATTATGACGTGTTGAGTTATTAATTTTCCATACGTCTGGTATCTGTTGTTTGCAAGTTATTTGTCATAGTCACCATTACTTAGGGTTTATATTTGCTAATCGTTGTCATCTGATTTGGTGTATCTACTGACGTAAAAACGCAGCCTATAAAATACAATGACAAAAGTCTGGCTATAACGGGGTCATGAACTTTACCTACATAATACCTGTAGTTGAAAAATAAAAAAATAACTACCAAACATTGTAGTGGTGCTCCTGATTATCCGCAATGTGTATATCCCCGACAGTCCGATGATAACTAAAGATCAACGAATGACAATCGCAATTCACTAGACACTAGTTGCATGTAACACATGAGATCCAACTGTCGATAGCAATAGTATGTAAAGTTGAAGAATAAGTACTTAACTATAAACCCATAAATCTAAATTATTGAATATTTTAAGATATTTTGTTTTCTATACAACACATAGGTAGGCGTGTAGGTCAAGATAGGATAGTATGGAAGTCAGTCATTTTTTCCTACCCATAATATGAAAACAGCATTATGGTATGTATGTATGTTTGGAGATTAAGTATCAAACTCTTAACTCTTCTTAGATATTGTGAATAGAAACATACACATAGACACACTAAATGTTCTACTCCGAATTCTGAGTAAATCCGCATAAAGAACATATATGCTGCGAAACCTCTAAGTTGGTGTTTTTTGAAGTCGAAAAAGCCATGAAAAATAAAGACCGTGCATACAAATCTCGCGTATCTTGGGTTAAAACTTTGTTGATAGGTTAAGATAATAAAATTCTCTTGAACAAATCGACAGTTGGATAGCATATATGCTGCGAAGCCTCTAAAATCTAAGTTGGCGTTTTTTGACTTCAAAGTTGGAAAAGCCGTGAAAATGTAGACTGTGCATACATATCTCGCGTATCCAGGCTTGAAACTTTGTCGATTTGTTAAGAGAACAAAGTTCTTCTTGAACAAATCGACAGTTGGAATATACCACAGATCACTTTACCAAGTTCGGACGAGCTTTAAAACTTGACATTAAACGTAAAAATCTTTAACATAAATAATAAAAAGTGCTAAAAATCATAAACTACGAAAATAATATATTAAGAAATATAATTTTGACTCTAATGTATGCTAGTGAGACATGGACATGGCAGAAGATGCATGAAAGTAGAATTAACGCGGTCGAAATGAGGTCACTAAGACGAATGTGTGGTAAAACGATGTATGATAGAATAAGAAATGAGGATATTAGACGAGAATGTATGATTGAAAGAAATATCGTAAGTAAGATGAAAATAAATGCCCTTAGGTGGTTCGGCCACATAGAAAGAATGATAGATTACCGTCTGACAAAAAAAGTGTACAAGGCTGATAAAAGAGGAACGAAAAGTAGAGGTCGGCCAAGAAAAAGTTGGCACGATCACATAAATGGGATTTTGAAATTTGGTGATGTTAGAAGTAAGAATAACAGAAGAGCGTGTATGAGACGATGTATGGACGTGAATGAAGCGAGGAATGTGTGTCAAGAGAGAGGAGTCTGGCGTTCGGTTCTCTCTGCCTACCCCAAATAGGGAAATGGCGTGATGGTATGGTATGGTAAGAAATATAATTTATTCGAAAAATGTGATCAAATACGGAAACATAATAAACTTATTCCTAACCTCAAATGACAAAGGTATTGATAACAACAAATCGAACAGCCCTTAATGTCATAAGTAGAATTAGATAGTATTAAACAATGAACAGTTGTTGTACATATATTGTATTTATATAAAGCGCATGCGTTAGACACAATCCTCGTGGTGCTGTTACAGAAATTAAATATTCAACATTCAATTTAATTCTTAAATAGCAGCAGGGGGTGGGGTGGAAAAACTAGAGGGATGGTGTGAAATAGTGGGGTGAGTCGCTCAAAGAAAAACACACATACATATTACTGTGGAATGGATGATAAACATCACAGAAAAATAATATACCTAGTTTTATTTTGTTGTTGAATCTATTCATACGTAAAAGATTTTTTTATAATAACTAGAACGCTGAAAATTGGTATGAATATAGACAAATACAAAATCTCAAATTTATTTTTTTCAAAAAAATTCCAGAGGTTCTCAGACATTTTTTATTAAGAAAAACTTTTTTTTATGATAAATTGATGTGTTTAACTGCCTATATTTTTTATTTTTTTTGAAAATATCGGAAGCCCAAACACCCCAACTAGATAATTTAATTTTCTATAAAAAATGTGAACATTGTAGTAGTAGATCTTAAAATTTTTTGAACAATTTTTATAAAAATTGAATTTAGTGACGACATCGTTTCATACAATTTGTATGGCAGTCGCCTATACACAATATCTAAGAAAACTTAATAGTTTGATACTTCATCTCCAAACATACATACATACATACCATCATGCTGTTTTCATATTCTGTGAAGGAAAAAGGGATTGACCTCCATACTATCCTATCTTGACATACATACCTACATGTGTTGTATACAAAACAAAATATCTTAAAATATTCAATAATTTGGATTTATGGGTTTATAGTTTGGTACTTATTCTTCAACTATACATACTATCGCTATCGACAGTTGGATCTCATGTGTTACGTGCAAATAGTAAAAAATAATGAATATGTCAATCTAATATTTTTATTGTTGGATATACCTACGCAAACATTGGATTTTTTTACAATAAGAAGACACCGGAATTGGTGAACGTTGCGCAAGCGCAAAAAATGATCACGTAAACCAGCCGATGCAGATGTCGTAAGCCCTGTAGGTGTCTTGAGTTTAAAATAAACATAAATGCTTGTGCCATAGGTGAACTAAATCGGTCGAGGCAGGATTCGAACTCGCGACCACTGGATTACTAGCCCAGCGCGCTAACCGCTCTGCCATCGACCCATCTATAATATTCATCCGACCCATCTATAATAGACAGTGAAAGAAAATCCAATTTTTTCGTATATATGTATGAATATAAAAATAATCCCAGAACCTTCTTCTCTGTCTACCCCATCTTGCTATATCCTCAATTTCACGCAGCCTTCGGCTCTCTGTGTTAACCGCTGTGTAGGGTTTGCCAGCTATGCTTCCATGCGCTTTGCTGCCAGTTAGAACTTTTGCTCTCCAATATGCTAGGGATAATCCCTGAGTTATATTGGGTGCAGTCTTTGGTTTTGTAAGTTTAACAACATTATTTTAAAGTGAATTCAACACAATTGATCATACACTTCCATACATGCACAGGCACTCTCCATACACACGTAATATACTGTACCATATAACATACACACACACACACACACACACACACACATACAGTAAACAAACAGCAAGTCATAAGAAATGGAAAAAAGTTATTGTGGTGGATTTGATTCAATGATCCATAAGATTATTTCCCTTTTGAACCTTTGATTAAGATATTAAGTTGTCAAAAAAGTTATTGTTTACAGTTGAAAGAAACTGCCATTTGGCACAATAAACTCACTATTTATGTATAGGGTAAGGAAGTATTGAATAAATATATATAGGTACCTATTATGACTGATAAACTCTCAAATTGAAATTTAACTGTAAATAGCTTGCGTGTGTAGGTACCTATGTGTTTGTGTGTGATAAATATTTTGTAATTTAATTTTCAATTCAATTAGGCCGTTTTGTGTGTTGTCTAAGATACACTAATTAATTGGCCCAGTGTGCGCCGCCGGACGAGAGGAAAAGGGACGACATGACTTGTTAATGAGGGAAAATTGTTTGGCAGAAAGAGACGTAGGACGGAAGGTTAATCTCTACACTCTGGACATTAATTAATATCATTTGGATAATCATTACAATGTTTACAAAAGCACGAATTATTCATTTGAATTTTGCGCAAAATATGATTTATAAAATATATGAAATGAAATTATTTATTTCCATTTTTTACACATCTTTATTACAAAAAAAAACTATATTTTAAAAATACTTATCACAAACATAGTATGTAGGTACAATTGTTCCTATTTGGAAATTTACTGCTTCACTAGACAAATCTGTTTTGAGGCAGTACAGTTTGTAGGTACTGGGTAGAGATTCTCAGGTTATGAAGGAACAGAGTAGTGAATTATGTAAGGATATTTAACAGGACATGAGCAGATTGTATTCTGCCATTTTTTTTAGCCAGTCAATTAAGAGGGTGACTGCTGCCAACGTACCTATTTTTTTAATTTGATATACCATCATTATTACTAAACAAAAAAAATAACCTAGTTAGTTTGGATATTAATAAAGAGAAATATACCTTAACTTTTTGATTATGTTCTGTATATATTCTTGTAGGAAAATAATAAGCATACCCCGATTTTAGACATTTATCTTAAATTTCTAAAAAAATATAAGGTAAAGAGCAATTTTTTTTTATAAATTAAAGAACAACAAAATACCTGGAAAAATATGATATGACGTTGCATTAACGCATCAGGTTAAGTAAATAAACCAAAAAAACTTTTATTACGCAATGGCGCTGAATGAAAAATAAATGTTTTTTAGGTTTATTTACTAAACCTGAAGCATTAATGCAACGTCACATAATATTTTTCTAGATATTTTTGTCTTCTTTAATTAAAAAAAAATATATTACTCTACGCCTTATAGTTTATTAAAAATATATGATAAACGTTGAAAATCGGGGTATGCCATTATTTTTCTACAAGAATTTATACAGAACATTATCAAAAAGTTAAGGTATATTTTTGTTTATTAATATCCAAACTATCTAAATTATTTTTTTCAAAACGATTTGATAAGAAATATTGATGGTATATCAAATTAAAAATATGTAGATACGTTGGCAGCAGTCCCCCCCTTAACAGTTTTTTGAAGTTTGTTTCGTCGCGTGAGATATTGTGTTCTATGTCAGGTAATATTTTATTGTAAAGTCTAGGAGCAAGAAAAGGGTACCTACCTAATGTCGCTGGGCGAAAGTCGTCCTTAGTATATATTGAAATATTAACTTTATTGTTTTCGCCACTTTTGAGTATTTAATGTTAACCGATTTCGGAGCTCACCCGCTCCCTCATCCGAACAAACTTGTACGTATAAGTTAGTTCGGATGAGGGACGGGTCAGCTCTGAAACTTGTTAATATTAAATACTCAAAAGTGGCGAAAACAAAAAAGTTATTATTTTAATTTATTAGATAAATAAGCCACAAAGTATCAAGATATTAAATATATTTTCAGTACCTACCTACATACATTTTTTAATTATCTAATAATAAGGCCAATCATTAAAATATAGGTACCTACTAACAGAAGATAGTAGAAGAACGTATTTTAACAGACTTTATACAATATTGATACTCTAAATTATTTTAAGGATTTAAAAAAATGTATCGAGGGAGATCGCGATCCACTTCCACGCCGGCGACGCTATAGAGCCCATTGGCCCTGTTCACCACCGGACGCAGCCGCAACATCGGACAAACACAAAATATCCACCATCCATCGGGTTCAACCACTGCCCCCGAGAATCCAACCTCAAACGGCGGGGCAACCGCTCAAGATCGGCAGCCGGGGCAAGCCCCTAGCACAACCGATCGAACGGAAGGGCTTGCCCCCGCACCCCTCGGTCCTCGTGTTGGCGTCCGAAAGCTTGGCGGGCTAACACCGGGGGCATCCGACGCAATCATCACCTGTCAGATTTGACGTCACAGATGTCAACACAGAATGTCTGACCCGACGTCTGCGCCGGCGGTGTGCCCGGACCAAACAACATTCGCCACAGTTGACGAGTCACTGCCGAGCGAGACTAGAGGCGTCCGTCCTGCTCTTCTCTAAGTACAGAATTGACGAGGGCACAACAGCGTCGGCCGCCCACCTCCGCCTTTACTGCCTAGGCCCTTAGAGCCGCAACCTAGGCCCCCGAAAATGTATGTTAATTTTTTAAGTAGGTAGGTAGTTAATGATTTACTCTATTATTTTTGTATGTACATTATATGATCCTAATATTTACGCCGACCGCCGTAGAACATTCGTGGTCTAAAAAAAAGCAAACTTTAATATTAAAAGGTATTTAATCGACAAAAATAACTTATTAATTAGTTTCATTTACTTTTATTCCGAGAGATAGCAACGTTCTCGATGAATCATTTTTGGGTGTTTTTTTTATATCTTACATCATTGTTGAATATTGGTATGAAACAGGTACCTAAGTCTGGCACCTGGGAGTGGTTGCGTTAACCAGTGCGCATCCTTTTTATATGTGAAAACTGCGGTTTCATAGTATCACATTTAACACTACGACAATTTATCGCGAAACAGAAAGAATAAATATTGTAGGTATGTAGGTTTATAGAAAAAGTATGACATAGGTCCGAATCCAGACCTAAATCCGAGTCCGACCTAAATACTAAATTCTACATAAATGCTAACCATGTTTTCTTTGCACAGTCGCTCACTTAAGTTAGGAGATTACGTGGCTTCCTAACTGGAGGATGCTTCGAAGTTTTTGTATGAGAATTGCATTGCAGAGACATATATTATTTTTACAATTATTTTTACACGTACTGACTTGTAACTTAAAACTAAAATAAAAATTAAGTTCTGTCTTAGAAAAGACTCGTCTAGCGAAGCAGTAAATTTCAAATAGGAACACAATTGATTAAATATGTTCATTATAATTATTTTAAATATAGTTTTATTTTTGTATTTTTATTATAACTTGTAAATAAAAAAAAATGGAAACAAATCAATTAATTTCATAATAATATTAATATGTAAACATTTCCACAAAATATATTGTGAAATTCTTAAGAATTATAAGAATTTTTAAATAATTATTAAAATTGTGAGATTAGAAGGATTGAATGTTGAGGAAGAAAATGTTGGAAACATCTAGGGGAATATAATATAGATTATAATACTTTAAGATGAGTTTCGTGTTGTTATAATCTCTTCAAGTAGGTAAGTCTGTTTCATTTCCATGGGATTTGAGACAATGACAAATAAAGATTTGAACTAGGTGGTCAAATTGAATTAAGTGTCTTGGTTAATTATAATAACCAGCTTAAAACCTGTAAAATATTCACCTGTGAACCTACATAAAATTACAAATTATACATTTATCAAAAAATAAATATCAGTTTAATTCGTGTTTTGGTAATTGTTTACTAGTACTGTCCCGCGCCGATCGCAATAATTTTTATATCAATAGCTAGATAAACGCGTATATACTATGGGAACATGCTTTGAAAAAATATAAAAAATAAAATAAAATTGTGAGAAATGTATGAAGGAATCTATAAAAAAAAATGGTCGGTTTCCTGACTCTACTCAAGTTTCCGAAATTCACCACCAGACTTCAACACTAGTGCAATAAAATTATATTACAACACAATATTTTAATTCTTGAAATATTTATGACTCATTATGATAATTAATGCAACTCGCTCAAGTGAATCGCAATGATAACTACATACAAACCTAACCAACCTATTCTTACCAAAAGTTTGGTTTGAATAGGTTAGTTAGTATGGTATTTAATTATCATTGCGATTCGAGTGAGCGAGTTGCATTATATACTGTATTATAATATTTATACCACTGGTGTGAATGTGGCAAATTGCAATTGAATTTGCTTTCAAAACGCTAGTAGTTTGGGGGCAGAATCGCCACCTAGCGGTGAGTTTCGGAAATACAAATAGTGTCAGAAAACTAACAAATTCTAATGATTTCCTCCATACATTTTTTGTACGTTTATTTATTTCTTTACAATTTTTTAAAGCCTTACCGCCAAAATTTTTTTATTTTTCCCGTTTGGCCAATGTGGCGAAAATTTGGCAACTTGTTAGTGGGTGTATTTTAAATTACATAATATTTTACATAGTAGGTACCAGTCGGTTGCCCGAGAAGCAACATAAAAATAAAATTAAAAAAAATAAATCAAGATTGTATTAATGTACAGGAAAACGTTTCGTTTTTACATTATAAATATATTTTTGGCCCTATAGGAGAAAGAATGAGGAACGCCTCACGAAGAATATATACAATCTTGAACAACAGACGAACATGTATGAGACAATTTAAGTAAGTGCATATATATGTAAAAACAATATATTACGCGTTAGCTCAATCGATTATAACACACGGAATGATTGGTTGGGGTGGCGCTGCTAAAATTAATATGGATCCTCTTATTAAAGCACAAAAAGCTTTAATTAAGGTTATAATAAAAAAACCATTTACATATCCAACAGTTCAATTATTTAATGATATTCCAGTTTTCAACATTCCACAGTTATATATCAAAATTATTTCTATACATTTTCATAAAGATAAAACAATTCACATTACACCGCAACACAATTACGAGACGACACGCAGGAATTTTCTCATGACTCCAAAGACAAACACGACATTCGGACAAAGACATTACTATTATTTAGCTCCAAAAATTTTTAACAAGATAAAAAGTGAAATAACGGACATACAGTTGATGAATAATTTGAAATACAAGAAAACAATAGAAACATGGATTAGAAACAAGGGCATTATATACTGCGGAAACATGATCAAGCTACAATAGTTTATATTTTTAATTTATAATAGGTATATTTTATAACAAGTTTTAGTTAAATACAAATTTAATATTTTTCTGTCAGATATAACGCAAAAAAAAAATTCTGCCACCTCGGTTCAGGCTCAGCTTAGTGAGGTGGTGTATATATATATATATATATATATATATATATATATATATATATATATATATATATATATATATATATATATATATATATATATATATATATATATATATATATATATATATATATATATATATATATATATATATATATATATATATATATATATATATATATATATATATATATATATATATATATATATATATATATATATATATATATATATATATATATATATATATATATATATATATATATATATATATATATATATATATATATATATATATATATATATTTATATATATATATATATATATATATATTGTCACGTTACGTTATAAATACTGGCTAGGAATTAGATAAAATTAAATAATTTATATTTTTTTTTAAAACTGACACACTGAGTTATTTTGCAAACTAGCAACATTTATCATTTGACCGCTTAAATAGGATTGTCATTCCGAAAAGGCTTTTTCTTAATAAAATTGTTGTGTTAACAAGTCACAGCCATTTATAAGATGGCGGGTGACGTTATTTAATTAAAAATAGTGAAACGGGAAAATGGGTAAGTCCTTTCGATATTTTATTACATTCAATATTTGTGGTAGATCGTGAATTGATACAGTTTGTAAACGTAAATCATTCTTCTTTTCATAGGAAAGTCTAATGTCAGATTTCCCATTATTCTCACCCGTTTATATTTCTTGTCCTGTCCTTCGTCTTTTCAAGTCAATTTGATTAACGTACCACGTTTATTTCGTCCTGTTTCGTTCATGTTTTGTATTGGTACTTGACATCTTGTTTGAACATCTATAATTTATCATGAGACGACTCATATTGATTGTATATCAATTTTTATCGACGAGAATATGACCATGGGAAGTAAAACTTATGAAAAATTCTATTAAAGATGACTGTGAAAAGAAAATTATAAATTTGGATTTTAACTGAGGATTTACTTGAGGGATGACATTGAGAGGATTGATTTCATGTTAATCTATCCAAAAAGGAAATATTTAGAAGATTCGACGTGATATTGAAGTTTGGATTGTTCATATGATGATGCCATTCACTATGAAGAAACTCTGTACTAATTGATTACCACAATATGGATTTCAGAATACTAAAAACTCATTCACACTTCATTCATCTCTGAAGGGGTGAATTTTGATGTATAAAGTTCACCGTATGAAGAGTGATGATGACGTCCTTGACTCATGCTGGATTTCTTTATTTGTTGTATTTGAAATTAATAAATTATAACATTTAATAGGATTTAGATTGAGACGAGCGTAGGTAGAATGATTTTATTTTTGATTGTCTATCGGTGAATTATCAATTTGTGATTAACTTAATATCAATTCTCATACTTATTATTAGTTCGGTTTATTTAACATTCCAATATAAAGAGAATTCTCTTTTGACGATTTAAATCTTTTGATATTTTATATTTTCAAGTAATTTACATTCTTAATTTTATTTATATTATTTAAGAGTTAACAGCCTTAATATTTTAGTTAATATTCATATCTTTTATTTAAATTATAATAACTTCATTCATGAGATTGAAACTAATAAACTTGTACAATACTTAATATTGAAAATAAATGTTAATTTGTTCTCAAAAACTTTGTCTTTATCTCAAGAATCCTTGCAACAAATCTATTTCTTTAAATTTGATCTTAATTATCAATATAATATTTTTTTTATAAAATTATTTTATTTTCTTATTTGGTCTCATTCAAGTTTATGACGAGATAGAACCCCGGAGAGTCATTGTAAGCACTAGTTATGACAGCAGAGACTTTTGCTTTTCTATCACTGAGCTACTGGTGAACGATGACAGTGGAGTTGGATCCTGTAATAGATCAGGCTCTCCAAAACCACTGCCTCGCAATATATATATATATATATATATATATATATATATATATATATATATATATATATATATATATATATATATATATATATATATATATATATATATATATATATATATATATATATATATATATATATATATATATATATATATATATATATATATATATATATATATATATATATATATATATATATATATATATATATATATATATATATATATATATATATATATATATATATATATATATATATATATATATATATATATATATATATATATATATATATATATATATATATATATATATATATATATATATATATATATATATATATATATATATATATATATATATATATATATATATATATATATATATATATATATATATATATATATATATATATATATATATATATATATATATATATATATATATATATATATATATATATATATATATATATATATATATATATATATATATATATGTAATAGGCGATGAATGCGTGCTTCTTTTGTGGCCTCAATCCTGGAGATTGGTTAGCAGAAATGAAATCTCCTCCGCCATTCCGGTCTATCTATTGCCACCCTCTTCGGCTCCTCATACGAAGATATAAAAAGACAAATATGGCAAATTTGGCGTTCGGATCTCTACTCCATTAGGGACATGGCATGATGGCATGAAGATTTTTTCACGATTCATACAACGTGTTACCTTTTTGCTATATATATCAGATAATGTAATGCATCTGTCATTCCATCAGTGCAGTGTAGAGGGCGTACCTTCCTCCATTTATCGCATCACAATAGATAGGACGTACCCCCCTCTACTCCCAGGGGGAGGGTCTTCTCTCACACCTTCTGTGATATGAAAACCGTAAAATAAGAGCTAAGTAGCAAAGCGTGTTTTGCTTTCGACAGAACGGGCCATCAAATATGTATATGAATATTAAAATTTCGTTGGGGGATGAGATGGGACCAGAGGGTACAAGGCTGACGAGGGAGTGACAGATTTTTTGAATTTGTAAAATGTGCCAAGAGAGAGAAAGTGATACGGTTTCTTTAAAAGAAGGTGTTGTTGTACCTACTTTGATGTTTTAAAAGTTAGAAAATGGCGTTAAATTTTTTTTGTACGATGCCAATATTTTATTAACTAAGAATCTTTTCTTTCGAGTCTTTCAAATTTCGTGCCTTAAAAAAAAACGAGTGGGTTGTGGCCAACGCTTAACTCCTCACTAACAAGTCATTCTTTAAAATATTATAGAAAACATTCAACATTTTCATGAAATGAGTTTGTTAAATTATTTTTTTATTTAAATATTTTATTATGAAAACTTGACATATCTTCAATGCCATTTTATGAAAGTGATGTGCCTTTTTACCAATTTGAAAATAAATTTTTCAAATGTTTGGTTTCCTGAGCTTGGGATCACTTTGAAATATTTGACAGTTAAAAAAATTGAGAAGCACTATTCAGATATCATTCAAAATCTAATAGGGTCTAAGTGTGTATCAGATATACGATTGCAAAATTTGAAAAGATTCGAATGAGTACTTTAGTTTATAATAAATAAAATAAAATAAAATCGCCGTACATAGCACACAGCACGCAGCACACAGCACGCAGCATACAGCACACAGCACATAGCACACATACACAGATCCATTGTGATGAAACTTATAGAATACAATCTCAGCATGATACTAGTTGATAATCTGCAATAAAAAAATAGCCTTGAAAATAGCAAAATCATAACTCTCCACTATATCCCCTTGGATTAGTGAGGAGTAAAAAAGAGTGGGTTGTGGTCAACGCTAATTTCTTCACTATCAAGTCACTCTACAAAGTATTCAAATTTTGTATGGAAACTTTCAGCCTTTTTATGAAATAATGAGTTTGTTATATTCTTGAACAACATTCTTATTTTTCCCCGATGTGAAGATTAGATTTCGATAATATTGGGCCGTTCCAGATTTTTGGACATCCCAGATTATCACAGGACACGGTAGCTTTAATAGCTACCTTCATACATTCTGCCTTGTAAACTCGTCCTCATGTCAGTTATGCCATCACCCCGATCAAACTTCGGACCACATCCCCTGGGAATACTCTCACCCAGATGTGTCCCACAACAGAACGGAGCTCCTCGCTGCTGTTTGTGGGCCTCTTCAAAGTCCCATTGGGCATGCGGATTTAGTGGTCTCGAAAAAGAACTTTACAGTCTTCAAATTGTTTTGCCATGGTTATAGTGCCCATCTATCTGCTGAATAAAAAAAAATGAAATTCCAGAGTGTCCTTGGTCAACTCTCTGATGCCCAGTTTTACAGTCACAGGCTTGAAGTACCTACTCTCGTGACAATCCATTTCTGTGAATATTATTTTCAGTACCTACTCTCGTGACAATCCATTTCTGTGAATATTATTTTCACCGACGTTGATTGTTATTTTTTGCACAATTGTGCCGAGACCACGAGTCTAGAGGAGCTTCTAGAGCTACTCTTCGTGCCATGCATTCTTTGTCATTCTTACTAGCGTTCTGCGAAGGGGCCGTTTTCAGTCCCCATATGCGGAGCGGGTGGAGGTGGACGTAGCTATAGTTTGTTAAATTATTTATTATTCAAATATTTTATTATGAAAACTTGATAATTCTTTAATGGCATTTCATGAATGTTATGTGCATTTTTAACCATTTGAAAATAAAAATATCAAATTTCAGGTTTCCTGAGCTTGGGGTTACTTTGGGATATGTGACAGTTGAGAAGCACTTTTTAGATATCCTTCAAAATCTGATGGGGTCTTAGCGAGCTGTCAAAGATAAATGGAAAAAGAGTTACTTATTCCTAATTGAAGCTTGATCGTAGTTGCATTTTATATTGTCAAGCTTATGGTCAGCAATATGTACGTATTCAGATTTATTTCCACGAGGCAATCTCTTTTGAACTTCAAGAAAAAATCAATTTCAACATCCAGCCCAGGGTTGCGGGTTCTGATTTCATCCCCTGCGGTCAAGATAATGTGTTTTTTCCCTTGACACTGAGTCCTGATGTCATCCCAAGGGATATGAGGGATTGGATATCATTGTACCTATACCTCGACAAAAACAGGGGTTGAAGGTTGATTTGGCTCATTGATATCACTCAACAAACGACTTGCTGACCTCAACGCGATATCATCTTCTATTTTACTGAGGATGGTACGACTTGCTGCATTCAATCTTTTTCAAGGACTTTGGTTATTGAAATACGATTTCATCAATTATGTATAATTTTTTTTTTGGTATTCAAAAGCGGTCTGTTTTTAAATCGTCGATTCCTTGTATGAAAAAAGATTTTTTGCATTTGATTCTTGTATTTTTATGTTTGAAAAGAACGAAATTATTTTTTGGCAGTAAAATTACCGAAAAGGCTTCACAATTAACAATAACGTATACATATATCGAAATAAAAATATATAAAATCAGCGAGAAATGACATGGCTAACTTGAATTATTTTTAATAGGTACTTCTGATAATTTATTTATTTTATTTATTTATTTTTATCTTCTTGTACATATATGTAATTAGTACACTGGCGGGCTTATTGCCTAACGGCAATTTCTTCCAACCAGACAGAGTAAATGTTAAATATACAAAACAATGTGTACTATTTATTTATTTATTTATTTATTTAATATTGCTTCTCGGGCAACTAACATGTACTATGTCAAATATTAATTTAACACGCACCCAATAACCAATTCTCTCAAAAGATGGCGTTACAACAAAAAAATAAATAAAAAATAATAAGATTGTTGTTCATAATTTCACCCATAGATGGCTGTAGTAAAAATTCCTTATTTTCAAGCGAAAAGAATTTCAGTATTACAATATATAGAACTTTCAAAATTGAATTGATAGGGATCTCATTAAAAAAGGCATAATTGGTGAACGTTGCGCAAGCGCATAAAGTGATCACGTAAACCAGCCGATGACAGGTCGTAAGCCCTGTAGGTGCCTTGATTTCCCGGTTCTCCTACAGTAAATATTCCAACTTCGTCTCTATTGAGATAATTAAAAATCTGTTAAAAAATATCTTTGACTCCCGACAGGGAAAAAAATCCAATGTTTGCGCATATGCAGTAATAAAAATATTCGACAACCATATAATGTTTTTTGAGATACAGAAAAGAAAAGAAAATGTACCACTGACGTTAAATAAATTTGGTCTCTCTCGAATATCGACTCCAGGACGCCGACCCAGAAGCAAAGTGGCTCAACAATTTGCCATATGGAAATCAACTGGAAACAAAATTAATTAGCATTCCGGCAATTTCTTCCAATCGAGAGATCGAATCCTTTGAGATGTCAGCAATTTCAACTCAAAAGGTAAATGGGATTGATATTACTTATGGTAGAATGCGAACCATTGTGTGGAACACGGTGGTATCAATGAATGAATGAATGAATGAAAAATATCACACGTTGCCGCTAATAGCCCGACCCTGAATATTCGGTTGGTGGTAAGTGCCCGCTGGCTACAATAGATAGCAGTAAATGAACACCCGTCTATTGTCTCGTGTTATTTAACATCTATATACTTAGCATAGTTCTTTACTATAGCACAAGACTTTTCATCAAAATATAACAACGCCTTTGAGGTGGTCCTGATGAAAGACTTCCCGTTGAAAGAAGTTGGTAAAGAAGAGCTTTCTGTAATTTTGATTTACAAACTGTGGTCTTGGTCATGCATTCGTATTAATTAGATAATTATAATTATTTTAACTTATGCATTAAATTATGTGCCAGAATAAAACAAGTTCTCGCAATAAGTTATTTATCAATTGTTTTTTTATTATTTTTTTTATATTTAATAATTTATGTATTTTTTAATTGATTTAAGTACATTAATTTATAAATTTATTTATTTATTTGTTTATACATTTATGTGTTTATTTCATTTGTTTACTTATTTATCAATTAATTTATTTTATTTATTAATTTATCAATTTGTTTTTTTATAATAATAATAAATTTGGATAATTTATATAGCACCGTTTTTGTGAAGTATCTCACCTCAAGGGCGCTGAAAATTGATTACGTTGTATCATTTTGGCTCTGGTAAGATTTGCGAATAAGGTGCTATTTGAGTTTGCATTTGGTCCTGCCACAGCAAATGCACGATCACCGAAATTAGTTGTGTGCACCCTGTTTATTTCAACTAATTTCCCAACCATGGATGAAGAGGCAGAACGAAGTGATGATTGTCTGTCATTTATTGAAAGCGGAATGCACAGTTCGGAGAGGTAAGTAGGAGCCATACCACGAAGTGCTTTAAAGATCATGAGACAAAGCTTATATTCAATTCTTTCGGGGACTTTAAGCCAATATAGATTGCGAAGATGGTGAGAGATGTGAGAAAATTTGGAGGCTCCAGTGATGAGCCTCCAAATTGTTTTTGCTCTTATTCTTGTGTTTTTGTACGTCATATACAATTTTGTCATTGTTTGTAATCTGGCTGGTTGTAATAAATTGCCTAATTGCAATAATCCAGCCAGTGCTTAGTGTCACTAGGCAATATTTTTTAATGCCATTAGGCAATATTTCGCCATATATTTGTTTATATTATGTACACTCAACATCGAATCAGGATAAATAACTGATTGTTACTCACAAATTCCAGCAACCAATTTACAAAAAATAGCGAAATACAACAAATAAATAAATAAAAAATATAATTGGTATATATTTATTATTTTATTTATTTATTTGTTGTATTTCGCTATTGTTTGTTAATTGGTTTATTGTATTTGTGAGTAACAATCAGTTATTTATCCTGATTCGATGTTGAGTGAAGGGATGCTAATAAGATTAGTATGGTGGTGAGACTTTAAGCCAAATATTAAACAGAGGGTGGATATTTCATTAGATATTTAACTTCCTACACCTTTACAGGGGGTGAGGTTAATATCGGGGGTGAGTAATCCGCGAGAGTTAGTTTGTATATTAAATTGGGGATGATAATATTAACAAACATTCATACCATAACACAAAACATAATATTTGAATAAATACCAAATAATACATAGAACCAAGAGCCATACTCCTCTATTTTCGCACACATTCCTGGCTTCCTTTACATCCATGCATCGTCCCATACATGCTCGTCGATTTTTCAAGCTTCTTATGTTTCCTTCTTTCAAAATATCATTCTCGTGATCATGTCATCCCTTTTTGGGGCAGTTCCTTCTATTTACTGTATCTCTTACACCCATGTATATTTTTTTTGTCAATCATTCATTCCTTCAATATGTCTAAACCACCTCAAGACATTCACTTTCATTTTACTTATATATCCTTCTACATTCTCTGTCTTCATTATTTATTCTATCATATATATTATTTTTCAATACATATTCATCTTAGTGATCTCATTTCTACACCATTTATTCTACTTTCATGCCGATTTTTCAAGTTTTTTTTGTTTTCTTCTTTCAAAATATCATTCATGGTCATACCATCCCTTTCTGGGGCGACCCCTGCTATTCGCTCCATCTCTTAGACCTGTGTATGTATTTTTTGTCAGTCGTTCATTGTTCATTCTTTCAATACATCCAAACCACTTCACGGCATTTACTTTCATTTTACTCATAATATCCTTGTTTATTTTGCATTCTCTCCTTATGTCCTCATTATTTTTTCTGTCATATATCGTTATTACATACTCTTCTTAGTGATCTCATTTTTACAGCATTTATTCTACTTTCATGCGTCTTTTTTTCACTGGCCATGTTTCACTGGCATACGTCAAAGTAGACACTACAATTGCATTTGAACGGCAATTTTCCGTTTATTCTGTTACCTGCCATAACTCTCCTCTTTAATTATACAATATAATTATAATTCTGCTCAATATCTTTATCAGATCTTCCATTCCGTTCAAACATACTCCCTAAGTATAAATATTCCTCTACTTGTTCTAGCCATTCGTTATCTACTTTTATCATACATGCAGTGTTGTACTTTCAGTCTTTTCGAATATCAATATATAACATTTACTCACATTCATTCTCAGTTCGTTCTGCAGACATCCTTCATACACTTTATTCACTAAATACTGTAATTCAACCGCACATTCAGCAATCACCACTTTATAATCTGCATAGATCAAATCACGAACTTTTACAGTACTTAGTTTCATGCCTATATTTTCATTCTTTAATGTTCTGTCATCATCTAGAACACCAAATAATGACTGAAACGATAGAAGGTAACAATTTTTCAATTAAATGGTTCAGTTATCAGGGATTTACACGCTAATTTAGAAGGTTTTATAATTGGAATTCAAGAAAGTAATAAAAATTAAAATTATCAAAAATATATTAGGTATATAATTTTTTTCGGAAACAATCGAACATATGTATAATATCGGGCTGTTCATCACTCGCGCAATCAGAGTACTTAATATGTATCTACATTTAGACATGACCAATTAGAAACGTAGTAGGATCAAAATTTAGCTATGAAATATATTTTTTTTTAACATGTCCACGTAGGGGACGCCAGCAATTAGGATTTGGGTCCATTTTACTCTTCCGAAGAAGCGCACTACGTAGCGTTGGGAGGGGTTTGCAATCTAGAAAAGAGTTTATTAATTCGGATTTTAAAAAGACCCGGGTTGTACGAAGGTGGAAACACAGAATTCGGAAGATCGTTCCAGAGTCGGGCTGCTGTATTAATAAAGGAGTTCGAGAAGCGATTTGTTCGTATATGTTGAAGGTCCACTGTGAATGGGTGCTGCGATTGAGTGAAGCGAGTGACTCTGTTGCGAGTGGGTGGAGGAGTGACCAAAGATGCAAGTTCTTTTGAGCAAATATGAATTAATTGACGGATAAACATAAAACCATACTATGAATATGAACCGAATTCATTTTTAGAAAATAATAGGTACTACTTCAGTTAATTTCGCTTAAAATATATTTGCTGACCGATCAGTTCACCATAGCAGACCCGATATAATAATATATGAAATAATTAAAAAAAAATCAACATGCATTTGCGAAGTGGCTATTTCAAATTCAAGTAGGTTAGGTATATTATAAAATCATTTAAAGAAAAAAATTCAAAATACACAACTCTAGGTCACGAGATAAAAAAGACTTTTCGTAAAATAGTAATACTACCCTTCATTATGTCAACCACTGGCATTATTCCAATATCGTTTAGCAGTAATTTAGAAATTTACGATTTTATCGAAAAATACGAAACTCGGTAATAATGAATATGCGTAGAATTGATAAAATTTTGTATCGATTCTCAGGCAACCAGCAGGTACCTACAATGTAAAATATTAGTTTAATATGCACCCGATAACATGCTTCTATATTTTGGAGACTTATATCTCTCAGAAATCCAGACTGATAACAATTTGACTGTATCTTAACTGTGTCTCCATCGGGAATCCAACCCGGGACCTTTGGCTCGAGAGTCAGATATCTAACCAACTTAGAGAAACGAATACCGACAAAGATATTGTAATCGTTGAATTTATTCAATTTTGGGTGGCGTTCCTCTCCTACATTTTCCCACCATTTATGGAGTGATTGAGAACTTAGCCCAGAATTCTCTATTAGACGCTTGGCAACGTCGCTGGTCATCTTCTTCCGTAGGCAGACTGGCATTTTTATTTCTTCCCGATGTGAGGACTCGAATTTCTTCATCGTGGATTATTCCCGATTATTTGACCACGCAATTCCTTACTGGACACGGCAGTTTCAAAAGTAATCTTTTTCGTTTTCACTTATCCGATTCGTCCTCGTGTCAGCTCTGTGATAACCCTGAACAGACTTCTGAGCATATCCTATGGGAATGCACCAACTTCTCCTGTCAACTTTCCGACGAAAACTGTACAACGATGTCCGAGGGAATTTCTTTGGGCCCATTGGACATGCGGACCTTGTAGCCACGAAGAACAACTTCGGGTCTTTTTGTTCAAACTACGGTTCACTCTTATCATATCACTCTTATTCAGCTGTACCCTCATAATGAGCTCTCTTTGGCACTTTAAGTGCAGTGTCTGCAAGGTTTTAGAGTTCTCCGGACTCTTTGTATGTTTTTATGTGTTCTTTCAGAGTTTTGCAAGGGGCCGTTATTAGACCGCATAAGCAGAACGGGTGGTGGGGGAAGAACAGTCTATGTACATTAACACAATGTTATTTCGAGTATAACTATAAAAGAAATCCTGTAATCCAGTACGTGTGCAGAAACAGTTAATATATTAATTCAAACATGTTCATCGTTGTTATATGAATATATTATTTGTAATACCGAAAATAATACAAATCGCGTGTCGATCGATTCACATAGGGTTATTTAAATAAATCAACAGTTTAAACTTCATCCCCCAACCCCTTATAGATAGGTACGTACTATACCTTCAGGTTGGCGATGTGTTCATTCGATGAAACTATACCGAGAAATATTTCTCATTGTGAGCGATTTCAAAACAGAAAAGTAATAATCGTGTGATTTTTACACCATTTTCTTTAAATTCACTTGTCTGTCTGCACTGGAATTTTTGGCCCTACCTGTGAAGGAGGATCTTGGTGGATCCGGTTTAACCATGAACTAGAAATAATGTATGGCGAACCAAACGTTGTCCAATACATCAAAATTCAACGTTTACGTTGGCTTGGACACGTTTGTAGAATGGAGGATAGCCGGGTCCCAAAGAAAGTATTGAACACATGTCCTGAAGGAAGAAGAAGCAGAGGGAGACCTAGGATGAGATGGCTGGACGACATCGAGGGAGATATAAGAGCGATCGGACAGACAAATTGGAGGAGACTTGCTGTCGACAGGGCGGGATGTAGGCAGTTTCTTGAGGAGGCCAAGGCCCACATCGGGCTGTAGCGCCATTGCTGATGATGATGTCTGCACTGGAATTATGCAATAGATTTTTAACTAACTGATTATTAGCTACGCTTTCCGGCTGATCGTTAATGAATTATGAATTTCATTTAGTCTGATACAAAGAGCGTTTCCGAGAAATGAATAAAAATTAATTATTAATATTATACAGAATTAATTTTACTGAGAATACCAATAGAATATTTTTAGCTACATGATAATCGTTTTTGTCATATAAATTCTTAGTAAACGAAATATACATTTTCATTTCTCCATTTGTAAAATTTCAATTTTATTTATTTAATTTTAATACAAAACGAGTAGGTTATGGCAATACTGATCTTACCCCATTATGTTAGTGTGAGCCTTTTTTATTCTTGAAAGGTTGACAATCTCTTTATGTACCTACTTACCTATTATTTAATACATTTTGAATAAAGATATATGATGATGTAGAAAGCAGTGTCGATATTGTGTTTTAATCACCACCAAACTAGGCAAAGCCTGTGACATGATGGATTTTTCATTCCCATACATAAAATTCATAAATTATATAAACATCCCCCAGGCACCCAGGCCTGCTTTTTACCATCGTCGAAGGAATGATTGATGGGGGCAACTGTAGAGGTCGCCCCAGAAACAACTATATAGACCAGATAATCGGTGACGTGCGCTGTAGCAGTTACAAAGAGATGAAGAGACTGGCGGACGATAGAGTTAAGTGGAAAGATCGAGTGTTTGGTGCAGACCAATCCTAGGATTGTGACCCAGAAGAGGAGATATAAATCATAAATTTCACCTTAACTTCAATAATTATAGACAGTCACATAAAAATCATAGTTTTGATACGCTCGAATGTAGGAGAGTCTTACACGACCATGCAATCGCTGCTGCATACAATTTTGAACAATGCCTTAGACTCGCCTGAACTTGTCAACCTAATAGGTATCCATGTTCCAGGTATAATGGTTCGCAGACCTCAATTACTTCGTGTTCCAACAAGTAGAACAAATATCAGGAAAAAATGCCACAATTACACGCATATTATATGCAGCCAAAATAACAATACATTCTCAGCTGAGATAGACATATTCAACGAGAAATATTATAGATTTAGACATGATGTTCTGAAGGTGATGCGCAACCAATATCCCTCTGTCCTGTCCTCCTAGTCTCTCTTCTCTCCTTTCTCTTCCCGTCCCTAGTTGTTGTATATGTGTGTATGTATATGTATGTATATATGTATGTTTTTGGCTTGTAAACTGTTATTTGTTTTTATATTATGTTGATGGAATGCTTTTTTTTGCTCTATAAAAAAGTAAAAATACTATTGCGTCATTAAACTGTAAATGAGCTATAGCTTCCCAAAGAAAATAAATAAATAAATAAATATAAAACATAAAATACATTCAAAATATAATAAATATGTACAGTCACAAACCTAATTCATACATAAATACAATATAAACATTTATATTATATTCATGTAAAATATGTTCATCGCTTCTGGAGCACATAATCTTATTGATGTGATCTTTCAAACGTATGTGAAAAAAGGGGTGTAGTATTGACTCAAGCAGAATAAACCATTTTTTTAATAATCCTCTAAAACTGCACTGTTTGTATTTCTGCACCTTGTAGGTACATGAATATAAAGAAATTAAATACCTTTTTTCCTTAGGTACCTAATATTCAGTATGCCTTTTGTAATACACCAGCTAAGAAAAACTCATGTTAGTAAGACAAGTAATCTTGCGGTATTACTTATTAGATTTCGTTAAAAGCGCAACTAAATAATCACGGTGAAATAATCGGTATTATAAAATCTTACTTATAAACGTATAATAAAGGTCGTATTACAAGAGTTATTTAAGAAAAATGAAAGAAAAAGGTAAGGTCCCGTACTGCGAGAATACTGCTTACTGAACCTCATTTTTTTCTTACATTTTTCTCTACAGTATACATAAACACGATTGCGATGAATAATATCAAGGAAAAACATTATAAAGATTATAACGTTTTTCCTTGATATTCGTTATAGATCTGTCAATCTCAAATTGAATATGCGTCGGATCATATGTGAAATATCAGCCATTTTGAAATATTTTGTGTGACGCGTTAGCCAAGCGTTAAACAACTTCTCGACCTGTCCTAACTTGACGTCTACTAAATAAATGTGGCTATAGATAAAGATAGTCACGGTTTATAAGTAAACGTTTTTTGTGAACTAATATATATCCTAAACCTTTTTCTATTTTTAATAACTTTTAGATCCACCGGATGCCGATTAAATGCAGTCGATACTCAAAAATTGATCATTGAAAAATAAGTGCATTGTCATTGATCTTGTAGCTGCGTTTCTCATAAGCTACAATATGTATATCTTCGACAGTTCTTGAAGATTTGCGAAGATTAACGAACTACAGCCCATCGCCGTTCGGACAAATCAACAGAATCAACATTCATGCGTCGGCCGTCTCTTTGTAGAACCTTCGGACTAGGCAAACCCTGAAAGAAAATTGGGAATGTCAAATTTTTTTTTGTTGTTGTAGGTATCGTTGTTCATTTAAAGTGGCCATGAAAATATTTTAAAATCACATGCCAAAATAATATTTATATTTGTGGCCCTGTCAAAAATCGTATATACATACGGTTCAATTTTTAATCTTGTATCATGGTATTATTTCAATAAAACAGACAAAAAATATTAGGTCATGAATTTCTTAACATAATGTTCATAGGAAAGCCTAACTATTTGGTATGTGTTCTTCAAATATAGGTACATACTATCGCCATCTGTTGTTGGATTTCATGTGCTGCATGCAATAATAATAATAATAATAATAATTAAAAACTTTTATTGAAATAAACAACGTGGAGGACTTATTGACCGCAGGCAATTTCTATCAGTCAACCACCATAGTAAAAACAATCAGTTACATAAATAATTTATATGAGAATACAATAAACCATTTCTTAACCGATGATTCCAATTAGAATCATTAATGTAATTTACGTATATCTCAATGAAAATTGTTACCAGCTGTGTTATTTCTCTTCTAAATTATTAATCACAATATTTTTGATCGCTTACAATACTGAGAATGACGGAAAATTCTTTAGTGACCGCATTTTGACAGTTGAAAACTTGGTTATAGCGACATGTGCTTTTCTTGCTAAACAGGGTAAAAAATTAATAAATGTGAGTTTTTTCAGTGAGTTTGTTTGTTTTCTAGCATGCTATATTTTTTTTTAATTAGGTAATTATATTTCCTTCAATCTCTAATAATAATTAAAAATGAATGAATTTTTATTTACTGAAAATTATATAGGTAGTTTTATATATGAATGATAACAATTTATTGGAATCGTTAAAATTTAAAAAAAAAAAGAAAAAATATATATAAAAATTAACAAAATCTCTTTATAATCATATATTTTGCCTATTTTTTATGAATCATATTTTTTTACATAACGCTTTCACAATTCGGTTAAGAAAGGGTTAATAATAAATTAAAAATACAAAATTAATATAAAAACAAAAAAAATAAATAAATATAAAAAAATACACCAGGCAACTAGTTTAAAAAAATAAAAAAAAAAGATTCCCAATAAATATGATATAAAGTTGGTAGGTACCTATATGATATTGTAAGGGGGTGAAATGATCCCTTAACCATACATACATATTGTTGGCGCCCCATTCTGGTTGGCGCAGGTGGGCTGGATAATCTGATGTTTATTGTCTGCTGTTTGGTGGGGGAGGAAGTTAATCCTTTTAATATTAAAAACCAAATGTATGGGCTTCAATGGTGCGTCACTATCGCGTACAGTCTCATCTTTTTATTTCATAATGTACAGTCAAAACAAAATTATAATAATAAAGAATTAAACTATTGTGCAATAATGATGTGTAACCATGTGATTCATATTAACTACACCAACATAGTTAACTAGTTTCTTTATATGGCTCTGAAATAAAAATCGCGTCAGAGATTGGATTTATGACAGGTACATATTATGACGGACATGGGGACCTATAGTTGATCTGTTTTGTGTGAGCCTATATGTTTGTTAAGGTAATGATTGTGAGTGCAGAAAGTTGAGATTGTGTACATATTTAGTGTGGAACGGGAACAATCACCTGCTTCATAATAGCATATAATTGACAAAAAAAAATTTATACTGCTAGCCCTAGAACCGGATTTCCTAGTTGGGGAACAGTAATCTACTTATTGTTCAGAGAATGCTATCATCACGGGTACCAAAAAGAGTCTTAGAGGGGCAACCAGGTGGCAAAAGAAAGGTCGGGAGACCGAGGCTGCGATGGGAAGATGATATTGGGAGGGACGCATCCCAGGTTCTGAATGTGCCAAACTGCAGCAGGTGACAGGAGAGGTTGGAGGAGGAAGTTGCTGGAGGCCAAGGCTCGATATGGGCTGTAGAGCCATTGAAGAAGAATCTACTTATTGTTGTCATTATAAATATGGTGTGATAAAACGTAAATAAAATAAAATAAATAAATGGCAGTCCCAGAACAGGCTTTTGCCTTGTGGGTAAAATATTACATTTATAAGTCAACTCATAAATGTAATATTTTGTGAAATAAATAAAATAAGAAAAAATACAATACATGTAATCATAAACCATCAGAAAATATATAGCATGATTATTTTTTATCTTTTAATATTAAGTCAGACAGTGGCATCACCAAAAGGTATCAAAATCGTTTAGAATTTTTTATATATTAAAAAAAATATTATTATTAATGCAAAAATTGGTAAGATCCGGGTAATCGAAAATACAACAGGCAACAATAACATCTCACATTGTTCAGCAATGAGGTTCACCACCCATTCTGTATATTGCATTTTTAGGTGAGACGAGACCAATGAGTGGGCATACACGCATGTGTCGTGTTTCCTTTATAAGTTAATGCACACCCGCACACCTGTTGCTGGTTACCCCTCATTGTGGGTTATGGCGTAGTGGTATAGGTATATATGTATGTATATATTATGAAAAAATCGATTATAATTAATTGCATGTAGAAAAGTAAAAGATTTTAAGAGATGCCACTAATTTAATAGCATTCAAAAAGCGTCTGAAGTCACACTTACTATCCACATAAACACAAATTCACGTCTTTTTCCCTTTATCCCTCTTCCTTTCTCCTCTCCTATCCTCCATCCAATAAACATAGTGTATCTATCTGATGTATTTTTTTTTAAATCTTATTTCTGTTCTTATTTATACATATATTATTTTTTGTTTTTTATATTTATTTTGTATTTTTAATTTATATTTTTTTATTATTTTTCTATTTGTATTCTTATATTCCTTAAACTGATTATATTTACCATGGTGGTTGACTGGTAGAGATTGCCTGCGGGCAATAAGTCCGCCACGTTGTTTAACTCAATAATGTTCAGGAATCTTTAGGGTTGATAGGTAGTAAAGAGACCTCCTCAGAGCCTAATCCTTTGATAATATATGTTAAGTAGGATCTTGATGGGTGAATCATTCCCATTAAAAATGTTGATAGATTCGTTTATTGCATTACTAAATTTATATAATTTACAATTTACGCATTGATTTTCTAATAATTTTAAGTGCATAATAATAATATTTATTGCAGAAACTACCTACTTAATTATTATGAATATTATTAATATGTTAGGCGGCAGACCGTTAAAAAAATAAAAAAATAAATATAAACATTTAACTTGGAATTTTTTATGGTAATAGTTACAAAATTTCATGTTATAATTAACTGAACTATAGTAACTACAAAACATTTTGTTTTGTGCAACTAAATGTTTTGTGCACATAGTCAAACAGTACAGTCATAAATAGATAAACTTTTATTACTGATAACACTACTTGCATGTAACACATGAGATCCAACTGTCGATGGCGATAGTATGCATAATTAAAGAATACGTACAAAACTATAAACAAAACACAAATTAAAAAATATTTTAAGATATTTTATTTTCTATATATAATACATATAGGTATGTATGTCAGGATGAGTCAGGATAGGATAATATGGAGGTCAGTCTGTTTTTCCTACCCAGAATATGAAAACAAAGGTCTTCTAAGCAAAGACCTTATAATATAAGCAGGAACAGTTTGCGTTGCTAAACCCTGTGCATTTAGAAGACACGTGCCTTGAATTCAACACGAGTTTTTAAGTGCACTAACGCAACAAACTAGTGCCTAATTCGGGGCAGTACTTGCCTCCTAATCAACACGGAAAGGTAAATACGCCACCCGCACACATGTCGCTGATTGCCCCACATTGTGGGATATTTAATAATAATGTTTTTGTTTAAAAAAACGAATATGTACCTACTTACATAAATTTAATGAGTTACATCTGAGTTGGTTGGTTGGTCCTACCATGTTACTATGTAAAAATATAAAGATATTCACTTACCCCGATTTTGGTTACCTGCTCAGCGGTCATCTATAATATAAAATAAACATGAGGAATGTTTGTTTGTTTGTTTGTTCAGACTAAGATACTTTTTTAAAGTGTATTTACCTAGACAAGGTCACAGGGTAGTGTTATATGGAGTGTGAATGTGCTTTTAGAAACAAATATATACATTCATAAACAAATGTAGGTAAAAGCTAAAAAATGCTTGGTAAAAGGAATGCGTTGTATTCTAAGATATATTTTTTGACAAATCTTTAACATATCAATAAAGACGAAGTTGGAATATTATAGAAAAACTTGGAACTCAAGACACCTACAGGGCTTACGACCTGTCATCGGCTGGTTAACGTATTCACATTATGCTTTCTTCAAAATCGCATATTCTAATATATATTATTATAAGCAATGCCGTTCCTTTACATATAGGTAGGTACTTACTCTATTCTTGGGTAAGGCGACGTCCTACGTAGGCGATTCAAAGCGAATGCGAAGCGGCGCGGCGCGGCGCGAAAATAACAAACAGTCGGTAACTATGGAAGTGTCCTACGTTACCGACCGTGAGTTGGTTTCGATGCGGCGCGGCGCGATGCGAAGCGAACGCGATCAGTTGGTTTGATATTTTCGCGCGAATCGATAGCGGTGCCATTGTTTTTTTGACATGTCAGAAACAGAAATTTTAATTTCTGTCCATGAACGTCCCATATTATGTGACAAAATAATTATTATTATCGAACCGCGGAATTTTAGGATTTGGCAAAAATAAATGGGACTACAAGTAAACACATTTATTTATTATTGCTATTTTACAATAGGATGTTGTTCAAAACACACAAAGTTTTCTCTTGCTTGCACGAATGTCAAATTTTGATATGTTTCCCGGAAAGATGTAAATTCAGTCTCATTTATTAATTCAAGATCACGTAATTCTTCATACAAATTGTGATATCCCCCATAAATATGCCTCTCTAAGTACACAATATTAGTTTCACTTCTCTGTCGTACATACTTCTTGAGTATTTTACATACGTACATCCATGACAGTAGCTGGCGGCAGAGGGAACGATTCGCGCACACGTAGGACAGAGCCGCCGCGTCGCACCGCATCGCATTGAATTCGCTTGTATCCGCACCGCATCGCTTCGCAATCGCGTTCGCTTTGAATCGCCTACGTAGGACGTAGCGTAACACATTTAGTTAAATACGTTTTAAAATGTATTTTATAATTTTATACAACTATACAAAATAATAGGTTAAATAATAGCCATGGTTTTTAATGGTTTGACATTGTTTTATGGATTTAAAAAGAAACATAATATTTAATACTAGTGTTTTATAACCGGCATTCCTCGAGAAGGTAAATATGCTGACGTATCAAGAAAATCGTTTTCGTAATTTTGAACTGTTTATTTGTTATGATAAATTCAGAATCAGTAAAAAATATCCAATACAATAAATAAAAAATAACAAAAATAGGTTTTTTTTTAAAAAGCAGTCCTCTCCGTCCCTTCAGTTCTTCCTTCCGTCCCTTCCCTTCAATCCTTACTGTACCTTTAGTCTCAAATAATGTAAAGGGAAGTGGTTTGAAATTGGAGCTCAAAAGTGGTTTTATAATTTGAATGAATTTAAGCATTATGAAGAGTTTAGTGTTGGCCACAACCCCCATGTTCATACATATATATTGTTATTAAGTGTGAAAAGAGTATTTAAAGTTTCCGCTTGTCCCATCCGTTTGGTTCGTTGAATGAATTTAACGCACTTCCAAGTATGTAGTATGGATAAACTTGATAAAATATTCTCAGTTAAAACTAAATTTATAAAAATATCGTAGAAAGTAATTAAAAACATTTGACTCATTTATAAGTAATAGTTAAATAAAAAAACATGTATCCCATATTATAATTTTAATACTGTAACTTAAGGAATGTAATATGTACTTAACCTTTTTGTATGAGAAACTCACTGATAGCCTTTAGGCTAGTGAGATCACAATTATTATGATGTAAAACTTTTATGAAATTAAAAAAAATTAAACAAAAAAATCCAAGTAAGTACATACTTTTTTTATAAATTCGTTTATGCGATAAATACATATACAAACAAAAATTTAGATAATTATTTAATAAATATATAAAAATCATAAACCTATATTACACATATATTTTTATTATAATAAACTAGATGTCGTAGTTAGCAAATTCTGTATGAATCAAAATGAGTCATTTTTCCGGGGGATTTTTTACGTTTTGGTTCCAGACCACATCGTTTTTATATAGATAATAACGACTAATGTGAATTGTTTTCGGATTTATTTGTCTAAAAAACATTTTTATTGTTAAGGTTTAGAGAACACTTATCTAGGATGTGTTGAAATGTAAAGAAAACTGAAATATGTTGCCAACCAAAACGTCAAACGCGCGATATTCCATGACTCACTTTTTGCACGGAGTACCTACTACATCTAGTATTATTATAATTAAAATATAATATGATATTACATAATACCTACCTTCAAAAATATAACACTCTAAAATATAAGTATGGGTATTTGATTGTAACCATGGAAACGAAAAAACTGAAAAATCAACAGTCAGATATTTGTAAAAGTATGGAATAAATATGAAATATTTTAGTAAATAGGTACCTATGACGTAGGTACCTACCCATACCAAAGTTCTATAATGATTCATAACAAATTCCCTTATGAGTAGGTTAGTTTATTTATAAATTAATTAATTGTAACAATGGAAACGAAAACCAATATAATATTACGTAGGTACGTTTAATATTTTAGTACTTTTTTCCCGGTAGATTCTGCTAGTTTTTACATAATTCGATCTATTTGTTGATATCATTAAATATTCATATATCATTAAATATTCATATATTTTCATCCCAACACATATCCCTTTTCATCTGCACTCTATCTTTTCTCTCTATTCCCAACTCTCTCCTACATATTCTCTATAATTTTTTTATAAACTTACATATATAGGTACTTTTTTACTTATGTGGAAACACATTATTGGCATAATTGTAATAACTTTACTGTCCATACCATAAACATTGTAACGCTGTTTGTTTCCCAAATATAAATAAAAATAAAATAAAATAAGATATATAAAATGGCAAATATCCATATAAAATATTTACATTTTATAAATACGAAAAACATTAAAATTAAATTGAATAATTTCAATGTTTTTCGCTCAAACGCTAAGTCATACTTGCAAATATATTATGTAGTTGAAATTGGATTTTCAAATTTTGGGTTTTTGAATTTGCGCCCTTAAGGGGCAGGGTAAGGCAATGTAGGCGAGTCAAATGCAAAATTTGAAACTATTGTATGAGAATGTACGTAATTAAAGATTACAATCGTGTGCGCCCAAGTAAGTGAATTTGAATCGAGCGTTACATAAAATACTATGATTTATTTGATTTTACAAAAAAATGTGAGAACATTGTGTGAAAACGTATCGAGCCAATGTTTAGATTTATAAAATATCTATCATTTAAAGAAACATTCATGTTTCTAGCCTTATAAGTTTTGAGTTATGGATAAAAAATCTGAGAAAACAGGTATTATTAAAAAAAATACTATCAACAAAGTACACAAAATAAAAAAAAGTGTATCGGGCCAATGTATAGACAAATAATGAGAAAATAATATATATTTTTGTTGAAGACGTAACTTTTAAGAGTAAGGCGTAATGAGCTTCCAAAAAGTACCTTGGAGCCTATCCCATCACCTTAATCTCTAGCTACGCCACATCCTCTATATGATACCTAGGTACTTGTTGAGAAATAGATGAAAAAAATATGCTGAAAATTTGTGAAATCATAACTTCTCATTATTCCGGAGATTATTATTACCTATTATAACCAGGAGTGGTTCTTTTGTATTCCCTGCACTGCAACCATTTTGATAAATTTTCATGTTCTATTTAATTAGTTTATCTTAGTAGCAGCTTGGTCTCTTCAGTAAATCCCAAAATTCTGGTAGTTACAAAAAAATATAGAGCTAGATTTCATTTACTTGTGAGTTAAGAGTTGACCAAAACCGTTCATTTTAAGGAGATATCTACCACAGAGTAAGGAATGTACAGAGCTGATACAAGCTACGACTTTAGGCCAGAGGATTGATACACAAAGGGAAGAGGAACGGGGGTATTTCAAACGCATTAAATGTTTAAACATAAATCGGATGTATGACACATGTATATAGCAATAAAAGTTTTTGCTTTTCGTAATTTAAATCCCATTGTTAACAACATGAGGTTCTTTTTGACGTTCTTTCTTACACCGTTACATGATTTTGTTGTGTTTCCTACAATGGTTTGTGGTGCTAAACTTCGGTGCATACTACTTGTAACAATATTATTAATTACCTACATAGGCATTGTACTCTGTATACTATATAGTATATACTGACTGGTGAACACAATAATGACTGATCGGTCGATACCTATTAGCTCGTTTTTGTTACGGATGCGGATGGCTAAATTGTCAATATACCTTCTCTTCCTAACTCTTTTCTTTTTTATATTTAATATACCTGTGTTAAAAAAAATATTTTTGCAATCGTTAAATAATTTACTTACTTACTTCTTCTTCTTCTTTCCCCTTAGCGCTTTGTCCCGTTTCTATCGGGGTACGCTTTGACCATGATCCTAGAATTGGCGAGTCTGCTTATTACATTGAAGCGACTGCCATCTGACCTTCCTAACCCTTAGAAAGTGGAACCAGACAAATTGGATCATGGTTACACATAGATAGTGATATAAATCCGCACATAGATTTTTTAAAAATCCAGAGGTGCGTGCCCCACCCGGATTCGAACCGTCGACCTCAAGCATGTAAGGCGAAGACATTACCGCAGGGCTATCACCGCTACTTACTTATTAATTTACTTACTTACTTAGTTTAAACTATTTAAAAGAACCTTTAAAAGGTTTATAACCTGTTAATATTATTATACCTATTGTAAATTCATATTGTTAAACTGTTGGTTCTATAAAATCAATAAAATAAAAATAAAATAAAATATTATTTTCGAGTAGGTACTGTTTAAATTTTCATTCCGAACCATTCCGAAAATATACGTGCATACATATATTATATACCATCACGGCATATCACACAATGTTGGGTATCCAGCGACTGGTGTACGGGTGTGCACCAAAAAAGGAAGCCTTAAAAAAGGAAGCACGATACGTGTGTATATACCCGCTCAACAGTCTCATCCTATATCAGTTTGACAATATGGACAGAGAGTGTTTGTAATTTTTTTTAAAACAATTACTTACATATAAATACATACATACCATCACGGCATATCACACAGTGTAAGGTGACCAGCAACAGGTGTGCTGGTGTGCATAACCTTATACAAAGAAGCACTGCACATGCGTGTACACACACACACACACACACACACACACACACACACACACACACACACACACACACACACACACACACACACACACACACACACACACACACACGTCTCATCTAAAAAGGCGACTTATGAATGGGTAGTGAATCTCATTGCTGAACTATGTGAGATGTTATTGTTGCCTGTTGTATTTTCTATTAGGTACCCGGCTCTTACGGGACACCCGAAATACTACATTCGGAATGTGTGATGGTGAATCTCATTGCTGAACTATGTGAGATGTTATTGTTGCCTGTTGTATTTTCTATTAGGTACCCGGCTCTTACGGGACACCCGAAATACTACATTCGGAATGTGTGATGGTGAATCTCATTGCTGAACTATGTGAGATGTTATTGTTGCCTGTTGTATTTTCTATTAGGTACCCGGCTCTTACGGGACACCCGAAATACTACATTCGGAATGTGTGATGGTGAATCTCATTGCTGAACTATGTGAGATGTTATTGTTGCCTGTTGTATTTTCTATTAGGTACCCGGCTCTTACGGGACACCCGAAATACTACATTCGGAATGTGTGATGGTGAATCTCATTGCTGAACTATGTGAGATGTTATTGTTGCCTGTTGTATTTTCTATTAGGTACCCGGCTCTTACGGGACACCCGAAATACTACATTCGGAATGTGTGATGGTGAATCTCATTGCTGAACTATGTGAGATGTTATTGTTGCCTGTTGTATTTTCTATTAGGTACCCGGCTCTTACGGGACACCCGAAATACTACATTCGGAATGTGTGATGGTGAATCTCATTGCTGAACTATGTGAGATGTTATTGTTGCCTGTTGTATTTTCCATTGTCCGGCTCTTACGAGACATCTGACAATGAATACGACATAAAACTTTACCGTAACACAGATACTTTTTTTTCTCATTCATATCTTTAATACACGATGAAATTCCTGGCGTAAGTTTTGAAAGATTGTGCATCTTGATTTTTCTCTTGATTTTTCTACTTATTTTACTTACTCAATTTGTTATTATTTGTTTTATGTGTATAAAATTATTGTATTTATTTCTTCTCGGTTACTTTATTGTAAATTAATTTATTATTATCCTCTATCAACATAGATTATTTTATTTTATTTGTTAAACTTTTTGTACTAAGCATTAAATTTGTAATATTTCGTAATTGGAATAAAATAAAAATAAATGAAAGAGTGGAAGCACTATTCTAAGCCGTTAAATCACTCATGTCAATAATTTAAACCCGAAAATATTCAAATACGTCATATTGGTTGCTTCAAATTTCAGTGGCACAGAAACGCGGCGCGTACCGAAAAACTTTGCTTATGTCATGTCTATAGATTATAATTAGTGTGTGGGAGACACCGACCATCCCATAAATGGTGTTACAAAAATGGTTATAAATGTCCACACCAGACTATATAGGAAGGTACCTACCATTGTGGGTCGTAGGTTGGGATAATATTAGCGACAATATGTATTCAAAAGTCATTCCGGAATCGTAAGTCATAGTCGGGCGAGGGGCGAAGTGACTCGCACGGCGCGGCGCCCCTTTCACACCCCCGAGGGTGGAAATCACAGGATTACATGCCAACATCCCTTGTAATTAGTTTTGTAATATATTGCCCGAGCTTTGCTGCTGCCTCATTCTCTCCAATTCTCACTCCCCGCTCCTTTCCCACAAAATCTAGCCCTAATGTACCATAAAAACTAATAGACTCAACTTTCAATGCCATATAGGTACCTACTTTAGACCTTTCTTTAACTGCTGTTAAACGATTTTCATTCTCCACTACTATGAGATAGTGGAGAGTTGATATTACATTTTTATTTATTTATTTATTTTTAACATAATTTAATTTATACAAGATCCCACTAACCATATATGCTTATCAGTGGGTTACTATATCATTCAATACATACCTACATACATACCATCGCGCCATGTCCCTTACGGGGTGAGCAGAGAGAACCGAGCGCCATACTTCTCTATTTTTGCACACATTCCTGGCTTCCTTTACATCCATGCATCGTCTCATACATGCTCGTCGATTGTTCAAACTTTTATGTTTCCTTCTTTCAAAATATCATTCACATGGTCATGCCATCCCTTTCTGGGGCGGCCCCTGCTATTCACTCCATCTCTTGCACCCATGTATATTTTTTTGGTCAGTCGCTCATCGTTCATTCTTTCAATATGTCCAAACCACCATAAAGTATTCACTTTCATTTTACATATAATATCCTTCTTTATCTTGCATTCTCTCCTTATGTCCTCATGTTTTATTCTATCATATATCGTTCTATTACATACTCTTCTTATGTCCTCATGTTTTATTCTATCATATATCGTTCTATTACATACTCTTCTTAAATGCTAGCTTAAACTAACCAACAATAAAAAAAATTGAATATGGTCTAACAATATAAAAATTTTATAAAAGAATAAAACAAAAAAAAAACATATAGAAAAAAAAAAACAAAAATACAATGGAGTAAAAACAAAAATATAAGGAAAAAAATATATAAATAAAAGGAAAGATAAACATTTATTCGTTTAAAATGAATTTTTTAAAGGATATTTTGATTTTATTAAACGAATTTGATCCAATTAAGTCTGAGGGCAAGCTGTTAAAAAATGTTGGTATCGAAGACTGCAGTGTTCTTTCACCGTATCGAATAGTTATTTACTCTAGGTATATTATATTTATTTTATTTAATTCAATTTAAAATACATATATAAAAAAAAAAACAATCATAAAATATAGAAAAATATACCTGATCCCTCTCCTTTTTCTTCCTTCCCTTTGCTACGTTATATTTATGCCTAAACACCTGATCTCGATTTCCTCTTCTTGTTCCTTCCCAAACCTTTTTTTGCTTTCTTGGTGTTATGTATATTTTCATTGTTCTTTTGTAGCTTTCATTTTTGTTGATGTACATGTATAATTCTGTAACTCTGTGATCTGGTTGGTTGAAAGAAATTGCCTAATGGCAATAAGCCCGCTAGTGTACATTATATGTGTTTATATTTAAATAAATAAATTGAAAAAGAAGCACAGTATGTAAGAAAAAACATATTTCCCTTTACCAGAGTGCAAGCACTCGTGTGTAAAGGAGACATTTAAAAACATAAGACACAAAATATTATAATACATAATTATTATCTATACAAAAAGAAGTTAAAATAATTTACATATCAGTCAAATTCAATTAGTTTAAAAAATTAAATTTAAAGATATAACTTTGTATTAACCACGGTTTTTGGTTGAAACGATGCGACCGGTTTCGGAACTAACCGTTCCCTCATCAGGCTAACTTTCAACTGAAACAGAATGTGACGACGTGCTTACAAGAAATCTATGGGGGCGGAGGTAGAGGTAGGGTGGGGGTACTTAGGGTTGGGTCTTGTGCAGGGTGGGTCCGATTGGCTGAAGGATTAGAAGTAAAAGGAAACATATTTAATAATGGACTGAAAGATAAATTTAACTGATTGTTTATTATGTTCTGTTTTGAATTAATACACTTTTTAATTTCTAGCGACTCTAAATTATCAAGACGGAGACCTACTTTGTTGACGTGTAAAATTTTTGTTCCCGATTGCATATTAAATTGATGATCATTAAGTACTAAGTGTTCTGCGAATTCCGAAAAATTATCATTGTTTATACATCTAATATGTTCTTTTACTCTAGTCTCAAATTTCCGTCCTGTTTTTCCTATGTAGACTGCAGAGCAGTCTCCACATGTCAGTTGGTATACGCCGGAGTTTTCCATTTTATTATCTTTATCTTTGGAATTCATTAAACTTTTTCCAATATTATTGTCAGTGTAAAATGCCGGTCTTATGTCTTTTGGTAAGAAATTTGAGACTAATTGGGATAAATTATTAACAAACAATATGCGTCTCCATCTATATTCATCTTTTTTGATATTTGTATTATAACTATGTAGGTATCTATTGACGTTAATATTTTTTATTTTTTTATTTAAAATAGAGTCTATCAATTTACTGTTATAACCATTATTGTATGCAATCTGTTTTATTGTATTTAGTTCTTTATTAAAATTATTTGATGATAGTGGTATATTTAGTAGTCTATGGACCATGGAATGATAAGCGGAATGTTTATGGGATGCTGGATGGTTGGATGTATTGTGGATAGTTGTATCTGTATAGGTCGGTTTACGATATATATCAAATTCAATTTTATTATTTACTATTGTCAATTTTAAATCTAAAAAATTAAGTGTTTTTTCCTTTTCTATTTCCAATGTGAACTGAATCTTAGGGTGAAACGAGTTAATAAAATTTAAGAGCAACTTTAATTGTCGATCAGTACCGGTAAAAATGCAAAATATATCGTCCACGTATCTCTTCCATAAAAATATATATTTCAATAAAACCGAATTTGATCCGAATATTTTATTTTCTAAGAAATCTACAAAAATGTCGGCTATAAGTGGACTTGTACGGGCTCCCATTGGTAATCCTTCTTTTTGTTGGTAAACAACATTATCATACTGGAAATAGTTTTGACTCAAGCAAACCTCTAATAATCGTTTCAAATCATTTGTTATATCTAAGGGGAGATCCGAGTTGTTAAGTAAACTGTCTATTATGTTTTTGCTTTCTTTTATTGGTATATTAGTAAAGAGACTTATTATATCAAAAGATATTAGTTTGGCATTACTAGGAATCACTAAGTCTCTAATTGTATTTACTAGTTCAATGGAATTTTTAACTGTAAATTTAGGTTTGAATATGTTTGCTTGATTTATTCTTCTTCTCTTCTTCTTCCTAGCCTTCCCTCCACTGCTGGATGTAGGCCTCTTCCATTTGTCTCCATTTTCCTCTATTCTGTGCCGCTTCAATCCATTTCTTTCCGGCGATCGCAACAATATCGTCGGCCCATCTCTTCTGTGGCCGACCGACACCCCTTTTGTCTTCCCATGGCCTCCACTTTAAGACTTTGGGAGTCCATTTTGAATTTGGCTGTCTGGCCACGTGTCCTGCCCATTGCCACTTCAATTTTGCGATCCAATCCATGATATCGGCGATTTTTGTTCGGCGTCTGATTTCTATATTGGTTATTTTATCCCTCAGACTTATGCCCAGCATTTGCCGCTCCATGGATCGTTGTGCACATTTTAATTTGTGGACAGTATTTATGGTCAGGGACATTGTTTCCAAACCATATGTCATTACAGGCAATATACATGATTCATAGATTTTTCTTTTTAAATTGATGGGGATATCCTTATTTTTCATTATATAACTGAGTTTCCCGAAGGCTGCCCAACCAAGTCCAATTCTTCTGGGTACTTCTGCCACCTGATTTGCTTGATTTATTATGTTAACAATATGGGCTGATAGTTTAAATGATGGGGAATTACAACACGATACTACCGGGCGAATGGGTTTTTCCTGTTTGTGTATTTTTAAAAGGCCGTATAACTTGGGTGTTTTTGGATTCATATCTACTAACTGATTTGGGCGTATCTTTTTTATTATATCACTCTTACAAAGTTTTAAAGCGTTCTTTACGGCATCTCGATACTTATTCGTCGGATCTTTTTCTAGCTTTATGAAGTCGTCGTTGTTTAAAAAAATTTGCATTTTATTTCTATAGTCAACGCCGTTCATTATAACAATTGAATTACCTTTATCCGCTTTCGTTATTACAATTTGGTTTTCTTTGACAGTTTTTTGAATATTTTTTAACACAATATGATCATTATTTTTATGTGGTGTGGAAAATTTTACTGAATTAACTTTTATAATTTCCGAACATTTATAATGGTAAGTTTTGGGGCAATTGTATAACGCTGTCTCTAAGTCTACTGCTAAATTTTCTATTGCTGTGATATTGTTATTTTTATGAATATTATGTTTAAGACCCTTTGATAATAAATCTAACTCTGGTTGACTAAACGATTGTGAGGATAAATTGATTACACGATCATAGAATTCATGAAAAAATAAAAAATATTAACGTCAATAGATACCTACATAGTTATAATACAAATATCAAAAAAGATGAATATAGATGGAGACGCATATTGTTTGTTAATAATTTATCCCAATTAGTCTCAAATTTCTTACCAAAAGACATAAGACCGGCATTTTACACTGACAATAATATTGGAAAAAGTTTAATGAATTCCAAAGATAAAGATAATAAAATGGAAAACTCCGGCGTATACCAACTGACATGTGGAGACTGCTCTGCAGTCTACATAGGAAAAACAGGACGGAAATTTGAGACTAGAGTAAAAGAACATATTAGATGTATAAACAATGATAATTTTTCGGAATTCGCAGAACACTTAGTACTTAATGATCATCAATTTAATATGCAATCGGGAACAAAAATTTTACACGTCAACAAAGTAGGTCTCCGTCTTGATAATTTAGAGTCGCTAGAAATTAAAAAGTGTATTAATTCAAAACAGAACATAATAAACAATCAGTTAAATTTATCTTTCAGTCCATTATTAAATATGTTTCCTTTTACTTCTAATCCTTCAGCCAATCGGACCCACCCTGCACAAGACCCAACCCTAAGTACCCCCACCCTACCTCTACCTCCGCCCCCATAGATTTCTTGTAAGCACGTCGTCACATTCTGTTTCAGTTGAAAGTTAGCCTGATGAGGGAACGGTTAGTTCCGAAACCGGTCGCATCGTTTCAACCAAAAAACGTGGTTAATACAAAGTTATATCTTTAAATTTAATTTTTTAAATATGAACCATAAAGTTAACATTCAAACATTTGAAAATATCAATTAGTTTATTTTATTTTTTATTTTTCTTTTGAATTCATTATATTCAATTGCTAGTCTCAAATCTGTTTCAAGTTGATTGAACCACACCACCCCATTTTAAGTGTCGTAGTGCTGTGCAAAACTTGTATGTGTTAACGGGGTACACAATTGACCCACTATATTTGGTCTATCGCTCACCACATTTAAATCAATTCCTTCTTGCTCAAATCCTGCCACGACCGATTCCGTTCACCTATAGCACATACATTTAGGTATACTTAGTTAAAGGAATGTATATGTAAAAAATATTGGAAGCTCCAACTATGAGAGGTTGACGATATCATCAGATGGAGTAGGCAGCGGAGGAGGGACTGGTATGGTCACGTCCAAAGGATGGACAGCACCAGACTTCCTCATTTCATGCTTCACAATCAGCCTCACGGAACCCGTCCTCGCGGTAGACCGCCAAAAAGATGGAGGGATAGCTGGGGGTCCACCTCGCAGGGAGAGCAGGCCTCTTAAAAAACAGACCTGAATGTCTATTCAAAAGGAGAAGTAGAAGAATACCAAACAGAGTATTCAACGATCTATACGAGATGCCGAAAACTCGCCGAAATTTCAGAAAAATCGTGACATCGAGCTGTCAGTGTGAGCTTGGTTACATGTGTTGGTGTTGTTATGACAAAAAAACATTTTAAATTTCAGTCTTAGCCCATAGAAAGCAATCTATTTCTTTTCATCATACACAATCATGTTAAATTCTACGCCATCGACCTCAAGTTTGACGTAGTATTTAGTTAGTGATGTCTCTGCAACGCAATTGCTAACTTAAGAATTCTAAATACTCCAGTGAGGTTAGGAATTAGTATTTAGGTACCTAGGACTGCTTCAGGTCATAGTCAATCAATAACTCAAAAATTCATTACATAAATAAATTAATCATGTTCATATTATGTATGAGAATAAATCCAATTAAACTAATGCAACTGACGAGTAACGTACAAATAATGATGTTTCAATAAACACCTGGCCAAAATAAAAATCACCTGGACACATACATAGTTAACTATGAAAGGAAGTATGACTAAGGTAGTTCATTTTGATTTATTAATAACACAATGAGAGTTTTAGTAAATGCATTTTTGTATCTGTATACTTGTGAATAGATATGTTTTGAATTGGCAGATGTTTTCATCAATTCTGTCCATTGTTCAATCAGTTTTATTAACATCAATTATACAACAACCATCATGTGGGCAAAATAAGTGTTGGAAGGCCTCAAACAAGGTGGTATGATGATATGAGACGAGTGGCTGGAGGCGGATGGATGTGGTCTTCTCAAGAGTGGAGGTCTCAAGGGGAGGCTTATGTCCATTACGGAACGAAGGAGGACAGACGAAGAAGAAGATCGTGTAGGTAAGATGTATAGCGAGTATAATATTACTATACCAGGGAAGCAAGTCTGCTTCGACCGGCGAAATCAAAACCCTAGTGATTACCCATATCATGGATATAATTATCATATGGAGCTCTATGACATCTAAAGATATTATAGAACTCCATATAATAATTATATCCATGATACCTATGGGTAATCGTGAGGGTTTTTATATCGCCGATTGAACCAGACTTGCTCCCCAGATTGTATCTATTGTTTTCAATTTACATTTTATAAAATAAGGAAAAACCAAGGAAAAAATAAAAATGAAATAAAAAAAAAGCATCAAGGCAAAATAAATAAAATATCTTCATCAAGGAAACCCAAAATTAAAAAAAAACTTCTGTGCAGCTTAAACTCATAAATACACTGATTTCTTACTGGCTTCTTACTAAAAAACGCAACGACTGCGAAACTCCGCGAAAATTGTGTGTCTGTCGTACCTACTACAAAAGTTAAATAGTTAACTACCTAATTAAATACAATAATTTGGCATTTTTTGACTTTGGCATTCTCGTAAAATAATAATATTACCGTTCATTATTTCAGCCACTGGCATTATTCCAAAATCGTTAATCCGTAATTTAGAAATTATAGATTTATCGAAAAACTTGATAATAAAAATGCAAAAAACGGTAATAATAAATACATGCAGAATCGTTAAAGATTTTTTAAACGTTAATATTCGGGAATCAGTAGGGTTGTTAGGTAGTATAGAGACCTCCTCGGAGCCTAATTCTTTTATATGTTAAGTATCTGGATGGGTGAACTATTCCCAATTGAAAGCTTGATGATGCGTTTGTTGCATTTTATTTTGTTCTTTTAAATAATTTACAATATTAACGCATTGATCTGCTAATTCTTTTGAGGAAGTGTATAATGGTAATAATAATAATTGAGTGTTATTATTTGTAGTGCTTAATATTATTAATATCATTAGTAAATCGGCCAGCGCCGCATAAAAAAAATATAAAACTAATTTTATTCTTAACTATAATTTTATATTTCTTCCCGGTCAACTAACAGGTAATATGATAAATATTAATTGAACACGCGCCCATGATTAATAACAATTAATAATTACGATATTATTCGTCTCACAGACTTAAAACACAATTAAAAAAGTGTCTCCACCGGGTATCGAAACCGGGACCTTTGGATCAGCAGTCAGATACCTGACCAACTGGGCCACAAAGGACTATATATGTATATACCTACGTATAAACATATATTAATGTATAAACATATGTAATATACAGGTAGTAATAATAAATTAGTTAACTTGGGAGGTATTTTAGCACCTCTGTTAAAAAAATATCACCTTAGATGTTACACCGACACCGGCTGGCGATCGCTTTGATAAAAAAAAAACATACACAATAAAAAATAACATACATAAAAACAAAATAACATACAGAATAACAAATAAAATCGTTTTTTACGTCATTGTTGATTCAACGTTCTATTGTTGGGGGTGAATTTCAAATTGCATATTATACTTTGTTCGTGCGTTAATACTAAAATTATCAAATTTAAAATAAAAATGTTTACGTAGATATTTATTTCATTTCTTTTTCATATGACGAACAATATTTTAGAATATCCTTTTTTTATTTATAACGCAATCAAAACAAATATACCAAATCAAATGATGGTATATTTGTTTTGGGTGGGTCGATGGCAGAGCGGTTAGCGCGCTGGGCGGGTAAACCAGTGGTCGCGAGTTCGAATACTGCCTCGACCGATCTCGTTCACCTATAGCACAAGCATTTATGTTTATTTTAGGGAACGTAGGAAGATGTATATGTACTTGCTTAATAATGACATATTCATTTTTATATAAAAAAAAATATCCGGAATCATAATATTTCGTTTTTGTATTTAATATTTTTTTTTATTTCTAATTAGGTAATAATTTATTCAAGGGGTTTTTCTTTCATATTTCCTACTTATTGATAGCTTTTAATTTAAAATTCATTTCATTTCTGAATTTATTATTTATATTATATTTATTCATCGTTGTAATTGTTGTTTTTTTTTGTATTTGTACATAGATCATACATTTTTTTAAATACTTAAAATGTTTGTAAAAGTTTTAAGTACTGTACCTATACTTTATTGTAAAGGGCTTCTAGCCAAACGAAGAAAAATATATTCGTTTTGAATGTAAGGGTTTTACTAAATTAATACTTACCGAAACATCAAAACGGAGTCTCCTTTTTATTATTGAATTTTATTTTATTTATCTAAATTGTATAATCAAAATAGTGAGTAATATTTTAAAAAACATATAATTTAACTGTAAAGGTACTGTTTGATTTTTTTATGTTTTTATTTTAATATTTTGTATTGCGTAGACATAGATAAATGTTATTTTTTCTTGAGTATAATTTCCTGAGTGAGTATATGCATGTTTATATATATGACTTAAATGACTGAATATCGTATTTTTAAAGACTAAAATATGTACATGATATATCTAATTTTGTTAAAGATATACATATCTCCTAAGCTGACGCTTGCTGATGTGAAATTCATCGAAAAAGAGGTAAAATGATTCAGAATAAATATTGCTTTCGTAATAATAAGTACCATTGAAAAATTTAGAAACAATAAACAGAATTCAATAATTTAGAAAAAATACATCCAATAGGCTAATTTCCCTTTTTTTATTTTTGAAAACAATAAATGATTGTATTCAAATAATGTCTGTTAAAATAATAAATATGTGCCCTCCCCAAAATATAAATAGAATATTTAATAATGATCATTTTATACATTCACAAAAACTCTACGATTTCTAGCCACGATTCAAAATACTTCATTATCACGTGGAGATGAATGGAAGAAACAAAATACTGACATCAGAATTCATTCATTCATACCATCACGGCATATCCCACAATGTGGGGTAACCAGCGAAAGGTGTGGGGGTGTGCATTGCCTTATAAAAGGGAGCACAACACATCTGTTTATGCCCACACACCAGTCTCGTCTCACCTAAAAAGGCACTACATTCAGAATGGGTGGTGAACCTCATTGCTGAACTATGTCAGATGTTATTGTTGCCTGATGTATTTTCGATTACCCGGCTCTTACGGGACACTCGAAAACAATAATAGAAAAGAGTGGAAGCACTACTCTAAGCCGGTGCCTCACAGCGCTGGTTATTTTAGATGACATAAATAATGTCTTAGACAATATATACAAATACTGAAAAATTGTAAACATTACGAATGGCTTTGATTAAAATAAGACGCAAATTGATCAGAAATTTAAAATATATAAGGTAATCAAATCAATACAAATTTACATATAAATTACAATTAAAAAGGTTTACAAGTTCTATGATATGATTCATAATAACCCTCTTTCAGAACAATGTCATTATTCTGGATGACGTCATTAACTTCACGTTTTATCACGCATAATGTATTTTTACATTTTTATGATAAAAAATATTATAATATCCTTGGTTTAGGGTGGTTAAGTAATGATAGTAATCCAGTTTCTCATAAAAAAACTTATATTCACAATAAATAATATTAGTACAACATAACAATATACAAGATGATATTATACAATATGACGTCTATATACAAATTACTAGGTAGGTGAACTCGTCAATATCAATGAGCGAAAAGACGCCGCGCACACAAAGCACTTTCTATAATATATACCTTCAGTCAATCATACTGTCTCGCTCGCACTTATAATATCACGTATCTCACAATAATTATTAATGAAATTTTCTTTCAACATTGATATTAATTCCAACCCATTGATTTATTACCCTAAATCGATTCCAAATATTTTTATTAATATTCGGGAAATGTGAAACTTCCCAATTCTTAATAATAAACAAAATTGCATATTACTGGTGAACTCAACAACACGTAAAAATCACCATGTCCGCATGACTTGAAGCATTTCCATTGCTTAAAGTATTTTTTGTGTACCTTTTTCAAATGAACGGATATAACTAATAAACTTTGTATTTGAATGTCGGTGGCTTTATAGGTGAATGAAATGGATATATAAAAAGACTTAGAATCTTTATGATTCAAAACAAAAACAATCATAATCATAGATACAGGGGGGGGGGTCAGGCCAACACTAAACTCTTCATAACTCTTATATTCAATTAAATTTCAAACCATCTTCCAAATGTTGCAAAAAATAATACCAATGATAACATATAAAAACGAGAAAGTTGTGGCCAAAACTTATCTCTTGACATTTTTTATATTCAATGAAATTTCAAATCACTATCCAAAGCTTAATCTTGATTGTTGAAAGCTTAATCTTGTCACACTTTATGAATATATAATTAGGGTTGAAGTCAACACTAAACTCTACATTTTTTTAATCGAGTTTTTTTATATTCTTGAAAAATTTCGTATACATTCTTGCTTCCGATGACAGTAAAACAACAAGTGGATTGTGGCCAAAATCAGAACCCTTACGATGCTTTTGTTTATACTGTGTTTATATTTGTCTATGCTTACTTGCTTCCGATGGCAGTAAAATACAAATGTGTGGGTCATGGCCAACAACGCTTATATACAATCAAATTTAAAACCATTACCTACATAATTTTTCAGAAATAGTATATAAGCGTTAGACATTCGGACAAAGACATTACTATTATTTAGCTCCAAAATTTTTTAATAAGATAAAAAGTGAAATAACGGACATACAGTTGATGAATAATTTGAAACACAAGAAAACAATAGAAACATGGATTAGAAACAAGGGCATTATATACTGCGGAAACATGATCAAGCTACAATAGTTTATATTTTTATTTTATAATTGGTATCATTTATAACAAGTTATAATTAAATACAAGTTTAATGTTTTTCTGTCAGATATAACGCAAAAAAAAAAAATTCTGCCACCTCGGTACAGGCTCAGCCTAGTGAGGTGGTGTATACCAAATAATACTATAAATAAAATGTTTCATATAACTTATTTAAATTGTACTTTCTTTTTTTAATATTTTTATTGTTTGTATATTGTTATATTTTGTTAGGTTTCAATAATAAAAAAAATATTTTATGCACACGTGATAAAAAATACATGAAATGTGGCCAACACTAGACTCTTAACAATGCTTTCGTTCAATTAAATTTTAAACCATTTCTCACCATCCAATATTGCTAAGATTTTCTATACACACTTGCTTCTGATGACAATATATTATATTAAAAATCGTGGTGGTGGCCAACACTAAACCCTTTATAACATGTACCTATATTTAATTAAATATATAACTTATCACCCATAGTATAAAATTGTATATAATTTATGCGCATTTGATGACAATATTATATAAAAACGAATCAGTTGTGCCTAGCACTAAATTTTTTACAACGCTTGTATTCAATCAAATTTCAAACCGCTTCTACAGTCCAATCTTGCAGAGATTTTTTATACACTATAATACAAATGAATGTTTTGGCCAATACTAATTATTGACAATGATTATAATTTGTGAATAATTCAAAGTCAAAAGTTAAACCATTTCTCATCTTATTGAAATTTCGTATATACTATACACTTGAAATGAGATCGCTGAGAAATGCTGTTGAAATGAGATCGCTAAGAAGAATCTGCAATAGAACGATGTATGACAGAGTAAGAAAGATATCATTAATAGAATGAAAGTGAACACACTGAGATGGTTTGGCCACATGGGTAGAATGAATGAGGAACGCCTGACGAAGAAAATATACAATGCGGATAGGAATGGATTGAGAGGCCGGGGCCGCCCAAGAAAGGGATGGCACGACCATGTGAACGATATTCTGAAAGACGGAAATGTTAGAAGCATGTACAATAGACGAACATGTATGAGACGATGCATGAATGTTGACGAGGCGATGAATGTGAAACAGGATAGAAAGATATGGCGTTCGGTTCTCTCTGCCTACCCCGTAAGGGACATGGCGTGATGGTATGTATGTATGTATATGTACTATACACTTTCTTTCGATGACAATATGTTTTACAAAAACGATTGCTTATTCCTTCATATTTATATTCGCCTACGGAAGGGCATTAAAGCTAGCATTAAATATAACTAGTTGCATGTAACACATGAGATCCAACTGTCGATGGCGATAGTATGCATAATCAAAGAATACCTACCAAGCTATAAACAACACAAATTAATAAATATTTGAAGATATTTAATTTTCTATACAAAATATGTAGGTATGTTTGTCAGGATAGGATAGTATGGAGGTCAGTCTGTTTTTCCTACACAGAATATGAAAACAGTATGATGGTATGTATGTATGTTTGGAGATTTAAGTATCAAACTATTACGTCTTCTTACATATTGTGTATAGGCGACTACCATACAAATTGTATGAAGTGATGTCGTCAACTAAATTCAATTTTAATAAAAATTGTTAAAAAAAAATTGAGATGTGCTAATACAATGTTCATATTTTTTATATAAAATTAAATTATCTAGTTGGGGTGTTTCGGCTTTTTTCGATATTTTAAAAAAAAATGTAAATATAGGCAGTTAAACTCATAAATTTATCATAAAAAAAATATTTTTCTTAGTAAAAAATGTTTGAGAAACCCTGGAAATAAAAAAAAAATTCTTTGAGATTTTGTATTTGTCTATCTTTATACCAATTTTCAGCGTTCTAGCTAAAAATTCAAAAGTATAAAAGTATAAAAGTTTTGTAGGCCTATAACTGTTTATATATTCTGAAATTTTGGGCTCTGTAAATTGAGCGGATCAAAAGTTATAAGGGGGGACGGACACACACACACACCCACACACAGACACACACACACACACACAAAACTCACATAAAATGTTCTACTCCGAATTCTGAGTAAATCCATGTACTGGAACATATATGTTGCGAGGCCTCTAGTTGGTGTTATTAGCATGCAAAAAGTCAACTACACCATACAAAATGTTCCTTCGTACACGCATCTTGGCTTAATAATGTCGATTCATTAAGAGAATTGAATTCTCATGAACGAATCGACAGTTGGAATATAAAAAGCACCCAATAAATAATTGCCTTGTACTGAAGACTTTTTTAATTGTTTTATAACTATTTTGTAACGATTTAAAAGGTAAATAAATAAAATAATGTAGTGCGTAAACAATTTCCAAAACGGTAAAGTAAATGAAACTTATTTACAAAAATTATAAAAAAAGCATTGGAATTACAACATTTTTTATATCTCTTATAGTTCCCTCGTCTATATATAGCCGTGGAAATTGAAGCGATCAAGTCAGTGCGGTAAAGTGTCGTAAAAGTGACGTAAAATTAAACGACTTTGCCATTATCGGGAGCGATACACGATTGAAGGGTAACCCGAGATGGGGTGTCAATAGATTACGTGATTCCATTTGGTAAATATCGACAACTTTACATATTACACAACAAATAGACCAACTTTGTTTCGGGGTCGCCCAAGAAGGGGATGGCACGACCATTTGAACGACATTCTGAAAGAGTGAACATCACTTGAACACGGAAGAGACGATGCATGAATATTGATGTTGCGATGAACGTGTGGTAAGACATAAACATGTGGCGTTCAGTTCTCTCGGCTTATCCTGTGAGGAAAAAGGCGTAAAGAATGAAACGTATTTATGTATGATAGGTGTGCTGGTGTGCATAACCTTCTAAAAGGAAACACAACAAGTGCGTGTACCTCGGCACGCCAACTACATCACTTTTAAAAAGGTATTGGATATATTCAGAATGAGTAATGAACCTCATTGCTGAACTATGTGAGATGTTTATTTATTTATTTATTAAAAAATAAACCAACATAACATATGAATACACATAAAAAATATAGACATTTAGAATCAGCAATGTAGTCCCAATGCTCCAATAACAGGTGTTTACAACATAATGTATAGTAAAGTGCACTTTACACGAACACTATTTTCAACGGGTTTCAGGTTTTCGACGGGATTTTCAACGCGATGGGCAAAACAATAGAGCGTGTTCTATTTTTAACGCGGTTTTCATCCTTTTTGGTAAAACAGAAATCTGTAAAATTATTCGCTGTCGTCGTTACCGACGAGTCAACTTGGCTGCCGTTTGCGTTGACTTTTACGTGTGACATTCGCTCGCGATGTATTTTGTTTATATGGAATGCGTCGAAATTTTCGATATACTATGTTAAACATTTGCTATAGAATTTTTCGATATACATTTATTTATATTATATTAAACATTTGCACATATAATTGTGTAAAGTACTGTAAAGCAATGCTCGGAGTAACCCTTATTTTGGATGCTGTTTTAAGCGTTGCGTGTAAAGCGATGTTTGGAGTAACCTGTATTTTGGATGCTATTTAAAGCGTTGCGTGTAAAGCGATGTTTAGAGTAACCTGTATTTTGGATGCTATTTTAAGGGTTGCGTGTAAAGCGATGTTTGGAGTAACCTGTATTTTGGATGCTGTTTTAAGCGTTGCGTGTAAAGCGATGTTTGGAGTAACCTGTATTTTGGATACTATTTTAAGCGTTGGAAACCGGGTCGCGTTGAAAATAGTGTCTGTGTAAAGTGCACTTAAGTCAATCATAATTGACTAAATAAGCCTTTAAGAATACAATTTAAATAAGGTAACTATGACATTCACAGTGTAGTGTATTGTTAAAAACATGCTTCAAAAAACTATTTTTAAGAAACAATTCACTATGCACAAGGGAAAACATCTCATAATGATTATTGACTTGCTTATATCAAACGCTTGAAGGTATTGAGGATGTTTGGGAATATTTTTGTGTGTACAGAATTAAAGAAACGCATCATTCTACTCAGTGGACTGAAATGGCCTACATTGTTGTAGTATCTGCATAAACGAAATATTTCCAGGATTTTTAGCGTAACATTGGCGTTGATATTAATTTTCTCTATAACAATGGTTCGACCATACTATTGAGTATCTTGTAAAGAAATATGAGCTCTGATGTTGCTCTTCTATCAGATAGGTTTTCAATATAAAAGTGCCCAGAATACGACAGATCACCGCTGATACCGTCCCTAAAGGAGAGAACTCCTGTAAAGTACCTACATCTGGACTCGCTCTAATTTATTACTATGAATTATGTTGTTATTTTATTTCTTGTATCTTCGATTAATACGAAAAAAATGATAAAATGAGCAGTGAAAGCACTATTCTAAGCCGGTGCCTCACAGAAAACCACATAAAGCCTATCTACATAATAAAAAAGATCGGACAATGTCAAGGTGATATGAATAATTAAGTAAAGATTTGACCTATGAATCATAAGAACATGAATGTAATAGGTATACCTCATTCATTCCCATGAAAATGACTAAAGATACTGTAAAACAAACGTAATAGGTATTATGAACAAAAGAAAAATATAGGTATGACCATTCAGTTCTCAAAACAGAAAATGAAAGGTTCACCTCACACAACTGTGAAATATAGCACCAGCGATGACCAATCTTGAGGACACTGTTTTAAGTATCTTATTAATTCATTGCTATGATGTATAGGTACCCACTAGGAAATTCAATCTCGAATTGTCGAGATTTGGCAGCAATTGCTAGATCAATCTCGCATTTAAAAAATTGGGAGATCTCGCGAGATCAAGCAGCAGCATTATGAGCGGCATTTCTACGGCAATTAGATAAAGGTATGATCTTAAAATCGTTTAAATAGTTGATTCAATGAAGCAAAAAATCAGAGTTTTGTGCTACTTAAGTACATACATATATACATACCATCACGCCATGTCCATTACGGGGTAAGCAGAGAGAATCGAGCGCCATACTTCTCTATTTTTGCACACATTTCTGGCTTCCTTTACATCCATGCATCGTCTCACACATGCTCGTCGATGGTTTAAACTTTTTATGTTTCCTTTTTTCAAAATATCATTCACATGGTCATGCCATCCCTTTCTGGGGCGACCTCTGCTATTCACTCCATCTCTTGCACCCATGTAGGTATATATTTTTGGTCAGTCGTTCATCGTTCATTCTTTCTTTATGTCCAAACCACCATAAAGTATTCACTTTCATTTTACATATAATATCCTTCTTTATCTTGCATTCTCTCCTTATGTCCTCATTTTTTTTCTATCATATATCGTTCTATTACATACTCTTCTTAGTGATCTCATTTCTACAGCATTTATTCTACTTTCATGTGCTACTTAAGTAACTTTAAAAAACATACATACTTTGAACTTATAATCTATTGTCTTTTGAAATACTTTGATACAAATGTTATCATTTTCCCTTTTAATTTTCACTCAAAATAATAAAAACGATCCTTAAAAACCTATGCTAAAACCTGGTTGTGAGAGAAATGGATACCGCAGCAGCAAAAACGCTTTTTAATGCACAAGATTTGCAGATTCTTTTCCCAAAAAGTATTAAATATCCGCAAATCTGTTAACAACTCAAGCCAAACATCTAATATTTGTGAACTGCAAAGTACAACGATAAAAAATAAAATACTTCAATCCATTACAGTAGCAGAAGTAGGTACCTACCAAAAATGACAATGGCCTGCCAAAACAAGCAATACGTACCAGATTCAATTCCATTATGGCTCTTAAAAATCTTTGTAAATTGGCACCTGTGGTAACCAGAATAATAAATTTGTCGACAATCGAAACATTGAGAGTTCTAGAAACCCTTATAACTTATATCATTACGCCCATCATAAAAAAGTCAAACCTCGAATCGGAAGACGCTAAAAGCTTCAGGACATTCTCTAACTTAACATTGCTTTCAAAGTTACTTGAAAGATCATGCATATATCAAATGATGCAGTATCACATAACTCCACTACTAAACGAATGTCACTGGTCGGAGTGTCGGAGTGCGTTGATTACAAAATTTATTTGACGGTGCTTTGAACAACCTAGCACCAAAATATAATGACAAACGACATTCAAAAGCCGTGTCAGAGCTATCTCACACTCAAGTCGTCTGGATCACAGCTCACAGCAACAACTCATTAAAGGAGTTGGACAGAGTCAATACAGCGGCTTAATATGACCGATGCTTTGATGTGAGTGGTCGTATTAATTGGAATACACTGTCTCCAGATGTCTCCAGTGCTTAAAGTAAAAGCACTTTCACTAAAGGACTGATTACAGCTTTGTTTCGAAGAGCAACATAAAACTGAATGACAAAACGGAATGATCTTGAATCATAAAAAATAAAAGTACAAAACGCTATAAAAGTACATATCAATATTATTATATTTGTAACAATAAAAGTTGTGGAATGGCATATATTATAATAAAAATAATTATTACATTTATTTGGTTGTATAAGAGATCTCGCCAATACCGATATTGCATTTGCTAATACGGTTTTAGTAATACCTAGATACTCGGTATTAGTAACTCTAGTTGGATAAGTAGGTACTGCATTGCTATGCTTATTACAAGAACTCTGGTAAATATTCAGTTGAAATGTAACAAATAACGAGTTGCCATATTCTAGAGACTAATGATATTTATTGTCTCATAGATCCAGCCTTGAAACAACTATGTTTCCAAAGGAATCTATTAGTACGTCGGTTTTACGTAGACAGCCGAACTGTCTTCGGGGATCTATATATTATGTTTTCAGTATGAATTAGGTACTGCATACTACAACTATAAATCTAAAATAGTAACTTTATAAAGGAAATTTACATTTTATATAATTTTTCTTTGACTGTAAGAAATGTAAAGAAAAATAAAACATACTTAGTACCTACTATCAATTTTTTTTGTTTTAACTATCAATATTTTTCCTATTGTATTTGTTTACTATTTTACGATGTCTTTTGTTGTAATCTGGTTGGTTGAAAGAAATTTCCTGGTGGCAATAAGCCCGTCAGTGTGTATTTGTATCTATATACATTAAGAAGATAAATAGATAAAAACAAAATACTCACTACACAGAAAAAAAAAAAAAAAAAAAAAAAAAAAAAAAAAATAAAATATGATGTGAGATTTACCCGACAGGTGTCAAAACTGAGACACAATATTATTTTCATATCACCAGCGCTACTGTTCAAGAAATCATCAACTATTGTTCCCATAATATCTTGCATACAGACTTTGCTTTGTTATGTAAATACCTATAGGACTTAAAATAATAAAATATATAGGTACCTAAATTATTTATTTGCTAATACTACGCAAATACTGGAAAAATATTGAATATTGATTGGTATTCTTAGCTATGGCTGATGCTGTTAATGTCCTCCATGACATGTACCATGTAGGTCATCACTCTGGCATAGGCCTCTCTAACCGGAACAGATCCTTCACTCAATGCTCCTTCTTTTTTTGACATTTCTCAGAAAATACATCTGCTTACTTCCTATCCACACCATGACATCCCTCAATGTTTCTTTTTATGATGAGGTGCATAATTTATATCGTATTGAATAATTGTTTTTAATTATTAATGATTTCCCGAAATATGTTAACGTTTTATAAAGTCGTCCGATTCAGATTCCACCAATATTTATTACCAATCGCATGACCTATTTTTTCAGCTTATTAGGCTATCATCCTGTGAAAGAAAATATACATTTGTGGAGCTTAATCAGTGCGTAATTAGATTTTACAAAACCCTAAGATAGAGTTCTACAGTATGAGTGCCATCAACATTGACAAAATAAAAACTTCGAAAGTATATTGAACTATATTTTTTTACATTTGTTGGAGTATTTTTTTTTGATAAATTGACTTAAAATGTACTATTATATAATCATTTTGACCTTAACTCTGAACCATGTGTCACACCGGGTCAATATTTGGTAATATGTACTCTCAAACGAGAAATTGCTGAAAGTGTTATTTTTAACGTATGTCTGAGATTAATTCTGATTTAATTACCTACTTTCATATCAAAGTGTACTAAATATATTTGAATTGCATCCATAAAATTACTGTCATGTCATTTGCAAGACATGATATACCTAGTTCATGATATACCTAGTTCCTATTTCAAAAACGTACTAAGGAAAGGTTCCTTAGTTTTATAACTAGGTACAATAAAAGCAGGTATTAAAAAAAATAATGTTCTACTTATTTCAAATCGCTTACGCGACAGCTTTCTTGTGGTATCGATGTTCGACAGGCATCGTCAGAATTGAGAACCGTGAAGATAAATTGAAGAAAACACCTAAAGATTTGAAAAAATAATCCATTAAAAACACAGCGATGATGTTTTCAACGGATTTCTGGTTTTAAGTGTTGAGTAGGTATTAATAATTCAATTTACATTCTGAACTATTCCGAAAATATTAAAATTCATTATATTGGTTGATAGCAAATTTTGGTAGCACATGTCTATATTATTAGTCTATGGGTTGAACTATTTCAACACAATCTTGTTAGAACGGAGCGAATTTGGTTTGAGGCACATTATTCATACACCTTATGCGAAAATTCATTAAAAAATGACTCCATACCTGCACTCTTGACTCTGTCAACCCAATCCTCATCGCTATCTCTTCTCTCATGAAGATGTCCGGATAATGTGTCTTTGAAAAACACCTCTCCAACTCGTTGAGCTGCGCCGGTGTAAACCTAGTTCTGTGTCTCTTCTGTTTGACCGGTTTTCCATCGTGGTCCGATGAGGCAGACACCCCCGAGGACTGTTGTCCGTGCTGCTGCTGTTGCTGAAGGTTCTGGTGCTGCTGAAGGTGATGATGGGAGGATTGAAGATGGGCTGGTGGGGCTGACAGAAGGTCGTGATGACGCTTTACGTCATCGCAGTCTTTATGACCTGAAATGTTCAAGAAATAAGTTTATTCAATATATAGGAGATTTGCAAGATGTTGTAGGACGAGGGGACACAAATAAAAAGGCATTGGAGAGTATTGATGACCAAAGGTCTTGCAGTCATGATCTTGGTCTTGCGAGACTTGAAAGATCAAGACCAACTCAACTTTTACTAATACTTTGTATAGGTGATAAAACTTTCTGTACATTTCAAAATTGTCATATTATTGGTTGGTACTGTGAAGAAAGTGTCCAAAAGATGCATACCCAGAGGGTGCCGAACAAACTACATAGCTGGACTCCCTCAGAATGTGACCAGGGATCTTGATATATATGCAGAAAAATTTAACCTGGACCCTTTCGGTGAAGACACAACCAGAACAGGAGAAAGAATAATGAATTCCATATCTGAGCAAAGAAAGAGCGAATGGGTTGACACCATAGAGGGTCTAGACATGTCTAAAAACAGCAATAAAGCCTGGAAACTTCTGAAAAAAATAGATAATAAAGACCACCAACCAAAGCAACACATCAATATCACGGCTAACCAAGTATAATAGCGCATCAGCTTCTGATAAATGGAAAAATAGGTAAAAATTCCAAATGTAAAAACACTAGAATAATAAGAAATCTACATGAGGAAAATCATAACTTTGCCACCCTATTCAGCACTCAAAAAGTTAGAAGCGCAATTCAAGATATGAAAATAAAGAAAGCTGCGGGGATCGATGGAATAATGACTGAACAAATTAAACATTTTGGCCCAAGGACTGTGGAATGGTTCACAAAACTTTTTAATGAGTGTGTAAAGACTAGGCAAATACCAAATATGTGGCTAAAAGCCTAAGTGATTGCCCTACTGAAACCTGGTAAAGGAACCAAATAACGCCAAAAATTTCCGCCCGGTATCCCTTCTTTGCCATCTCTATAAAGTCTATGAACGCATTATACTTAACAGAATCAAACCAATCATAGAGGACAAGCTCATAAAAGAACAGGCAGGTTTCCGATCTGGAAAATCCTTTACTGGCCAAATCTTGAATCTCACCCAACATATAGAGGATGGGTTTGAGAGAGGAAAGATAACTGGAGCTGTTTTCATTGACTTAAGCGCCGCATATGACACTGTAAACCATAGAAATCTCCTTGCATAGATCTACAATCTAACAAAAGACTTCAAACTGTTTAAAATTTGTGAATCACTCCTAAAAAACCGCAGATTCTACGTGTCCCTACAGGGAAACAATAGTCGATGGAGAATACAAAAAAATGGGCTCCCATAGGGAAGTGTGCTTGCACCTATTCTCTTTAATATATACACAAATGATCAGCCCATAGGCCCAGATACACAACATTTTATTTATGCTGATGACCAAGCAATAACGGCAAAAGATGATACATTTGAATGTGTAGAGGAAAGATTGCTGGTATGTTGAAGAAACTAACAGTATACTATAGAGACAACTACCTAAACCCAACCCAGTGAAAACCCAAGTATGTTCCTTCCATCTGAAAAATAACAAAGCCAAAAGAAAACTTCACATTGTATGGCAAGATGCTGAACTTGAAAATTGTGAGAACCCAAAATACCTGGGAATCAAACTGGACCGAACTCTGTCTTATAAAGTACACTGTATGGACACACAGAAGAAGGTGGCGGCCAGAAATAATATTATACGGCAATTGGTTGGCTCAAAGTGGGGAACGAGTCCAGATGTACTCAGAACGACAGCACTTGCCCTTTCATATTCTGCTGGAGAATATGCTTGCCCCGTTTGGTGGAAATCATCACACGCACAAAAGGTGAAAACCTCCCTAAATGAGGCAAATAGATTAATAACGGGATGCCTCAAACCAACACCCTGTAGTGAGCTGTATGCTCTCAGTGGAATTGTCCCGCCAGACATCAGGCGAGAGGTGACAGCATGGGTGGAAAGAAGCAAACAAGTCACAGATCAGCGACACATGCTGTATGGACATCAACCACCACCTAGACGCCTCAAATCTCAGAGGAGTTTCCTAAATACGACCAAACCGCTAGCAGACACTCCTATGACTGCAAGAGTGTGTCTGTGGAGGGACTCAACGGAGGGCACACAAGGGGCCATTTTTAATACACCAACTGAAGCACTGCCCCCGGGACATGACCAACCGTGGCCAATGTGGAAAACCCTCAACAGAATTAGGACTGGGATCGGTCGTACAAGGAAAAACCTTCAAAGATGGGGAATGGCTGAAGATGCGATGTGCGACTGTGGACAAAAGCAGGACAGCAAGCACCTCCTAGCATGTCCAATGGCTCCTGGCCAGTGTGATTGGGACACTCTTAATGAACGAGCCCACCTAGATAACAACACAAAGGAGTTTGTGGACACGACAAGAAGAAGAATTGGTATAATTAAAGCTAATTAAATATTCTCTTAGGTATTCATTAATATAGAAAAAAAAATTCATATTCCACAAAATCGATAAACTTCAGATAATAATTTCTAGATACGTGGAGCGAAAACTTCGGACCCCTTTTTGAGAGGAGTTTGAGATTTGGCATAGTTTAATACATATAGGTCCGAATGTAGAGTCCGACCTAAATACTAAATTCTAAATACTAACCATGTTTTCATTGCACAGTCGCTCACTTAAGTTCGGAGATCACGTGGCTTCCTAACTGGAGGATGCTACGAAGATTTTTTTATGAGAATTGCATTGCAGAGACATATCTAAATACTTAGCGCATGCGCATCGGCGTAAACTAACATTTGCGAACTGTCAAAAAGTAAGGATGATCGCGAGGAACCTTACGACTCTTACGAGTGGTTTAATACTAAAATACGAGATGTTTTGGATGGATGATGATTTTAACGACTTCATCAAATATGTTGTATCTGGTAATTTTGTCAAATAAAATACCAAATAGAGTATTCAGCGATCTATAGGAGATGCCGAAAATTCGCTGGAATTTCGGAAAAATCTCGACATCGAGCTGTCAGTGTGATCTTGGTTACATGTGTTTGTGTTATTATAACAAAAAAATAATTTAAAAGTTAGTCTAAACCCATTGAAAACTATCTATCTCTTTTCTTCGTATGCAATAATGTGAAACACTACGCCATCGATCTTAAGTTTGACGTAGTATTTAGTATTTAGGTAGTGATGTCTCTGCAACGCAATTGCTAACTTAAGAATAATAATTACTCCAGTGAGGTTAGATGTTAGTATTTCGCTACCTAGGACTGTGCATTCGGGTCATCTAAAGTAATAAAGCAATCAAAATGTTAGTGTGTGTGTGTGTGTGTGTGTGTGTGTGTGTGTATGTGTGTGTGTGTGTGTTTGTCTCACGCCTTCTGAAAAACCAAGAGCATCTAAAAATCTAATTTATGTGCGAACGTGTACCTGTATACCTGATGCAGTGTCACGCTAAAAATAATGCGATAAAAATGCTGAATTTTAAAAATATTTCAATAATTATTTTTTTCATACAAAATTTTCCAAGTCGTATCTGTCAAAAAAGTGTACATTTTGCACGCAAATATCTGTTAGTTTAAAAGTTAGAAGTACGTATTTACACGAAGAAAATATATTTTCAAGTATAACTTAGCGTTTAAGTGAAAAACATGGTGAATATTTTGTATAATTATAATGTTTAACTTATTTTTAAAGTAAGCGTTTTGTACATAAACGCCGCCATTTAAATATCTTTTCATACAATATTTCATTTTCCTACCGAATGAATATGTTATTGAAAATAATAAACCTTTGAAATAAATGTAATTATGAAATAATGAAATGAAACACAAGACATTACAGCAAGTTTTAAGACATATATTGTAAAAATGTGTTTATTATTAGTAAAGATATAGGCATAATAAAATTGCATAATTTGTATATAATATTTGATATTTCGGACAATTTTCATTTTTATGGCATCGAACAAACCAATGTATGTAGGTACCTACATATTCAAAAAATGTCTCAAACCATTTGATATTTTTTACGTATTGGAATGGTTACTATGGTAACGGAAAGATTCTGATATTCAAATAAAATTTGTTATGAATCGAATTTATTTAGAACATTGTTGTAGGTAGGTACCTACCTATTATTATTTACTTACAAATCAACAATATACTGATTTCCTATCGGAAAATTATTTTATTTATTTATTTATGAATGTATGAATGTATGCAAGCGATGTGCTCCTAAACCGTATGTCCGATTACAATGAAACTTTGGCGAATTGTCGAGCGTGTGCCCGAGGTGGTTTCTGGATTTAAACTTTTTTCTTATTCTTCTTCTTCTTCGTGTATTTGGTCATTTTACCAATGAAAGCGGAATATCCTGGGAAAAGAAGGTCCGACTGTCCCTCCATCTCTTCGCAGGTCTTCCAGGACGGTTTCTGGATTTAAACTTTTTTCTTCTTCTTCTTCATCGTGTATTTGGTCATTTTACCTATAAAGGTGGAGTATCCTGGGAAAAGAAGACGGTGCTTACATCTCTTCGCGGTTCTTCCAGGATGGTTTCTGGATTTAAACTTTTCTTACCCGAATGAAGGGACGGGATGTAATTGAAGGGAAGGGAGGCACTAAAGGGCCTGAAGGGACGGGAGGTATTAAAGGGCCTGAAGGGACGGGAGGTACTGAAGGGCCTGATTGGAAGGGACGTGATGAGGGATTGAAGGGACGGGATGTACTGAAGGGCCTGATGGGACGGGAGGTACTGAAGGGTCTGAAGCGACGGCTCCTGGAGTCTAATTGTTTTTCTTCTTAATTTTATGTAGACCTTTAAGGACAGTTTTAATACAAACTATTTCCTATCGATTAATCTTCTTCTTCTTTTATGAAGACCTTTTGCTCAGTTTTTATACAATCTATTTCCAATAGTCTAATTCTTCTATTTTATGTATTTTTTCTTATTTTATGTAGACCATTGGGATTTTTTAAACAAACTATTTCTTATAGTCTTATACTTATTCTTCTCTTTTTTATTTAGACTTATGGGTTCGTTTTAAGTCTAATAGTCTATTGTGCAGAAATATTATTAACGATATGCACACTTGATGAAAATACATATGTAAAAACGAATGGGATGTGGGATGTGAAGATGTAACCTGCACTAGAATCTTTTCAATACTTTTGTTTAATCAAATTTAAACCATTTATATCATCCTATTTTAAATAATTTTTAACACCTACATAATATATTTGATTTCGTTGACAATATTTAAAGAAAGGGAGCTGTGGCCATTACTGAATTCTTCACAACGTTTATATTCAAATTATTTACCATAGTTTAAGTCTTCTTCTTCTTCGTTAATGTAGACTTTTGTGTCAATTTTAAGTTCATCAGTCTAATTGTGCAAAAATATAATGCACACTTGATGAAAAAATATAAAACGAATGGGATGTGACCAACACTGGATCTTTTCAGTACATTTGTTTAATCAAATTTTAACCACATCCCAACATCCAAAATTACTAAATATTCAATAGGTAAGTACATATTACAATTTGTTTTCGATGATAATATTTAAAAATGGGGGTTGTGGCCAAACCAATCTCTTTACAATGTTGATAAACAGTCATATTTAAAACCATTTCGAATAGTGAAGAAATTGTATATTATACTTCATTCACACTTTATAGCAATATATAAAAAATAATGGGTTGTGGCCATCACTTGAACATTTTACAATCAAATTCAATCATATTTCAAACCACTTTTCATAGTCCGATTTTGCAAAATAATTGGGTGACAATATTATAAAAACGATTGCTTTTTCCTTCACAATTTTACATTCTTGGCCAACGGCGGGACATAAAAGCTAGTATTAAATAAAATAAAAGTAGGTACCTACCTATATTTAATGTCAAACCATTGATTGTATATTTTCATACCGACAATTTCTCAAACACGTAATGGCAAACGCAGTTGTTTTATATTCAAATACACAACACGTTAAAAGAAAAAAAATCTACTTTGAAACAATATAAATGGAACCTACTTAAAAATACATTTTGTAATATGCGAAAAGAAAACTCTGTACGCCTTGATTAATAAACTAGTTGCATGCAACACATGAGATCCAACTGTCGATAGCGATAGTATGTATACCTAGTTGAAGAATAAGAATCAAACTATAAACCCATAAATCCAAATTATTGAAAATTTTAACACATGTTGGTATGTATGTCAAGATAGGACAGTATGGAGGTCAGTCCTCTTTTTCTACCTGGAATATGAAAACAGCATGATGGTTCTGAATGTATATTTGGATATTAAGTACCTATCAAACTATTAAGTCTTCTTACATATTTATTTATTTATTTTATTAACGGCGTTTGCCATTTACAAGAATAATTCAAAAGATACAAAATATAGTACATAATGTGTGATAATGTATATATATATAAAAAAAAACAAACATATCCAATCAATAAACCATGAAAATAAAGCAAGAAGAAATCAATACAAAGAAAAACTTATAAAAAATACATATAAAAATACATACAAATAAAATTTAACCAAAAAATAAAGAGAAAACAAATGAAAGTAGGTATAAAATGAACAAATAAACAATATAGGTAAAGCAGGTATGAATAATGAAGAATAAAATTAAACACGATCAGTGGAATTTAACCCGTAGGGTATTTCTGTGATTATTTATATTGCCTATAAACAGATCAATATGACTAGCATATTCATTGCTCAACCTCTGAATTCTGTTCAGTGCAGTGCAGAATTGTGATGCGCTAGTGTGCGGGAATTGTCACAATAAAATTGGTTTGTATCGCGAGTACCCACACGCGGTACATGAAAGTTGATGCGCATCAGTATTTCAAGGCTGTCCACGCTATGCATAATGATTTTAAACAAGAAAAACAAATCGGTGAGTTTACGCCTATCTGAAAGCTTTAACAAATGCATATTGTGTATAAGCGACTGCCATACAAATTGTATGACGCAATGTCGTCACTAAATTCAATTTAATATAAAAATTGTTAAAAAAAAATTGGGATGTGCTAATACAATGCTTACATTTTTTATAGAAAATTATATTATCTAGTTGGGGTGTTTCGGCTTTTTTCGATATATTTAAAAAAATTTGAACTATAGGCAGTTAAACTCATACATTTATCATAATGTATTTATCTATGTTTATACCAAATTTTAGCGTTCTAGCTTTTATGGTTTCTGAGATACATGGAAAAATAAACCAAAATTTCAAAAGTTGATAACCCCTGACTGAAACGAAAATTCACAATTCTGAGTATAAAAGTTTTGTAAGCCTGTAACATTTTATATATTCTGAAAATTTGGGCTCTGTAAATTGAGCGGATCAAAAGTTATAAGGGACGGACGGACACACAGAAACACACACACACACACACACACACACACACACACACACACACACACACACAAAACTCACATAAAATGTTCTACTCCAAATTCTGAGTAAATCCATGTAAGGGAACATATATGCTGCGAGGCCTCTAGTTGGCGTTATTAGCATGCAAAAAGTCCACTACACCATACAAAATGTTCCTTCGTACACGCATCTTGGATTTAACTGCATTTTCCTTCAATAGAATTTCATTCTCTTGAACGAATCGACAGTTGGATTATGTTTTTTATCGTAGATCAGTAGGTACCAATGACCTTTCAAACTAAGAATTTAATGAATAACGGTCGAATTTTAATCCCTACGTGATTTCTAGTATTAGATACCTACTAAATTCTCGACTGCATAATTAGTCTTCATCTTTAATCTCCACACTATGGAATAATGGAGAGTCATGATTTCAACATTTTTAACCGTTTTTTTACATCAAATTCTTAACGGGTATCATGTAGAGTATGCAAACAATGAGTTTTGTCGTGATGTGTTAGTATGTATGGCGTACGGGGTACAGATTATCCTTTTTGTGTCCTCTCTACAGCCCAAACTATAAGTCCGATCGATTTCATATTAACGTCATTTGTGTAAAATGCATAGACCTAGAGCTGATTAGTTTTCCATAGAAAACTTTTAATTTCTTCTCTATGTTATCATTACTTACATTGTTTTATTTTGTGTCCTCTCTACTGCCCAAACTATAAGACCGATTGGACTTCATATTGATATCATATATGTAAAGTCCATGAACTTAGAGCTGATTTGTTTTCCATAGATATCCGTTAATTTCTTCTCTATGATTTCATCTGTCCAAATTTTCAAAATGCTCTCACGGTCTGAAGAATCGAGGTATTTTTATACTGTTTAAAATTTTGATTGTCGAAATTTAAAGAAAAAAATCTATGGTCTACCATATCAATGTAAAATGAATTTCATATTTGTATGAAAAATATATATAACAGAAATAAAATAGATTCTGTAAGGGAAAATTGAGTGATTAACTTCATATTGATATTGTATGTGTCTCTATAGACAAGTGTATTTTTTACTCTCCACTTCTATCTTCCTCAAGGGGTAGGCAGTGAGAACCGAACACCGCATTCTTCTATCTTGACACATACATCGCCTCATCAACATTGATACACTGCCTCATACATGCTCATCTTGTTGGTAATGCAATTTTACTTTCTCAAAATTTCTCATAAGGTATCATGTAGAAAATGCATTCAATGATTTCCGTGACAATGTTTTTGTGTGTATGGTGTATTGTGAAAACTTTTGTGCTCTGGGAATCTTATATTTGTTTAATATAAATGTTCTTCACAAAAATGCATTTCGAGATTGTCAACATTTCAAGAAGAAAAAATGATCACTTACTATGGTGTGGAGAGTTTAGTGTTGGCTACAACCCACTCGTTTTCTTGAAAGGTTGACAAGCCCTAAATGAATTCAAGTGACTAGATTTATATATCATAGATTCCTTATATAAGAAAAGTTATAATTGTTTCGCTATTGTGTTAACAGAGAAATCCATTTTCTAAATTATCAAATGAAATTTTGCTAAATAACACGACGATAAACATCGGCGAATACGTTATAGGTAAATCAAATCTGCGGAGGATATATTTTTAAATTTATTTGATAATTATGAAAAAAAAATATATGTGAAAGCGATAGTATTTGGATATTAAGGCAGATAACATTGGAGAGATGATAATATGAGATAACAATACGCCATACACACACAATTAACATGACAAAACTCAACTGTCTAAATAATTTTTAAGTGATCAAAAAAATACGCTTTTAATAAGTTTTTCCTAATATTTCTTTGAATTATTTAACTGTCCGGTGGATTTTATATTAAACATCGGCCATCGCGGCCAAGTTTGTTAAATATCTCCTTCCCGAGCAAAAGGTATCGGGATCCATTCTCGGTGAAGAAACAGTTTTGTGATGTGTCTTCAGTATGGATCTGTGAGACGGTAAAGGTAAATTTGGCTCTTGGGAGTGGTTGCGATGACCGGCACATATGTATCCGTTTTATATGTGAAAATTGCAGATTTTAACATTATTTCAATACAATTTGTACTTGTATTTTATTTGTAACCTATAAAATCCGTCGGTTTGTGATATATTTACTAAGGTAGATACCTACTGTTAATAAAATATGTAAAAAAAATTGTTGTTAAGAAATCTTCCCGGGTGTGCGCTAGCAAATCACACAATTTCAATGTAATCAGATAGATTGTATAAGAGCCAAAAAGGACTTAGGTACAAAGATACAAATGATTGGTAAAAAAATATTCAATTTTCACTTACAGAAAGGGGATGCGCACTGGTAAACGCAACCACTCCCAGGTGACAGACTTACCTTTTTCATACTTACCTATATTCAGTAAGGAAGGAAACATAAAAAAGATCCAGTTTTATTTTTAAGGAAGTAACTTTGTGGCGTCATTATAATTTTTATTTTATAATATATATAATAATAACTTGGTATACACCACTTTTGAGCACAAATAACTGTCGACCGGTTTCGAGAACGATGTTCTCATCTTCAGGATGACTTACGTACTAAATTAAAAATGAAAATATAGACTTAACCTAAACTAAAGATGTGGGAGGAGTCAATTCAAAAGTAGTGGGGCAAGCGACAACCCGGTGTTTAGGAAACGCAAGATATAAATTATTTATTAATATATTTATTATTTTTTTTTTTTATTATTATTAATTTAATCTATGTTAATTTATTTGATAGGGAATATATTTAGTAGCGGACTATTAGGAAAATTAATTTGATTGTTTATTATATCCTGGTTATTGTTTATGCTTTTCCTAATTTCTAATATTTCCAAATCAGCTAATTTTAAATTTGAATGTCCTGTATGTAATATCTGTAAACCTGTATTAATGTCAAAATGATGATTAAATTCTATAAGGTGTTCAGCGAATTCTGAAAAATTATTATTTTTTAGACAGCGTAAGTGTTCTTGTGTTCTAATTTGAAAATTTCTATTTGTTTTCCCTATATAAAATTGATTACAGTCATTACAACTTAATTTGTATACTCCCGATTTTTCTAATTTATTTATCTTGTCTTTATTATTAAGTATTATATTTTTCAGTTTATTATTTGTATAGAAGGCTGGTGAAATTGTGTTCGGGATATTCTTTTTTATTAGATTTGATATATCATTGTTAAAAAATAATAATTTTCTCCATTTTTTATTGTTGTTATCCTCAATTATTTTTGGGTAAAGGTATTGGTCTTTAAAAGTTTTCTTTATTTTTTTGTTTAAAATATTATTGACAATTTCATCCTTGTAACCATTGTTACGGGCAATTTGTTTTATAGTGTTCAATTCTTTCAAATAATTATCTCTCGATAAGGGAATTTTTAAAAGTCTATTAATCATTGAATGAAAAGCTGACATCTTTTGTGACACGGGGTGGTTAGAAGAGTTATGTATTATTAAATCCGTGTATGTGGTTTTTCTGTAAATTTTATAATCTAATTTGTTATCAAGTATGGAAATTGTTAAATCTAAAAAAATTAAACTTAAATCTTCACCTATCTCTAATGTAAATTTAATATTCTTATGTAATTTATTTAGGAAGTTAAGGAACACGTTAAGCTGTCTTTTTGTACCCACCCAAATACAAAAAATGTCATCAACATACCTTTTCCAACAAAATATATATTTTAATAATAAATTATTACTATTAAATATTTTGTTTTCCAAGGAGTTCATGAAAATATCCGCGATCAAAGGACTAGTATTGGACCCCATAGATAATCCGTCTTTTTGTTTAAATATAGTATTGTCAAATTGAAAAAAGTTTTGGTTTAAAATTAGATTGAATAGGGTGTTTAAGTCATAGGCTAGATTTTTATCGATGTCCGAAGAATTAAGTAAATTGCTAATAATTGTTTTACATTCTACAGTTGGTATACTCGGAAAAAGGTTAATGACGTCAAAAGGTTAATGACGTCAATGGTTACAAGGATGAAATTGTCAATAATATTTTAAACAAAAAAATAAAGAAAACTTTTAAAGACCAATACCTTTACCCAAAAATAATTGAGGATAACAACAATAAAAAATGGAGAAAATTATTATTTTTTAACAATGATATATCAAATCTAATAAAAAAGAATATCCCGAACACAATTTCACCAGCCTTCTATACAAATAATAAACTGAAAAATATAATACTTAATAATAAAGACAAGATAAATAAATTAGAAAAATCGGGAGTATACAAATTAAGTTGTAATGACTGTAATCAATTTTATATAGGGAAAACAAATAGAAATTTTCAAATTAGAACACAAGAACACTTACGCTGTCTGAAAAATAATAATTTTTCAGAATTCGCTGAACACCTTATAGAATTTAATCATCATTTTGACATTAATACAGGTTTACAGATATTACATACAGGACATTCAAATTTAAAATTAGCTGATTTGGAAATATTAGAAATTAGGAAAAGCATAAACAATAACCAGGATATAATAAACAATCAAATTAATTTTCCTAATAGTCCGCTACTAAATATATTCCCTATCAAATAAATTAACATAGATTAAATTAATAATAATAAAAAAAAAAAAAATAATAAATATATTAATAAATAATTTATATCTTGCGTTTCCTAAACACCGGGTTGTCGCTTGCCCCACTACTTTTGAATTGACTCCTCCCACATCTTTAGTTTAGGTTAAGTCTATATTTTCATTTTTAATTTAGTACGTAAGTCATCCTGAAGATGAGAACATCGTTCTCGAAACCGGTCGACAGTTATTTGTGCTCAAAAGTGGTGTATACCAAGTTATTATTATATATATTATAAAATAAAAAATAAAAAAGATCCATTAAAAAATTATTGTTTTTTGATGTTGCTATCTCTTATAAGGCGACAAAATGTGGCAAGTTATCATTGGGAGTTTGATAAATAGGTAAATATTAGGAGTTTGATAAATAGGTAAATATTAGACATAGTAGGTACCTGTTAGTTGCAATTATCAACTTTGTGGTAGGTTAGTACTTAATGCCCAAATTAACTAAACCTACGCAGGTAGATACACCGTTAATACATAATATACATAAGTATATTGAACCTACATTATAGTGACTACAAAACATTTGATTTTTTGCAGCTAAATGTGTTGTGCACACAGCCAAACAGTAAAGTCATAAATATATAGGTAAACCTTTATTACCTACTGATAACAAAGTTTTGGCTAAAACGCAGGTAGCCAGTTCGGCTGTTATAATATTTTTTTCAGTGTATCTCAAAGATAAGTTCACTTATCTTTCAAGCCACCGGCGCGCGGCGTCCACTCCAATCTGCTGATCGTACTTTACTATCTATTCCAATTCATAGTGCAAATTTTTTTAGCTCTCCATCTGATGTACAATCAGCAAGGATATGGAATAGTCTAAGTCCTGATATTACGTCGGCTATCTTATTAAACATATTAAATAAAAGTTATAACAAAAATATCTATCTGATAATACCTGATTTATTCTTCCTTTTATCTTGTACTCCTTATAATAATAATAATAAATAATTTATATAGCGCCGTATAATGATTCAGGATCATTCTAAGGGCCCTTATATTCTGTTTTATGTTGCTCTTCGAAACAAAGCTGTTTACAGTCCTTTAGAGAAAGTGCTCTTGCTTTTAGCTCTGCCGACACCTGGAGGAAATGTATTCCACATTATAAGACCACTCACACCATCACAAAGCGTCGATCATAGTAAGCCGATTTGTTGGATCTGTCCAACTCCTTAATGAGTTGGTACTCTGTGATCCAGAAGACCTGAATGTGAGATGCCTCCCAGATAGCTTTTTTCTTTGACACAGCTCTTGAATCTATATTGTAGTGCTAGGTTATTCAAAGTATTTGTTCAACTCAATCTGGACACTTCAACCAGTGTAGTTCGTTTAGTAGTGGAGTTATGTGACATCGTTTTTCTCTTACCGTAAATGAGCCTTGCTGCTGCATTAATAACCGTCTGTCGTCTATCGAGCTGATACATAGACAATCCAGGATAAATTACATTGAAGTAATCAAAACCGAGACACGACGAATGCATTATTTATTAATGTTTTTGTCTCATTCTTGGACAAGCTTCGACGAATATTTTTGACTTGTCTTAGTTGTAAAAAAAACATGAACTGACCGTTTTAGATATTTGCAGATCAAGTAAGTACTTATTGTCAAAGTGTAGGTACCTACATGCACCCAAGAATATGATACTGGCAGACGGCACTAGTGTTTCTCTATTGATGTTAATAGGAGTACTTTTTTATCCTTTTATTTTCCTATCACTTTTTATTTTTATTTTATTTATTTCTATCCAAAAACATACAGTATATATGCTTACATAGTTTAAGCCATATCTTTTTGTTTGTATCTTTGTTACTAGCCCCCTCACTAGGCATAGCCTGTGCTAAGGTGAGCTAGTTTTATGTTATTGTCTATTACGTTGTTTATTTATAGATACATTTACATATAGTATAAGTACATGTACATACATACGCTATGCATTCAAACGTATGCATCTTTCCTTCTAAATACAATATTACATTTTGAGTCATGCACACACAACGAAAATTGTAGAAATAAATTATTTGTTTCACTTTTTTTTCAACTGTCTATTCTGATGTTTGTAATAGTGCATTTACATTTTATTTGGAAGAATTATTTCCTTCAGGATTTTCAGGACTTATATGAACTCTTCTTATATTCAATCTTGTTTTGTCTTTTTCTTTTCCATTTAATTTTTTTCTGTTATCTTTATTATCAATTTTTTTTGTCATGTGATTAGTTTGTATGTTTAACATTAACTCTTGTTGGTTGCAAGAAGTTACAAAATAAATAAATAAAATGAATACTATAGTAAAACCGTGTATTCAAAATTTCCACAAGGCACAGCCTATGGGATAATTGTAAATATATGTTTCTTATTTTTCATGGTCACAATCCTATGTAGGTATTTCTGTTGCCCGCCAGCCTCTTATAATATCGAAAAAGACATCCGAAAACAGTACCTACCTATAACAATAAATTTAAAAAGCCATTTACTATAGAATTGTTTGACTATATCTTCTGCCACCTGTTTTTCAGGTTTACGAAGCCATATTTAGAAGCAGTAGATGGAGCCATGGACATAGTTTGACGTTCGTGACCAGCTTGTGTCCCGTTTGTTTGTCTGTGGAATTAGCACCTTCATGTTCTCTGGTCTAAATAGTGTATCACGAATTGTAGTCGTTGTATATATGTTGCAGTAGCTACCTACATATATCTATACTATACCTGCACCTTATTGACATATTTTTTTGTGTCAGTTTTTTTTCCGTGGTTTTATGGCCAGTCTGATTTCAAAAAGTAGGTAGGTGAGTGTGTATTTTTTTGTATTAGGTAAAAATGAACCATTTTTACCTTATACTCGCTTCATCACTCTACATCACTAAAAGTTGTGACAAGTTATGGAAAATCATATTTTCATGAATAACCATCACAATTAGTTTATTAATAGACCCTTATCGCCGATTATGCATATATATTTTTAATTTGAAGCTTGTTTATTTTTGTTTACCTTTTTGTATATACGTAAATATAAATTGATGTATTTCATATTGAGGAGATTATTGTCAGTAGACAATTTCTTTCAACCAACGAATGAAACCAACTGCGATGGAATTTAATTATACCTACGTATCAACAAGCATGGGAAGAAAAAAGAACATTAGCATCCATCTCTCCTTTTCGAGTTCGCACAAACGCTATTGCAGATACTGATGGGTGTTGACAAAAGAGAGCATAAGAGGTTTTTCGCAGTCTCCTACTCGAACAATTGAGAACGTTGTAGGACATATTTTTCTGTTCGTTCCAAGATGACAGCTCGAACCGTCATCTTGAGCGTAGGTATAATAAGGGCCACCAACGCAAACCAGCACATTTTATACCACTGTCACTAAGAGTCCAACATTTGCCGAAATGACCCGCCAGTCAAACATGGATCAAGTATCTACCGAAAAGCTGTTGGATAGGGGGGGGGGAATCCCTCTTCCCTTAGTTCCTACTCGAAAAAAAAAGAGCAGTAGTTAGGTACTAAAATATAACATTTTCTTACCTCCAATGGCGTTGGCCACAGCCGTGAGGTTGTTGAGCATGGCGACGGGCGCGCCGTGGCGCAACCCGAACTGGGACAGAATCTTGCGGCCTTCACTTCACTACACACAACTGAATACCATTGGGACTTTTCCTTGTCCCATAACACACCGTCAACGAACGGTATCACAACACGCTCCACCAACCGTCAAGCGTATCCCAACACTCTCGCCGAGCCGTCAAGCGTATCCCAACACTCCCGTCGAGCCGTCAAGCGTATCCCAACACTCCCGCCGAACCGTCAAGCGTATCGCAACACACCCGCCGAGCCGTCAAGCGTATCGCAACACTCTCACCGAACCGTCAAGGGTACCGCAACACTTTTCACAAACCGTCAAGGGTACCACAACACCCCTCCCGAACCGTCATCAATACATCAAGTGTTTAACATTTCCTCGAAATATTTCTGAGAAATAAAACTTATTTCCACAACGTTTTATAAAAGTACCTACATTACACTCGAACCAAAAGTATTACATCTTTGAAAACCGTCACGGGTATTACAACTTTTATAATATATCGAATCGTCAACGATGGCACCACTTTTATGAATCAATAAATTCAACATTAACAATTCAAGCTCAGCACGTTCAAGAATCCTTACCATTAGATAGTTAAATAAATACCTAATTAACAAAAAATATTTTTTTGTCGAATAAAAGAAAAACAATTATTGTTTAATTTAAATAATCAGTATAACATAGGTACACGGAATTTGTAACGTATACTTTCACTCCAAAATGTACAGTAGCTGCTCTGGACGAAATCTTCCAACAAATCGTTCATTGGTTATTTGCACTGACGAATTTTCACAACTCTTTGTTAAAAATTTGCATCGACACGTCGTATAAAAACAAAATAATTGGCTATGCACGATTCTTAAATACATATGTGTAATAATAATGTCAACTTTTGCGATTCAATACTATCACAGTTAAAATATTGTATGGGTTTATTTTTATTCACAAAGATTCTTACATTTTAAGTTTTTTTTTATTTGACTTACACTTCTTCGACGTAGATGATAAAAGAGTTCCAGTTAATTTTTAAAATAAATTATCTATAAGTATCAAATTGTGTTGATCAGTCAATAGTATTTTTTGAATATTTTAAGAAAGCAAATACCTAGTAGACATCGTGTAATATCTAAAAAGAAGAAGAAAGTTATTTTTTTTATTGCAGGTTATCAACAAGTATCATGCTGAGATTGTATTCTGAAAGTTTCATCACAATGTATCTGTGTGTGTGCTATTTGCCGCGTGTTGTGTGTACTGCGTATGTACGGCGTGTTTTTTTTTACTTTATCGATTATGGACTGAAGTAGGTAGGTACCTACTCATTCGATTCTTTTCAAATTTTGCAAATTTGTATATCTGATACTCACTAAGACCCCATTAGATATTGAAAGATATATGAATAGTGCTTCTCATTTTTTTAAACTGTCAAATATTTCAAAGTGATCCCAAACTCAGGAAACTTAAAATTTAAAATTATAATATCACATTAGTAAAAAGGCACATCACTTTCATAAAATGGCATTGAAGAAATATCATGTTTTCATAATAAAATATTTAAATAAAAAAATATTGAACAAACTTAATTTACTTATTGTATAAATAACTATACCTACTTGTGATAATATGTTAAATAAATAAAAAAAAAACTCATTTCATAAAAATGTTGAATATTTTCCATACTAAAATTGAATACATTATATGTAGAATGACTTGTTAGTGAGGAGTTTAGCGTTGACCACAAGCCACTCGTTTTATATTAATTCTTGTGACTTCTTTCAATTTTGTCATACTCCTCTATTTTTTCACAAATTCCTAGCTTCCTTTACATCCATGCATCATCTAATAAGTACATGCTAGTCGGTTTATCAAGCTTCTTATGTTTTCTTTTTTGAAAAGATCATTTACATGGTCATAACATCCTTTTCTAGGGCGACCCCTGCAAATCATACCTTCTCCAAAATTCATGTCTACTTTTTTGGTCAGTCGTTCATTGTTTCAATATGCCCTAACCACCTCAAGGCATTCACATTATTTTTTTTTTTTTTTAACGCGGCGATGGCCGATTTACTAATGATATTAATAACAATTAAGCACTACAAATAATAACACTCAATTATTATTATTACCATTATACACTTCCTCAAAAGAAATAGCAGATCAATGCGTAAATTGTAATTTATTTAAAAGAGCAAAATTAAATGCAACAAACGCATCATCAAGCTTTCAATTGAGAATAGTTCACCCATCCAGATACTTAACATATCAAAGGATTAGGCTCTGAGGAGGTCTCTATACTACCTAACAACCCTACTGATTCCCGAATATTAACGTTTAAAAAATCTTTAACGATTCTACATGTATTCATAATTACCGTTTTTTGCATTTTTATTATTAAATTTTTCGATAAATCTATAATTTCTAAATTACGGATTAACGATTTTGGAATAATGCCAGTGGCTGAAATAATGAACGGTAATATTATTATTTTACGAGAATGCCAAAGTCTTTTAATCTCATTACCTAAAGCGGTGTATTTTCTAATTTTTTCATCAAAAGTTTTTATAATATTACTAGAATTTAATAATATTTATTCTATTGTATATAGTTCTATTACATACTCTTCTTAGTGATCTCATTTCTACAGCATTTGTTATACTTTCGTGCGTCTTTTGCCATTTCCAATTTTCATTGGCATACCTACATCAAAGTATCCATTAAGTTTACATTACATATATATATATATATATATATATATATATATATATATATATATATATATATATATATATATATATATATATATATATATATATATATATATATATATATATATATATATATATATATATATATATATATATATATATATATATATATATATATATATATATATATATATATATATATATATATATATATATATATATATATATATATATATATATATATATATATATACGGATGCACTAAAAACATATGAGTAGATACATTTCAAACTCCAATATGTCCATGATAAGTGAAATTGAGATAATGAAGAATTTTATTTTTCGCGATATGTGGATCATATTATCTTAGACTTAAAGTTTATATAACATTATCTAGTTGGTTGATATAATGTAGTAACATAAAATCATAACGAATTATATATAAAAACTGTTAAAATCATCAAAACCAGTTTGGACTTATTGGGATGTGAACTACATCACTGGACATACGCGAATTTGAAATTTTTTTTTTTTGAAAATTTGAATTTTGCTTCATCAGGTTCAACATTTTCAACACTTTTATCCATTTTCACAGTTTAAAAATATTTTTTTTTTCAAAATAAAGTCAGGACATTGCCGCACAGACTATGACGAATAAAACAACAATGGCCGTCATAGCGAGAAATCCTTAAAGCTGATTGGCTGGTTTGGACTTATGGGTGTTTGATATGAAATTATAGATGGACATATTAGCTTTTGAATTGAATCTAGGTTTTATAACATTTTTTTCATAATAATAACGTGGACATACATGAGATTGATATAAATTGAATGAGAATAAAAATACTTCCCTACATGTCTACATATTTAGGTCATATTTTGCATTATGTGGACATATTGGAGTTTGATATGTATCTACTCATATTATGACAACCGAACTGGCTACCTGGATTTTAGCCAAACCTTTGTACATACATATCTACATACATACATACCATCACGCCATGTCCCTCATGGGGTAGGCAGAGAGAACCGAACGCCACTTACTTCTATCTTGACATACATTCATCGCCTCGTCAACATTCATACATCGTCTTATACATGTTCGTCTGTTGCTCACGCTTCTAACATTTCCGTCTTTCAAAATACCGTTCACATGGACCATCCCTTCCTTGGGCGGCCCCGACCTCTCATTCCATTCCTGTCCGCAATGTACCTATATTTTCTTCGTCAGGCGTTCCTCATTCATTCTGCCCATGTAGCAAACCTTTGTTATCAGTAATAAAAGTTCATCTATTTATGACTGCACTGTTTGGCTGTGTACACAAAACATTTAGTTGCACAAAACCAAATGTTTGTAGTCACTACAGTTCGGTTAATTTTAACATGAAATTTTGTTGCTGTTAAAAAAAATATTTTTTCATTGTATTTTGCCTTCCTTTGCATGATAAGCTTGGATCGGACATTACTGGCCTAAGTGCTCAGTTTATTCTATTATGTATGTATCAATGTAAGCAATGATAAGAAGTTAATGAAATTAACGTCTATAAAATTTTTTGGTGACTTTCCCTTTTTTTTAATTTGTTTCAATTAAAATAAGGATATTTTTCATCACTATATTAAAAGATAAGTGCAGTTAGGTACCTACTCTTTCAGGTAAAAAATGTTTCGTCGTTTTATTATTATTTAACAGGTACCTACGTGTACCTACCCTTTTGAAAAAAAAATAAAAATAAAAAAATGTCTTAACAGGATTTCAAATGTCTAAAAGAATTTTTCGCCATATCAGTTGTAATTCTCAATAATTTCTAATGGGTTTACGTTAGTTATTGGTTAATCGATATTGTATTTTTATTTATATATTTATTTACATTGTTATTCATTATGCCATTATTCATTCATGGGTGTAAAATGGTACAATGCACTGGATAGAAATATAAATAATAATACTGACAACTTGTCAACTTTTAAAAAAAAGTTAAAATAATTTCCTCCTCATTGTACCATATGAATGTATTAATTTTGGTGTATGTATTGTGTGTGTGAAGTATATACCTATCTTTATTAATTGTGTGTGTGTATATCTTTATTATTGTTAGCTTTTTTTATTTATTTTTCCACTTTTGTAAATTTTTTTTTTTTATGAACTCTGATGTTTTGTGTACCTTACTGTAGACTCCTTCTATGTAATTTATGTATCTTGTTAAATTTAAGTTTTGTGAACTCCTCCCCGAAGCACAAGGCTTCCTTCTTTTCGGGGAGAATTTCAAATTTATTTGTGATATATATATTTTTTATAATATGTCAAAATGTATCCTTTTTATACTTTTGTATTAATAAAATTTTCTTACTTATCTCTGTTTTGCATTAGCTACTTTCATACATTTTGAATCATGCTGTGTATCCACCATATTTTTAAAGTAGAGAAATAATTTATGCCTTAACATTATATGAAATTCGCCATATAAAATTCGATTGGACTCAATTATAAATAAGTAGTAAATATGTTTCAAATTCAAATTACATCTAGAATAACGAGTCAGCGCCATCTTTTAAAACTAACGAAGGATTCCACTTTACAAAATATATCAAAACTTTAATGACTATCATACTGACATTTTTATTGTATCTGAATCTATAATATTCAAAAGGGATGTTTAAAAAAAGATCACAGATACAGCCTCTTAGGACCTGGGTAGGTATAGCTGGAATGCACTTTTGAGGAAATTATGCTATATACTATGGATGTTTTTTAAAACGCCATTCTTGTGAATGCAAAAGCAAAAACAATGTAAAAAGACTTGTCAAAGAATGGCTACTGAGGCGTGGCTTTATATACCTATAACAGATCTCACGCCATTTTTTTTTATTTCATTTATAGAATAATACCTAAATAGATAAGTTTTGGAACATTGGAAGGAGTATATTTTTGGGAGACCATCTTTATGTGTTTTTTTTTATTGTGCCTAATGTTTGTTATTGCCCCCAAGTCAAATTGAAAACGCTGTTCGTTTTCGCCAAGCGCTAATTTTTTTTGTATGGGATTTGACGTTTGTTGTAGAAATTTTTTCTACAATAACAAACAACAAACGTCAAATCCCATACAAAAAAAATTAGCGCTTGGCGAAAACGAACAGCGTTTTCAATTTGACTTGGGGGCATTATTAGAGCACGTACCTATAGGTATACATAGATATTGTCTTGAGAACACGCCGACAAGTTTAGATATTAGACTTGGTGTGACTCAGAAACGCTATTTTTTTGTAATATTTGTTTTTTTTTATTATTTTTCAATAAAAAAAATAAAAATTAGGGTAGGTAGGTACTTATACTCAATACTTCATGGTATATTTTCAGTATTTTTAAGTAGATTTATTATATTTTATTAGGTACTTTTATCTTAATCTATCTTAATATCTACCTACGCATGTTATTTTTTTTTAACTTATCTACCTATGAGAAATAATGTGTTTGCAAATATAGGTAGGTACCTACCTAAATATCAACTTTATGTATAAAATAAAAACGTAGGTTTATGTGCATCAATAAATACAATAAAATAAAGATTTAAAAAACAGTAGAATATCGAGTAGGTAGCCATAAAATTTCATTTTTTATAAATTTAATAACTATAAAAAGTATGCTTATTTCATAGGGTCCCAAGATCCCGAGGTCCCAAGCTAAAACTTCAGGTTTTGTACTAACCTAAGTACCTACTTGATGAAAGAAAATGTGGGAGAAATTATATATGATAATGATTCCTATCTACCTATACCTAAAGAGAGCATATGGCGTTCTTGTTTCTTTTCTTACCCAAATAGGCAAACGATTTGATAGAGTATTTTTTATCTCTAACAATAAATCGTACCTACTTGAGATGTGTATGACATTTATTTGCATTATAAAGTATCTACTTAGGTAGGTACATAATAATAAAATAAATAAATTAAATATTTGGCATAGATAAACATATCTTCTCCTACATCAGTATGAACACAATAAATAATGAAATACGACACTTTTGGTATATTTATGGTTTTAATCAGTAATTATTTATATATTTTTTATATTACCATAAACATGTTCACAAACATTTAATCACATTACACACGCGCGTAAGTCAATTTATGATACACTTATTATTCAACCAAAACGCACCACAATAATCACACTTATAAACTTCACACGTGGATTCATTAATTTTGTTAGCTAACTAATTTAATTATATAATTATTAATTTTATTATTGCTACTGTCTGTTTCATATTGCGTAAATTATTATAGAATTTTAATTATGACATATTGAATTCTAGCCTTTATTAAATGAATTCTCAAATATAACTGATAGAACTTCAATACTATACGAAGCACTCAGTTCTCCTTCAAACGAACGTAGTCCGAATAAGGTCAGAATACAAAATCACGCCGTCTCTTTTCGACGCTCACATTCGGATGAACAACGAAAGAGACGAGTGTCGATTTGTCGTGTAAAACATTTAAAATCGAATATCACTTTCTCTTACCAACGTGACAAATTGAACCTGAAATAAGTGAGATGGAAAATATAGAATATTTCGATCTCAAACAACAGGACGAATTTTGAATACGAAATCAAAGGTAGCCCTGTCTCTTTTTAATATTTGAAAAGATGCGAGTAACGAAAGAGACGCATAAAATAGAGCCCTTTGGATGAACTGAACCGTAATTTTGTTTCTTTTGCTCATGAAGTTTTCCCCTGTTGCTTTTCCGCTCTGTCGGTCACAAGGGCTAGGTCGCATGGAGAGTTGCGTCTCCTTTTGACGCGTGCGATTTTGTATCTTTTGTCTCGCTCGCACGGCGATGGAACGTTTCATTGTTCGCTTGGCCCAATCGTGAGGCTGCGGAATCAATTCGGAATTTGAAAAGGGGGCGTGGAGTGGGATGGGCGTGGTTACGTTTATTGGAACAAAGGTTCTATTGCACGTTGAAGTGGTCTCTATATGAAATGTTGTGGAAACGGAATTTGGAATATTTTCTCTTTGCTACAAATTTCGCGATCAGAACCATCCTATACGTCGCCGTGTGTTTTTTTTCCGCGCGGATCCGAGGTATTTGCGTCCCTTTCGCGGTTGAGGGTAGGGGTCGGGAATAGAATGAGACGGTGCTATGTTGAGCCCGTTTGTGTCTCATAACTGATATTTGTTTGAAGTATGTGAGTTAGGATGGTTTGGATTTATGAAGGCATTGGATATTGGAAAGGAAGAGGCGAGGAATGCTCTTATGAAATTTTTATATTATTATTACGGCATAGAGTAGAATGCTTCTTTTTCAGAATAAACAGGAGCGAATCTTATTGCTGAAAGTTTTAAAAAGATCTATTCCTAACTTATATTCCCAGTAGATACCTATCTATACTTTTTTTCTGAATGGATCATGTTTTTGAGTCAACAGCGAGTGGTTCTTTCCCAAATCCAAAAAGTTAGGTAGGTACATGTAGGTATCTACCGTCCATTCTTCATCGTTGGTTGACAATCCCTGAATGCATGTTATGAAGCTCATTTCTGTTGTAGGTAAGTAGACCTAAATTAGATATTTAATCAAGAGTTTTAAGAAAAACTTTTTTATTGTCAAAATGTGAGAGCATTTTGAATAGTTTGACTAATAAAGGTCATTTTAAACGTATTAAAATCATCAATTTACAGTAAAATTTCAGTAGTAGGCAGTTGATTATTTCGGTACCTACGTAGATTTACATAATTAATAAAACTACATATAAATATCGGAAAATAACTTGAGAAATCAGTCAATTAGGCATTACATATTTTTTAGTGTGGATAGTATTTTCCGATATTTATCTATAACTATCTACTTAGGTACCTTTCAACTGAAAATAATAGGAAACCTACCAAGGTACCGAGGTTTAAAAAAACCGACACTGTAAAACTATACATTATGGTAGGTACCTATGTACCTACATGCCTACGCTTGCAAAACAACATTGGTCTTTCACCCATGGTCCTGGCCTATGCTGTGGACTTCAAATAACTTTTACCCATGGACCTGGCCTATATTGTGGACTTCAAATGCCTTTCACTCATGGACCTGGGCTATTTCGTGGACTTCAAATAACTTTCACCCATGGTCCTGGCCTATGTTTTGGACTTCAAATAACTTTCACCCATGGTCCTGGCCTATGTTTTGAACTTCAAATAACTTTCACCCATGGACCTGGGCTATGTCGTGGACTTCAAATTCATTCATTTCCGTGTCCAGACCCTATATGCGCCCTCTCCAATATTTTGCGGCCGTCACAGCCTTGTCATTTGCAGCCAGGAGGTCCGCCTCATTGCAAGGCTCCCCCATGAGTGGGCATGCCAGCAGGTGCGCCGCGTTTTGCTCTTCTCCACATTCGCACATCACATCCTGCTCATCATCCAGCAGTTCCCATCTCTGCATGTTGACCCTACATCTACTCACACCCGTTCTGAGTCTGTTCAGAGCTTTCCAAGTTTCCCGTATGGGAGTTGGTGTCCGGTTGGGAGGGTCTCGCTTGGTTTATACCCACATAAAAATACCCTTGGTGGACTTCAAATAACTTTCACCCATGGACCTGGGCTATGTCGTGGACTTCAAATAACTTTCACTCATGGTCTTGGCCTGTGTTGTGGAATTCAAATAACTTTCACCCATGGTCCTGGCGGTTGTTGTGGACTTCAAATAACTATGCCTTCTTATTAATGATTTTTTTGATAGTTCTATATATTTTAATAATGAAATACAATTCGTTTGAAAAAAACATATTTTTTTCTATCACCATCTATGAAATAACGAAGAAACCTTTTTTGTAACGCCATCTGTTGAGAAGTTTTTTTTTGTAAACAATGAAAGCAACAATCCTTACACATAAGGTGACAGTATTTCTTCGCACAGATAATATTTCATTGTAAAAATGGCGAACTTATTGCCCGGAGGCGATTTCTTTCAGTCAACCATATGAGAAAAAGTTACAGGAACAAATTAAGTTCCAGCATTATATACGACGTAACAATTTATATAGTATAAAAACACTTTGGATACAAATATACCTAACTACATTTTAGTAAAAACAATATAACTAAAGGAAAGTGAGAACGATCAAATGAGATGGTGTGTGGGGTGGGATGTACTTACGTTGGTTATGGAACAGAGAGGAAGAATAGGAAATAGGTACCCACCCATGTTTTCATTTTTTTTTATTTCAAAAATACTTAAATTCACCCAATTCCACCCTGCCCCTACCGCTTTTGAATAATACCATTTTAGATAGAAATTCTCGCTTCATGGCATCTATTTTTATTGCTTTTTGAGATGCTCCAAATTATTTTACACAAAAATATATAATAAAGCTATTGGGGTAAGCAGGAGAGGCTGGTAGGTACCTACACCTAGAAAACATACTAGATAGGTAGGTACCAGTAGCGTAATTGCTTAAAGAAACCTAAAATCTTGGCTTGCCTATGAATATTAGGTATGTTAAGAAATTCAAGACCTAATATTTTTGTCTGTTTTATTGAAACCATACAACAAGATTAAAAATTGAACCGTATGTAGATAAGATGCTTGACAGGATCACAAATGTAAATATTATTTTGGCATGTGATTTTAAAATATTTCATGGCCACTCGAATAAACAACGATGAAAAAAAAACATTAAATTTTCGACGTTTCCCAATTTTCTTTCAGGGTTTGCCTAGTCCGAAGGTTCTAGGCACGCCCCTGGTAGGTACCTATAAAAGGTACCTATCTACATTTAGAAAAACATACATTTACAAATATTTCATAAAATAATATGAGGAAGTAATACTTTTATGCTTCATCTAATTGTAACTCCACACCGATCTGCTGAACGTACAACACTATCCATCCCTATCCATAATACAGAATTTCTCTGCTCTTCATTCGAAGTACAATCAGCAAGATTATGGAATAGCCTTAGTCTGGATATTGCGTCGTCTAACTCACTTAGTATTTTCAAGAAAAAACTACTAAAGAAGGAATATTTAACACCTGATCCCGATTTCCTCCCCTGTCCGTACCCTATTATCCTTTTATCTTGCTATGAATTATTTTTTTTTGTTTTAATAGTAGATATTATATATATATATATATATATATATATATATATATATATATATATATATATATATATATATATATATATATATATATATATATATATATATATATATATATATATATATATATATATATATATATATATATATATATATATATATATATATATATATATATATATATATATATATATATATATATATATATATATATATATATATATATATATATATATATATATATATATATATATATATATATATATATATATATATATATATATATATATATATATATATATATATATATATATATATATATATATATATATATATATATATATATATATATATATATATATATATATATATATGTTGGTTTTGATGTTTTCGCGGATCGTAGAATATGAATTATCATTATTTTTCCGGATAATCCGCTGTGGCTTTTGGTTGTCTTGCCGACGTTTCGCCCGAATGACATCGGGCATTATCGAGGCTATTAACTCGAGCGCGTGCACGAAGATAATGGAGATAATTATCATCGTGCACGCGCTCGAGTTAATAGCCTCGATAATGCCCGATGTCATTCGGGCGAAACGTCGGCAAGACAACCAAAAGCCACAGCGGATTATCCGGAAAAATAATGATAATTCATATATATATATATATATATATATATATATATATATATATATATATATATATATATATATATATATATATATATATATATATATATATATATATATATATATATATATATATATATATATATATATATATATATATATATATATATATATATATATATATATATTTTCTTTTACTCTTATTCTTTTGCTGTTGTACATACACAATGTTGTCATACTTTGTAATCTGGTTGGTTGGAAGTAACTGCCTAATGGCGATAAGCCCGCCAGTGTACATTTATATTTGTTTATATTATGTACAAGAAGATGTATAAATAAATAAAAAAAATAAATCCCACCTTCCTTTGCTTCGATCAGTTGAAAATATCATACCTATGGGTACCTATCTACCTACTTTTGAACCGAATACTCAAGTCAATCGTTTTTGAATCGATTGAAAGAGATTGCTTGATGATAATATTATCTTCTTTTTTTTTGTTTGGTTGGAAGAAATTGCCATTAGGCAATAAGCCCACCAGTGTACTAATTATATGTACAAGAAAATATATATATAATAGATTAAATAAATAAATAAACACAAATTTGTTAGGTTCACTAATAGAAATATAGCTAAACTGTTTATGGTTACCGAAAAATAACTAAACTTTTGTAGGTAACAAGTGGGTAGTTACCAAGAGGTACCAAAAGTTTTAACTACATATTATGACAGAATATTTTTTAAATAGCATATACGCAAACATTGGATTTTTTTCTCTGTCAGGGGTCAATGATATTTTTTTGACAATCTTTTTACATCTCGAAGAGAGACGAAGAGACGAATAGGTATGTTATAAGAGAACCAGGAACTCAAGGTATAGATGGCGATGGTAGAAACAGCTTATATATTAGTTATATAGAACTTTCAAAAAAATTACGTTGGTCCCTTATCAAAAATTGATAAAGGAACTCAATGAGAAGGCAAAATTGGCAAATGTTGCGCAAGCGCATAAAGTGATCACGTTAACCAGCCGATTACAGGTCGTGAACCCTGTAGGTGCCTTCTAGCTCTTGGTTCCCCTATACTATTCTAACTTCGTCTCTACTGAGATGTTACAAATTTGTCAAAAAAATAATAATATGACTATAGGTAGGTGGGTTCCTATCTGCTTCTGTGTGCGTTAAATTGTTGGTTACGAGTAACCAAATTTTTAGTAACTGCTATAATTTGATTAACATTAACGTGAAATTCAGTGTTTTTTTTTCATAGGTAGGTATTTTTATAAATAACTAAACTTTTTTGCTACTGTCACCATCACCCGTCTGCATATGGGGTAAGTAAAAGGCCCCTTCACAGAACGCTAAGTGAGCGACAAGAAAAAAATGCATAGCACTAAGTAGGTAGGTTTACATAAAATATAGGTAGGTACATACCTAGTTAAGCATAGATATTATTTTTTATTCTGAAAATATACTCTTCTCATAACGATTCCTAATAGATGGCAAGTGTATATTTATAAATATTTTCCCCACAATTCCAGCTTCTCTGGGCTGGAAACACTGTATATACCTAAACCAAGGTATTTAGGTGTATGCAATATTGCACTAAAATAGATATGTAGTTAGGTTTGACAACGAGATGTCACCCATAGTTTGAGAGTCACCGGTTTACGTGATTTTTCACTTAGCATCCATCACAGACTTGCTACTTCCATTATAACGATTTTTTCCCTGCCAATGCACCCAGTGGTTCTCAATCATCGGATAAATTAAAAAAATTACCTTGAAGATCATTTACACTGACAAAAATATTGTGACTGGCTACCTGCTTTTTAGGCAAACTTTTGTTATCAGTATAAATGTTTGTCTATTTGCTTGGTTACACAAAACCTAATGTATTGTAGTCACTATAGTTCGGTTAATTTTAACATGAATTTTGTTACTATTAACAAAAAAAAATCAGTGCATCTTATCTCTATCAATTACTTTCAGTTTTTCCTTTAATATAATGAATCATTCGTATTAGGTCCATAAATATAAGTTATTTAAAACTAGTACCTATCTAATTAAAAATCAACAATAGTTATGTTTCGAATCAGTAATTTCCAACAAAGCAACTATTTAAAGATATGTACAAACTTCTCGATTTATACCTAACAAGAGAAAAGATGAGGAAAAAAAAAGAAATTATATGGATACCGTTGGAAAACAAATAAAAATATCGCTTTGTTTCCTTGTGAATTCAAATACCCTGGATCCAAGAAGTGGACAGGGATGATGTTCCCCAGAATAGAAGTCCTCCTGGATTTCAGGAAAGCAGGACTTTAACTCATATACCTAATGTTTGTAAACTTATTTAAAATATATATATTTAATTAGTTTAATTGTGTTTTTTATAAAAGGTACCAGGTTCATATTTTGTCGATTACAGAAAAATGAAATATTACCATATTTATTACTATAGGTACTAACACAAAAATTTTCTTACAACTTTTTTAGGTAAGTAGGTACCTATAGAATACTACTTATTTTTATTAAATAATAAACATTGGTAATGAACACGAGAGAGAATAGGTTGGCACTAATGGCGTGCCTTCAGTTTTCCACATATAACGCTTCTCCGCGCTGTTTCTGGAAAATCCGTCGCTTCCTATTGGTACCGCCGTTGCCATCAGAAATCAACGCTTCCTATTGACTGAAAGAATGCCAGAGGCCGTGTCGCCGCAATTCCAACAGGTCTAAAATGAGAGAAAAAAGGTGCTGGCATGAATTTTTATGACAAATCAATATTATGCTGTATTGCTAACTTTTAAAAATCCAGAACCAATTGATCAATGATAAATACTATTCATTAATACCTACCATCACGCCAAATCTCACAATGTGTGGTTGCCAGCGAAAAGTGTGCGAGTATACAATAAAAGCATTTAAAAGAATGCACGAACAGTGCGTTTATCCCTAAACACCACTCACGTTTCACCTAAAAGGGTACCTACTGCATTCATAATATACCTAGGTATGTTATTTAATCTCTTAAATTCTATATTACTCGGTTTTTAATACGGAACACCCGAAAACGATGATACCTAATAGGTATTAGTTGTACCCGCATGGACCAGTAATCTATAGACACGACAAAAACATAATTTCATGGTACACACCACCACCAAAATTTGGTGAAGAGTTCAGAATGCAAATTGAAACAGTGAGTAGGTACACTAATATCAAAAAGTATCATATTGTTAACAAAGGGATATAAATTTCGAAAAGCAAATACTTTTAGGTAGGTACTACTAGAATAATGTGTCATAAATATGTAATTTACACCTATTTAATAGGTACTCTGTCCTAAATTTGTAGCTTATTTCAGCTCTGTTTATTCTTTACTCTGTGGTAAAAAGCACTATTAAAAACCACACTGATAAAAACAATATAATAAGTAACTGAACTGTTTGGCTATCGATTGGTAACTAAACATTTGTTAAGCTATTATAACTATAGGTACGGTTTAGTTGTGTAAACAAAATATTTGGTTAAAATTATCCAAACGTTTAGTAGTCACTACAATTTGGTTACTTTTAACATGATATTGTATAAATTTGTTTATTTATGAAATACATAGCCTATTACAAACACAGTAGATCGAAAAAAGCAAGAAAAATAAAAAGAAAAAAATTTAAAGCAAGAACAACAACAAAAAAATTTGAATTAAAAAAATATGAAAAAAACAGTAGGTAAGAAAAATGATACCTACATGAAAAAAAGTAAAAAAATATGAAGCAAGAAAAAGTAATAAGAAATGTGATATAACTATGAAAAAATATATGCATACCTACCTGCTTTCAGGATACAGAAAATATATGCATACCTACCTGCTTTCAGGATACAGAAAATATATGCATACCTACCTGCTTTCAGGATACAGAAAATATATGCATACCTACCTGCTTTCAGGATACAGAAAATATATGCATACCTACCTGCTTTCAGGATACAGAAAATATATGCATACCTACCTGCTTTCAGGATACAGAAAATATATGCATACCTACCTGCTTTCAGGATACAGAAAATATATGCATACCTACCTGCTTTCAGGATACAGAAAATATATGCATACCTACCTGCTTTCAGGATACAGAAAATATATGCATACCTACCTGCTTTCAGGATACAGAAAATATATGCATACCTACCTGCTTTCAGGATACAGAAAATATATGCATACCTACCTGCTTTCAGGATACAGAAAATATATGCATACCTACCTGCTTTCAGGATACAGAAAATATATGCATACCTACCTGCTTTCAGGATACAGAAAATATATGCATACCTACCTGCTTTCAGGATACAGAAAATATATGCATACCTACCTGCTTTCAGGATACAGAAAATATATGCATACCTACCTGCTTTCAGGATACAGAAAATATATGCATACCTACCTGCTTTCAGGATACAGAAAATATATGCATACCTACCTGCTTTCAGGATACAGAAAATATATGCATACCTACCTGCTTTCAGGATACAGAAAATATATGCATACCTACCTGCTTTCAGGATACAGAAAATATATGCATACCTACCTGCTTTCAGGATACAGAAAATATATGCATACCTACCTGCTTTCAGGATACAGAAAATATATGCATACCTACCTGCTTTCAGGATACAGAAAATATATGCATACCTACCTGCTTTCAGGATACAGAAAATATATGCATACCTACCTGCTTTCAGGATACAGAAAATAAAACAAAAATAACAATTATTATTATTTGGCATTATTTTATGTGCGGTAGTTACCCACCTCTCAGTATCAAATATTTTTTTTCAATAATTTAATTATTTTAATCGGTTAATTCCCATAGTTTTACATTCAGCGATCATCTCCGCCGAGTAAAACGTTAGATGAAAGAGATACATAAAAGAGATGGCACTATTCGTGTAGGTAAGCTATCTCCCTCTCTTCTTATATTGCTGGGCCGTGGATTCAACACCCCTTACCTCCACCTTTCATCCCCTTCTTCTACATAGATGACTGGAACGGAAATAGGGATGAAATAAATCCATTTTTTTTATTTCTATTTTATTAAAACAGTGTAAACAAAGCTGGAACATAACACATTATAGGATAACAGGGAAATCGGGCAGATAAAGGGCTTGTGACTTGTCATCGTCTGGTTTTCGTGATCACTTTATGCACTTTCGCAACGTTCAGCAGTTAAACACACAAATGTATCATTAAATTGAGTAGGTTGTGGCCAACGGTATACTCCTCACAAACAAATCATTCTATAAAGTATTCAAATTTTGTATGAAAAAAATTCAGCATTTTCATGAGATGAGTTTGTTAAATTAGGTATTGTTTATTTAAATATTTTATTACAAAAATCTTCTTGTTAGCTCTTCAATGTCATTTTATGAAAGTGATGTACCTTTTTACCAATTTGAAAATAATAATTTCGCACTCACACAGACACACACACACACACACGCACTCACACAGACACACACACACCCTCACACACACATACACACACACACCCTCACACACACACACACACACACACACACACACACACACACACACACACACACACACACACACACACACACACACACACACACACACACACACACACACACACACACACACACACACACACAGATACATTGTGATGAAACATTCAGAATACAATCTCAGCGTGATACTAGTTGATAATCTGCAATAAAAAAATACCCTTAAAAATTGCGAAATCATAACTCCCCACTATATCCCCTTGGGTTAGTGAGGAGTAAAAATGTATTCTTTAATAAATGTATGAATAACTGGAACTTTTTAATAATACCAATTTGTCCAATCCATGACCCTTCACATCGATGGAGGAATCTGATTATAGGATGACAAAAAGGGAACGAAAGCGGAAGAGGCAGAAAGAACTCTTGAGTCTGCCGGCAATCGCCAATGACTCTCCTCCCAGTTCAAGAACCAGAACTTTTAGTCCTTCTGTCGTCCCTTCCTCCCTTGCCTCCATAAAACCTCCTCCCCTGCCCTTGTCATCTGCAGTCCCTGCCCCGACCACTGAATCCGAGAATATGAGTTCAGACTCTGATACAGAAGATGAGCGAGAAAATGATTATTTGCCATCTTCTAAAATAGAAGCAGCCTACGTATGCCTGAGTAATATTCAAGACATTGTGGAAAAACACTCAAAAATATCGAAGTCGCATCTCATTCGTGTTGGTCGTGAAGCTCAGCGCCTATTATCATTTATTGGTGATCTGTCGACTGAGTTGGCGGAAGCAAGGGGCGTCATATCTTGCCTGAAAACAACAATTTCCAGCCGAGATGAAAAAATCTTGCATCTGTGTGAAAAGATTGATACCACTGAGACACAGATTGCACCGGTAATGAATAAAATTGCCGATAAACTCAACGACCGCCCGACCTCCCTGTATGCCACGCAAGTGACAGGTCCACCACCCTTATCCAAGGGAGGATTTCCTGCACTCCCTGCAAAACCTGCCGTCTGCATTTTTCCCACAAACGATGAAGTCAAGTCATCGATGGAAACCAGGAAAATCCTGAATGCAGCCATTAAGCCTTCCGACGTAGGTGCTCGCGTCACAAGTGTACGTACCATAAGAGGTCACGGCGTTGTTGTTAACACGGCCACCACGGAAGACTCCATCAAGTTGCTGAATGCCCCGGCAATAAAAGCATCAACGACCTTGACCGCGCGACTCGCTACCAAGAGACAACCTCGTGTGAGGTTTAGTCATGTGCCACGGGACCTATCTAATGACGAATTTTTAGAGATAGTTGCAGAGAATACAAAAGAGCATGCCATTAAAACTGCAGTATTCAGTCATCTAACAGGACCTACAGTTGGCCCGACTTGCGATAGAGTCTTTTCAGTACCTGCTGCCGTTCGCCATAGCCTCATCAATTTAGGAAAGGTGTATGTGGACTGGAATGTCTGTCGTGTTACAGATTTTCTTCCAGTCAGTATTTGTGGCCGTTGTCGAATGTACGGCCATGGTTCAAAAACTTGCAAAGAACCCGTCAGATGCTCACATTGTGCTTCAACGGAACACGTTTACGTGTCATGTCCGAATAGAGCCAATCAACCCACATGCGCTGTTTGTAAGTTGTTTAACAAACCAGCAGTACACCGATCAGGCACTAATGACTGTCCAGCTTATCAAGCAACAGTCAGCAGAGCTTTACTCAATATTGACTATGGCGTGTAATGCTTCTGTTAAATTTGGTCAGCTTAATCTTGGCCGTGGACAATCGGCTTCAGCCGAACTCAGTCAGTCTGCTCATCGCATGAACATTGATGTTTGTCTTATCCAAGAGCCGTACTCTCGAGATGGAATTGTGCCATCATTTGGTCCGGGTGTTCGAGTTGCTATGGCTTCGAGCTGTACCTCAACGAACCCTCCGATGAGCTGTATAGCTATTTACAATCCCAACATTAACTTCATATGCCTGGATCACTTATCTTCTAGTCACTTGGTTGTAGTCCAGATTTCTTCTCCAAGTGATTCGTTTTATATTATTTCGATATATTTTCAGTTTAGTGAATCTGAATTTCGTTTTCTGGATCAACTGGATATTATATTGGGTCAACTCGGCAACGCATCATTAATTATTGGAGGTGATTTTAATGCCGAATCTATTCTATGGTGTAACACTACCACTTTCGGGTCCAGGAAATTCACCAGAGGTGTAAGCTGCGAAGATTTTATCTCTCGCCATAATTTGAGTGTGTTGAACAATCCTTTCAGTCCACCTACCTTCTCCAACCACATGGGTACAAGTCATATAGATGTCACTTTAGCTACACCTCAGATTAACCACAGAATATGGAATTGGTCTGTTGACGAGGATGCCTCGTGTAGTGACCATAACCTTATCACGTTTCAGATTATTTCCAATGTACCCCCAATTCCTTTAGCGAAACCTTTGCTTAGAAGATTCCGGACAAGGTGTGACAGATGGCGTTGGTTAGACTTTGGCCGCTACTTTGAATGCTCGCTGGATCGTTTATCTTGTAGATCTTGTACTACTGCGGAAATGGCCTCATCTTTTACGCAGAGTATAATTTATTGTGCCGAGAAGGCGATCGGCAGATCTTCTTCTAGTCATATGTCTCCTAGTGAATGGTGGCATCCTGGCTTAGACATCCTTAAACGAACTTCGACTCGAGCTCACCGCGCATTGAGAGCGGCCCGTCGTCGAGGAAGTTCAAATGACTTTGTAACTGTACTTCAATGTGAGTATAGACGCTCAAATAATATCTACAAACGCGAGATTTCTCGTGCCAAGTCTGATGCATGGCGCCGTTTGGTATCTGAGGTTTCAACCACAGATCCTTGGGGTGCTGTGTTTAGATATGCATCAATGAAAAAATATCCAAATGCGTCAGTCTCGTGTATCCGTGATCCACGAACTGGAATTATCACAATAGACTCTGACTCGACGACAAGCACGCTACTTGACATACTTATTTCTTCTGATGACATTTCATCTGATACTCCTCTTCATTCACAAATACGCAATAACCAATCCGATATCCCGCAAACTCCCATATCGACCTTCGCCAATTTCGATGAGCTCGATTTTATAATCAAGAATCTTCACCAAAACAAATCTCCTGGCATTGACCGCATTGACGCAGCTCTCGTACAAAGGTGCTGGCACATAGCTCGCCACGAGATTATCTTATTGTACAACAATTGCTTGCAAGAAGGCTACTTTCCGGATTGTTGGAAAACAGGTTTAATGACTGTTATTCCCAAGCGTAGTGACCTGGATCCTTCTGACCCAAAATCATATAGACCGATTACTTTACTACCTATTTTGGGTAAGGTCTTAGAAAAGCTTATATGTCGACGCTTAGAAGATCATCTTTCCAGTACCCACCCACTGTCCGATCGTCAGTTCGGTTTTCGCGCTGGGAAATCAACGGTTGATGCTATCTTGGCTATATCTGATATTGTTAGAAGCTCTGATAGTAAATATGTTATCTCTATATCTCTTGATATTGCGGGAGCATTCGACAATGCCTGGTGGCCTCTAATTTTAAAAAAACTTCGAGACCGTAAGGTTCCTAGCAACATATATAAATTAGTGAAGAGCTATTTTACTAATAGACATGTGGCCATGCCCGGGGGACAAGATTTGCACTGGCGACCAATTAGCATCGGGTGCCCTCAGGGTTCTGTTCTGGGTCCACTGTTATGGAACATCTTGTTCGACGAACTTCTATCACTTTCAACGCCTACGGGCTGCAGTATTTTGGCATATGCCGATGATGCTACAATCCTTATTCAAGGTAACACCCGAGCACTTATTGAGCGCGCAGCTACTCAGTTACTTTCTTCTGTTGCAGATTGGGGTATAAGTCATAGACTCAATTTCGCACCTAAGAAGACGTATGGGTTAGTGTTAAAAGGCATAATGAAAAGTCCTCCCTCCATCAAATTTATCAATACGCGTGTAATATTTAAGGATAGGGTCAAAGTTTTGGGTGTTACACTAGATAGAGGCCTAACTTTCCAATACCATGTTCGTGCTGTATCCGATAGTGCAAAAATAGCCTTCCAAAAGATTTCACGTCTTGCTCGAGCTAGTTGGGGCCTTAAATTTCCAGTAGCAAGACTGTTTTACAACGCTACCTTTCTGAGTATTATGTGTTATGTCGCTCCTTGTTGGGCTCATCGTTGTGAAACCCAATACATTAGACGTCTGCTGCTTTCTGGACAGCGCTTCGCTCTAATAGCTTTAGCAAAGGCTTACAGAACCTGCGCTACCGACACACTTTCTATTCTCACAGGTATGGCTCCCCTTGATCTGGAAACACAGCGACGAGCTTCAATTCACAACCTGTATAGAGGTCGAAGCTCAATTTTGGGTGGTGTTTCTCTCCCACCTGTAAATTTACCCACAGTTCGTGGAGAGATTGAGAACTTGGCCCGGAGTTCTCTTTTAGATGCTTGGCAACGTCGCTGGTCTTCTTCTTCCATGGGCAGACTGACATTTTTATTTCTTCCTGATGTGAGGACTCGAATTTTTTCCTCGTGGATTGTTCCCGATTATTGGACCACGCAATTCCTTACTGGACACGGCAGTTTCAAAAGTTATCTCTTTCGTTTTCACTTATCCGATTCGTCCTCATGTCAGCTTTGTGATAACCCTGAACAGACTTCTGAGCATATCCTATGGGAATGCACTAACTTCTCCGTGTCAACATTCCGACGAGAACTCTACGACGATGTCCGAGGGAATTTCTTTGGACCCATTGGACATGCGGACCTTGTAGCCACGAAGAGCAACTTTAGGGCTTTCAAGACTTTCTGTCTTAAATTCGGTGCACTATTATCTTCACTATCACTGAGCAGTGAGCCAGTTGTTTCAACATGATTAGCTCTCTTTGGCACATTAAGTGCAGTGTCTGCAAGGTTTTAGAGTTCTCCGGACTCTTCGTATGTTCTTTATGTGTTCTTTCAGAGTTTTGCAAGGGGCCGTTATTAGTCCCCATAAGCAGAACGGGTGGTGGTGGGGGAAGAACAATACCAATTTGTGATTTTATATTTGTTTAGATTTTTATCGTTCTAGTTTTTATGGTTTTTGAGATTAGGTATATGGAAAAATAAAGTGAATATTCAAAAATTGATAACCCCCGACTGAAACAAAAATTCGAAATTCTGAGTAAGTATAAAAGTTTTGTAGACATAAAATTTTCTAAACTTTCTCAAGTTCTGTGAATCAAGCAGATCAAAAGTTATAAGGGGGGATGGACAAAGACACACAGACACACTAAATGTTCTACTCCAAATTCTTAGTAAATTCATGCATGTAACATATATGCCTCTGAGTTGGTGTTTTTTTTTTACTTCAAAGTTAAAAAAAACCATGAAAAATATAGACCTGGCATACAAATATTGCGTATCTTGGCTTTATACTTTGACGATATTTAAAGAGAAATAAATTCTCTTGAACAAATCGACAGGTGGATTTATACTTAGCACATTCGCGTTGACGTAAACTAATATTTGCCATCTTTAAAAAAGTACGATTGATCGTGAAGAACTTTACGAGTGGTGGAATACCTACTACACAGAATACGAGATGTTTTTGATGGAAGATTATTTTAACGACTTTGTCGAATGTGTAGAGTGTTGATTTTATCAAATCGAATCCCACGCACAGTAGGCGTTAGAGATCTATACGAAATGCCGAAAATACCATGGAAATTCACAGGAATCGTGACATAGAGCTGTCAATGTTAGCTAGCTTACTTGTGTTTGGGTAATGACAAGAAACAATTTTAAATGCCAATAGAAACCCATTAAATACTATCTATCTTCTTTCTTCATATACAATAATTTGAATAACTTCTAAGGCATAGGGCTTCAGTTTTGTGTAGGATTTTTAGTATTTAGTTGGGAATTTCTCTGCACTACAATAAATGCTTAAATAATAATAATACTGTAGGTAGGCATTGTCAACCTTGAAAAAAAGTGTTTATATACTCACTAAACAACTGGAAACACTGGTTAAATGGAAGAAACTGTCATTTGTCATTAAACTCACCACTTGCGCAGGCTGCAAGAAAGTGATAATCATTATTATTATCACATTACCTTCTCAAATATGTATCTACTCGATAGTTTTGTTTTTTGTTTATATACGTCATAAATATCATTTTAATATTATTTAAAAAATACAAGTTACACCCAAGGTAGGTATATCTTCTTCTTCTTCTTCTTTTGAATAGACCTTCAGGTCTGTTTTTTAAGAGGCCTGCTCTTCCTGCGAAGTGGACCCCCAGCTATCCCTCCATCTTTTTGGCGGTCTACCGCGAGGGCGGGTATATCGATTTTTAATATTTTTTTAATTTAAAAATAGTTAGAAATATATTTTTACGCCAAACTGCAAAGTAGTTTTTATGCAGTTGAACGAGTGGGTTGTGGCCAACGCTATACTTTTCACTACCAAGTCACTCCACAGAGTATTCAAATTTTGTATGGAAAATAATCAGTATTTTAATTAAATTAGTGTGTTAAATTTATTTTTGATATAAATATTTTGTTATGAAAACTTGATAATTCTTCAATGGCATTTTATGAAAGGGATGTGCCTTTTTAGCATTTTGAAAATATAAATATCAAATTTTAAATTTCCTGATCTTCAGACTCCCCTATAGACAACGTGTCATTTAGCTCAAGAAAAGAGGCCAGAAAAGATAACTCAATGCATTGAAGTGACAGTTGCCAGTCACGTGACAACTGTCACTTCCATACATTGAGTTATCTTTCTTGTTTCTTTTCTTGAGCTAAATGACACGTTGTCTAGGGGGGCAGGTCACTTTGAATAATTTGACAGTCAAAAAAATGAGGACTGAATAGATATCCTTCAAAATCCAATGGCGTCTAAGCGAGTATAGGATACCTATACAAATTAGCAAAATTTTAAAATAATCGAATCAGTACTTTTATCTATAATAGATAATGTAGAATAAACATGCAGTACATAGTTCGTAACAAGATAGATACTAGTAGATAATCTACAATAAAAAAAAATCTCTAGTATTTCGAATTTATAACGCCCAACTATATCCCCATGGCGAAGATAAAAATATTTGATAGATCCATAATAAATAAAAAAAAATACAAAATTTAAAAATACACGTAATTACATGGACACACGTCCCTACCTACATGGATTAAAAAGTATTTAAGACTAGCTTCATTTTATGTTTCGACATAAATGATCAAATAGATACATAGGTATTTCCATGATTTGGAGCCCCTGTTTTGTCTTTAGGTAGGAAGGTATATGCGAAATAGATATCGCGAGAGCCGTGCGCGGATATTAATTTCAATCAAAACGTCAAGTGTCATTGTACACAGAGCAAGAATCCAAACTAATGGGGAAGTAGAAAGGAGAGGAGATCGAGAAGAATAAAAAGGGAGAAGAGAGAAGATAAAAACTTGAAAGAAAAATATATCTCCCAGCCTCTTTAGAAGGTATATAATATGTATCTTGTTTTATACGTTATATAGGTATACGCTTTTATAAATATCTTTTTTGCACGTTATTTCTTTTATTTGTAACTTTCTGTGCATAATATAATGTAGGTAATTTGTTCGCTGGCGGCCTCATTGCCAAACGGTAATTTCTTCCAAACAACAACTAGAGTTAATTTTAAATATACAATACTGAGATATATAATATAAAGTCACTGAGTGCTATGAAAAATAAATTATCTTCTTGGATTCTCAACAAAGGTAGAATGAACATTGAAAAAATATTTTTTTAAATTATGAAATGATTTAAAACCGTGATCTTATAGCAGTATATTATAATTTTTATGTTTGATTTTATGATAATTAGGAAAGTCGCAGTCACCTACCCCACTCCATAGGGAACGTTATAGAACTAAGTGTTCTGTTCATCCCCGGAGCGGCTGCTCGTCGGACGAAACAAGAATTACCACCATGCATATTTCATACCACTGCCACTAAGAGTCCAACCACACTCGTGAAGGCCCGTGAATCATAGCAAGGGTTACCCTCCCAGCAGCTCCACGAACAACGGACTGCCACAGGGAGCCTTCGCCACGCCCGTAGTACTTTCAGTTCTTCGATTTCCACACCAGGCGCAGCGTTAGCTGTACCTGTCTCGTCATCAACTCGGGTACCGCCGAGTGGGTCGTGCCGACCAATCATCACGGGGTGCTCCTCCACCCCTTAGTACTCATGTTGGCGAGTTTCAGGTACACCACCAGACAGTACTTTTCAGTGCTTCGATTTCCATTGCCCGATGATGCAGACTTACTCATCGCCACGTTTGATGAGTCACCGCCGAGCGAGGCATTAAGGCGTCTGACCTGCTCTTCCATAGGTAAGAATTGAAGAGGGTACTGACCTGTTACCCAGAATCCTAGGGTGGGGCTGCTGCCACCCTCAACTTTACTGGCTAGGCCCCTATGGCCGCAACCTAGCGCCTGATTTTATGCTAAGTTGAAATTGTGTGTCAGACTAAATGGGATACATAAGTATGGACTGCGTCAGTTAAAATCGATAGAAAGCTATTCCGACACAAGCACTGCTTAGTGGAATAGTTCTTTTCCACTGGATGTTGGTAGGTACTGATAGATTGAATTCTTTTTGTCAGTGCCAACATATACTAAATTGTCTGTTTTTCATATTTTTGTTGTACTATGTTTCACTAATGTATTATTGTAATTTTTTGTATGGTTATTGTGGATTTTGTTTAAATAAATAAATAAATAAAAAATAAATACAGAGTAAACGGCCCCTTCACAGAACGCTAAATGAGCGACAAAAAATACATAGCACAAAAAGTAGCTCATGGAGCCCTCTAGATTAGCAACCTCGGCACCATAGTGCAAAAAGAACAATCGTCGAATGTAAATAGAAGATTCACACTCGTAGACTGTCGTGGACTTCAGATCTTTAAATGTGCTCGTCATTTTACAGAATGTTTTAAATAAATACATTTTATTTTTTTTATTTATTTATTTCGGAAAACAAACAAGGTACAATGGTAAAAAAATATACAATTGTTATAATAAATATGGATGATACATTGCATCTCAATAAAATGTGTTCACATATAGTAATGTATATTTAATCATATTTTTACAGAAAAAAATAGTAAAAAAGTTTAGGGAGAAAAAAATTATAATAAATTGTTACAGAAAAAATAATAATAAATTAAAATTGAAGGGTGAAACTAAAGCGAGACAAATTATGATGAAAGTAGGTAATAAATTTAGGTATAGGTACTATTTATTGAATAATTGTAAAATGTATTATTTGAATTCTGCTTGTGATTTATGTATTATATCGAATTGTCTAAAGTATGTATTGTAATTGGAGCAACTCCGCCTAATATAATTGTTTTGTGAATAATTTGTGAAACGACGGTCGACATAGAACAAAAACTGAGATCTGAAATTGCGTGATGGGCAATAAAAATTTAATTTAGATATTAGGTAAGGTGAGTCTACACGGTTGTATGTAGATAATTTTATGCAAGTAAATCATGTCTATAATTGTTCGTCTATTTTCTAAATTACAAATATTATGATGTATAGCAGATTGCCGGTAGTTGGGGAAATTAAGTTTATCACGATAATCCAAATGTTTGAGGAATTTATTCTGTACTCCTTCAATTCTATTGATGTATGTAATAAGAAAAGGATTCCATACTACTGATGAATATTCCAGTACACTCCTGACATACGCGTAATACAGAGTTTTAAGTGAAGTTTCTAATTCAAAGGGTTTGGAGATTCTCAAAATAAATCCTAACATTTTAAATGCTTTTCCTATTGTCTTTTCCATATGCGATGTAAAAGACATCTTTTCGTCTAGAATGATACCAAGATCCCTTGTTTCTGTAACTTTATTTAGGGCACTATTGTCAATTGAATATTTGTAGTTGATGGGTGTTTTATTTCTGGTGAAAGTAATCACTAAGAATTTTGAGGGATTTAGAAGTAATTGATTACTATTGCAATAAGAGGTTAATCTATCTAGATCAGTTTGAAAGTCTGCGCAATCCTGGAATCGTCTTTGTATCGTCAGCGAATATTTTAGAATTTGCATGTTTAAATCAACTGCTAATATAATTTATAAATAGGATGAAAAGCAATGGGCCGAGATGGGACCCTTGCGGAATACCAGAATGGCAGATATTAAATTTTGATTGTGAACCCAAAATTGCTACAGATTGCAGTCGACTAGTTATATAAGATGAAATCCACCGCATCAGATCACCATGTACACCGAAGAGGGAAAGTTTATGAAGTAGAATATTGTGACTGATTTTGTCAAATGCCTTGGAAAAGCATTAAATGTGTGACTAAGATCTCTTTAAAAAAATAACTTAGTGGGGATCAACCAATAGTGCACCATAGCTACGACAGCACTTCTTGAAGACTTTAAATTGTTCTTCGAGATCACAAATCCGCATGACCAATGTGACCTTAAGAAGCTTCGATCTATAATAAGACACTATTGGGTGGTAACAATCCCACAGGATATGTTCCGAAGTTTGGTCCGGGTATTGACAGAACTGACATGAGGCAGATGAAGCAATTTTAAATTTTAGGTGAAGATAACTTTTAAAATTTCCGTGTCCTGTGAAAAATTGGGAAGTCCAAAAGTCAAGGACAACCTTGGAAGATTTAAGTCAATTCCTCACGTCCGGAAAACATAAAAATGTTATTTTTCTCACTGAGCAGGTCATCTTTTCCGGTTTTCAAGATATAGATTTGGCCTACTATAAACTCTTGATTGTGCAGTATAGACCTTTGACACGATTAATATTGTTTGTCTTCAGAATACGCTACGTTACCTGGCATATGAGGGTCCTCTTAAAGTCTCCAGAATGTGACAACTTGCTATTGGGTGCGTTTCATATTAATATTTGAATTGGTATCTTTTAGTTACAAGAGCAATAGTACCTGCCCCCCTAGACAACGTGTCATTTAACTCAAGAAAAGAAACAAGAAAAGATAACTCAATGTATGGAAGTGACAGTTGTCACGTGACTGGAAACTGTCACTTCCATACATTGAATTATCTTTTCTTGAGCTAAATGACACGTTGTCTAGGGGGGTTAATCATAATAAATTTAAAAAAGTATCTAAAGCGCACTTTACACGGACGGTTTTTCAACGGGGTTCAGGTTTTTCAACGCGGTGGGGTAAAAATAGAACGTGTTCTATTTTTCAACGCGTTTTGTATCGCTTTTCATAAAACAGAAATCTGTAAAATTATTCGATGTCGACGAGTCAACCTGGCTGCCGTGTGTGTTGTATTGTTTTTGACGTTCGCGGTATATTTTATTTATTATGCCTACTCTACACATCGACAGATGCGTCGGCAGATGTATCAGTAGACATATCCGCGGATAAATTACGATTCGTTCACACATCCGCGAGTTAATCAGTCTGTGTTCAACCTCGAAAAACGCATGTCGTGCCGCAAACAAATGGATGTGGATACAGTAGCGGCCGCTGCTATTTACTTATTTAGCAAGCACTTATAATTACTATTTAAGTGTGAACCGCAACTTATTAAGAAAAAATGGTACAAAAGAAGGTGGTGGATGGTGACTATGCAAAGAAACAGAACAAAGTGAAAATATATTCAGAATAAATATTTTGACAACTATTAGCGTCTACTGTAGATATTTACTTTTAATCATGACATATATATTTCTCAAAATCTTTCGGTTAGGATAGGTTTGTTTGTAATAATAATAGCGACGTAGTCGCTCATAAATTAAATGTTTCTTCAGTGGTCATAACAGCAACCATTTCGTCGAGAAAACTAAGCACGCACGCGTGCACTCTCACTGAATTTCCGTCCAATACTGATTTATTCGCTGAAGTGTGGACAGTCGCCTTGCGTATGCGCTGCCGCTCCTTGATTCGTGTCGAAAAAACCGACACCAAACGGATATGTGGCAGATGCATCGGCCGACGTCAAATACCTTACACAGACGAGCAAAACCCCCCCTATACACATCGACAGATGCATCCGCATATACAATCTGCCGACGCATCTGTCGATGTGTAGAGGAGGCTTTAAAACAAAATAGTGAGGGTCCAAAACAAATCAAATCATGTCCAATTCAAGTGAAATGCCGGGTAGTCAAAATGCAAAGTCAAACGAAGAAAACGAGAGAAAGATAAAACACTGTTAAACGAAATACGGATCAAGCTATAGCTAAAATATTGCTATTTTTTCACATAAATGTCATTTTTAATTTTTTCGTAATTGCAATAATAGAGGAGAAAATAATACTCGTGTAAAGCGATGTTTTGAGTAAATAGGACCTCGTTGAAAACCTCGTTCGTGTGAATACAACCGTTGGTACGCAACTTCACCTTACTCAAGCTTCGTTAGCTTTCAGAGAGAATTGGTATTGACTAGTTGCATGTAACACATGAGATCCAACTGTCGATAGTGATAGTATGTATAGTTGAAAAATAAGTACCAAACTATAAACCCATTAATCCAAATTATTTAATATTTTAAGATATTTTGTTTACAATATTTAGCGTAAAACTAGAATTCCACGGAGCGCAACGGGATGCGCCCGGCCGCTACGGAGCGTCAGGAATATTTCTTCATCTTTCATCTGGATTATGTAACAAGATTAATTTGTGATTTCTAGGTATTTTTATAAGTTTTATATTTCACCATTTTCAATGTGTTAGCTATAGGACTAATTTTAACTTAATTTTAACTTATTGTATTTTTTTATGTTTTATGTTTCACCATTTTCAATGTGTTAGCTATAGGACTTATTTTAAATTATTTTTTGCAAACTGAAAGCGCCCTTGAGGTGACCACGGTTGTCACTAAACGGCGCTTTATAAATTGTCATTATTATTATTATTTGTTTTCTATACAACACATGTAGGTATGTATGTCAAGATAAGATAGTATGGAGGTCAGTCCTTTTTTCCTACCCGAAATTTGAAAACAGCATGATGGTTCTGTATGTATGTATGTTTGGAGATTAAGTATCAAACTATTAAGTCTTCTTATTATACATATTGTGTATAGGCGACTGCCATACAAATTGTATGAAGCAATGTCGTCACTAAATTCAATTTTTATAAAAATTAATAAAAAAAAATTGAGATGTACTTCTACAATATTAATATTTTTTATAGAAAATTAAATTATCTATAATAGTGAAAAATATAGACCCTGCATACGATTCCTTCATACACGCGTCTTGAATTTAAACTGCCTCTTCCTTCAAAAGAATTTCATTCTCTTGAACGAATCGACAGTTGGACTAGACATATTATTATTAATTAAGAGACAGTTTAGGTACTGTATGTGATTTACTAGAATCATCTGATCCCTAATAACTTTACATACATATGTGATATATGGCGTTCGCTTCATGATTGTTCCATTTAACTTCATATTTTTTAATTGTTTATTTTTTAAATTTATTATTTTATTACCTCCCGTCCCTCCAGTACCTCCCGTCCCTTCAGTACCTCCCGTCCCTTCAGTACCTCCCGTCCCTTCAGTACCTCCCGTCCCTTCAGTACCTCCCGTCCCTTCAGTACCTCCCGTCCCTTCAGTACCTCCCGTCCCTTCAGACCCTTCAATACCACCCATCCCTTCAGGCCCTTCAGTACCTCCCTTCCCTTCATTACCTCCCGTCCCTTCAGTAGGTTAAGAAAAAGTTTAATTCCTGAAACAATACTGGGATGACCTGCTAAGAGATGAAAGGACGGTTGGACCTTCTTTTTCCAGGATTCTCCAACTTCATAGGTAAAATGAACAAATAAACGATGAAGAAGAAGAAGAAAAAAATTTTATCCAGAATTTTTTTTAATCCAGAAACCATCCCGGGCATACGCTCGACAATTCACTAAAGTTTTATTTCAATCGGATGAACGGTTCCCAGGATAGTCCACCTTCATAGGTAAAATGACCTAATAATCTATGAAGAAGAAGAAGAAGAAAATTTTTACTATCCAGAAACCATCCCGGGCATACTCTCGACAATTCACCAAAGTTTAATTGCAATCGGATGAACGGTTTAGGATCGCATTCAACACATACATAGATACATATGTAGATACAAACATTAAAATTTATAATGATTCATTTATTTATTTATTTATCTATTTAATTATTTATTTATTTATTTATATATTTATTTATTTATTTATTTATTCATTTATTTATTTATTTATTTATTTATTTATTTATTTATTCATTTATTTATTTATTTATTTATTTATTTTTTTATTTATTTATTTATTTATTTATTTCTTTATTTATTTATTTATTTATTTATTTTTTTTTTTTTTATTTATTTACTTATTTAATTTTAAAAAAATGTTTTCACTGGTCCGCATTCTGGTGACTCATTTTGTAAATATATAAAAGGACCAAGTAGGTATTAATATTGTTCGAAATAAAATGAATAAATAATTAAATAAAAAAAATATTCTCTGCCTCTTCGGAATATTTGTTATTCAAATATATTTAAAAAAAAATATATGTTCTTGTTATAATAACATAAACATCCTCATAAATTCCTTTAATTAAGCATAAATGCTTTTGCCATACGTGAATAAAATCGGTCGTGGCATGATTTGAACTAGATAACCGCTTTGCCACCACCCATCAAAATATACAGGCCCTTTATATTTTGTAAACGTATTATTCTGTTTTTGTTTTTCTGCATCACAAGGCCGAGATTTCAAATTCTAAGTCGTGGTACTTTTCGTGCCATTTCAACGTTCAAGGCTAAATATATCGAAAAACTTTAAGTATATTCATAAATCACCAAATATGCATTATTGAATTTTCAAACTCTAGAAGATAATTTTTCTCAGGACCGGTGTCAATGTTTTATAACAGGCTTACGAAACACCGGGAGCTTATTTCAACGGACAACAAATAGTTTGGTTTTATTCTTAATCATATTTCCCACAAAACTATCACCAGCTTTGGGGACAATTTTAACAGAATAGAGTCACGTTAAATCTTAATTATTAGTTTCATCCCAACTTATTATTTTTATTGTTATTTTATTTATTTCTAATATATCATTGTTGATCATGTAAGTAGTTCTTTTAATTGAAACCCTTAATCACTATAAATAATATATAATCAAATATTTAATGAACTGACATAGGCAATATTATATTTGGAGATAGATGTTTTAACTTAAATAAAATACTTTTGAATACGCACATTTGTAATATAATCCCTTCTGATACATAGATCAAACATTATACTCCCAAAAATATAAATATGAAATATATTTATCACTCAAACCAGCCCATGTTTTCCAACTGTCGATTTGTTCAGGAGAACTTTGTTCTCTTAACATATCGACAATGTATCAAGCCAGAATACGCGAGAATTGTATGGAGAGGTCTACTTTTTTCACGGCTTTTCCAACTTTGAAGTCAAAAAACACCAACTTAGAGGCTTCGCAGCATATATGTTCCATACACGGATTTACTCAGAATTCGGAGTAGAACATTTCGTGTGTCTGTGTGTCTGTGTGTGTGTCCGTCCCCCCCCTATAACTTTTGATCCGCTCAATTTACAGAGCCCAAAATTTCAGAATATATAAAAAGTTACAGGCCTACATAACTTTTATACTCGGAATTTTGAATTTTTGTTTCAGTCAGGGGTTATCAACTTTTGAATTTTTATTTTATTTTTCCCTATATCTCAGAAACCATAAAAGCTAGAACGCTGAAAATTGGTATAAACATAGACAAATACAAAATCTCAAATGAGTTTTTTCAAAAAAATTCCAGGGTTTCTCAAACATTTTTTATTAAGAAAAGTATTTTTTTTATGATAAATTTATAAGTTTAACTGCCTATATTTCCAAAACTTATACAATTATCGAAAAAAGCCGAAACACCCCAACTAGATAATTTAATTTTCTATAAAAAATATTAACATTGTAGTAGAAGATCTCAATTTTTTTTTAACAATTTTTTTAAAAATTGAATTTAGTGACGACATCGCCTCATACATTTTGTATGGTAGTCGCCTATACACAATATGTAAGACTTAATAGTTTGATACTTCATCTCCAAACATACATACCATCATGCTATTTTCATATTCTGGGTAGGAAAAAAGGAACTTCCTCCATACTATCCTATCTTGACATACATACCTACATAATATATGTTGTATAGAAAACAAAATATCTGAAAATATTCAATTATTTGTATTTATGGGTTTATAGTTTCGTACATATTCTTCAACTATACATACTATCGCTATCGACAGTTGGATCTCATGTGTTACATGCAACTAGTTAATATAATATACTTGCATATCTCCCTGTACGGAATAACTTGTTTGACATTAAATATTAATTATCATCTCTTTGATGTTTAACATCAGATATGCTTTGACAAGTTTCGAGTTGATCCTCCTCCATCATCCGTCCATATTGACTGGAATCCAGATTGGTATTACCTTCAGATTCCGTACCCAATCAACGATAGTAATTTCACATTCACCTGTCGAAGGTACCCACCTAGATCACTTCAAAGCGTATGAACTATACTATATTAACGATAAATTTATATTGGCTAAATGACTGAAAACATGATATATTAAAACCGCCAAATGCACTATGAAGTTACGTGTTATTAAAAATAACTATCGCTTGCTTCTGATACCCGATTGAAATTATCGGAAAATCAAAATTTGTTGAAATTCCGCTTTTTCGAAACAAACCTGTCTTGATATGAAAAAAATATCTCGAACAATCAGTTTAATTTTACGTACTCTTTAAGAAAAAAAAGATTTTTCTCAACTCGACGAATAGTTATGGATTCACTTAAGAAACTGTAAAGAAGGGTAATTTTTTTATTTTTTTAAGAATTTATGCTAAATTTCGAAATAGTGTAACTCTCAATAGTTAAAAAAACATATAGATATTTTATATGTATATTTAAAAAAATGGACAACGTACACTTATAAATATTTAACAATATAATCATTAAGGTCCTAGTATACCCTGGATATACGGATGTACGCAAAAATGCACACTAAATTACCTTCTAATGTATGAAACACGAGAAAATATTGTATATCACCTGATATGTGATATACAACATTTTATCGTGCAAAAATGGTAAATTTAGAGTTTTTTTTTTAAATAGCAAAAAGAGTTATTGAAATATTATAATAATAAAAAACTCAGCCGGTAGATTTTCATATTCTCTATCGAATAAAGTAAAAATTTACTTCATAGGCCTTGTAGTTTTTTAGTTACTTACAATAAAAAAATAAAAAAGGGTTTTACTAAAACTAATTTTACAAGAAAAGTATTAAACAAATTCTAAATTCAAAAAAACTCATGCAATAGAATAAAGATGTACATACAAACTGTTCCTTATTTCAAAGACGTATCTTTTGAGGGTATTAGGGAAATTATTTTCAAAATATAATGTATAGCCTACTATAGCCTCGTAATTGTAACATAATTAGACTACCCTTGATTTTATGTTAAGCGGCCTACAGACGACAAACTTGGTTGACAACAATGTTTGTCAACCTTGTTGACAACAAACGAACGGGAGGTTGACAACCAAGTTGATCAACATCATTTCCGATGATGTTTCTATTGAATCAACAAGTTCGTGCGTAAGTCTTTTGTTTCTTTTTAAGTGAATTTATAATTTATCTAAAGTGACTTTATACTTTTTTGTTGTTTTTTGTTTCATATTAGTATAGCGTTTAGCATTCAAAATAATGAGTGAAGATTTTTTAATTATATAGATTAGATTTATATATAGATTTATAATAGATTTTTTAGATAATTTTTTGAATAATACACTGTGCAAGTTTAAACTTCTACATAGGTACTTTATTAATCCGTCGCGTTCAAAAAATTGAAACATACTGAGATGTTGATCAACTTGGTTGTCAACCGCCCCACACACGCTAAACATCGTCACCAACATCAAGCTCCGCCCACTAAATATCAAACCGATTTGATATTGTCTCAACATTGTTGTCAACATGGAATATCAACCGCCAACATGCCCACAGACGTTCAACATTATCGTCAACATGAGATGTTGATGACATGGTTGTCAACCAAGTTGGTCGTGTGTAGGCCCCTTTACATGTACTCACTGCTGGTAACAAAACAATGAATTATTCCTGTCTAATGTGGCTCCTGAAAAGGGAGACAAACAGATTTTATGTTCACGGATCTGATACTTTCCAAATTATTATATATGGTAAGGCATCGGTACAAAGGATTTTTTTTCGAAACACACACTTCCACATATTTGAGAAAATTGATTTAAAAAAGCGATGTTTGAGTTTATAACATGCCATATTAAAACATGTTTACAAGCTTAGAATGATGAGCATTCTCTCATTATTTAAATTGTGTAGACTCCTTTACTTACAGATAGGACTCCAGAATTTTGTTCTAACGAACAAAGGACGAATTCGGAAAAAAAAATAACATACCATAGAAAAATACTAATGGGGCACAGAAATTATGTCGAATTTCCGATAGATACATACATAGGGTCGTATTCGGTCGTATTATTTAAGAAAAATGCAAGAAAAAGGTCCCGGTCTCAACTTTTTCTTATACATATTTTCCTCAAATAACTCCCGTATTACGACCCATAGACATTATTTTCTCTGTAGATTTGTTGTTGTGTGAGAAACAATAATCTAAAAAAAGCCATCATTTATCAAAAAAAAAATCTGATTAAAAGACAGAGCACGGCGGCATGCAAATGAGAGTGCACGTTCAACGCAATGCGGGTCTGCTAGTCTAAAATAACTTTATAATTTAATGAAATGCCAAACGATTTTTTTTTCAGTGCGTAGCGCCACTTCGGGAGGGGCTGTAACCGCGCAAGCGTTTAATGTTGCAGCCCATAGTGCCCCGCGAATACCCATTGACAACTAATAAAATCGATATAAACGCCATTATGAAGGGAGCGAGATTTTATAAGGGTAGTCGCGTAGCAGAAAGGATTATGGGTTCAGAGCGTGGAAATTTATTATCTTTTGCTTTGTGTATGGCGTAGCGAGTAAGGAAAGGAAGTCGTAGCGAGCAGTAAGTGCATGTATAAAGTAGGCTTAGAACGGTGCAATATATTAAAGGAGAAAATGTTGCAGAGGGTCTACGCCAACTATTTTACAACTAGCGGACCCGCACGGCGTTGCCCGTGCAATTTATTAGGGGAAAAAATCGTAGAGGGTCTACGCCAACTAAGTATAATATTTACAACAAACAGACCCATTATACCAGAAATCAGTATCAATAGATTTTCTTTATTTTTTTAACATACCATTTATATATGTGCTATTAAAAATATAATCTGCCCAACTAGGTACCTATACCTGTTCAAAGGCTAGCGGTCTAAGTATTATCTATTATAATATTTCACAGGAGAGACAAAAGGTTGTATTTACATTTTTTAAAAGAAACTAAACTGAATAAAAGAAAGTATTTTACACAGATTAGAAAGATTAAATATCACAATTCAATTTGTTTTTCTCACACAAAATCAGAGCAACAAATAAAATACAATTTTATTCAAAGTTATTCTCTACATAAAAATATTTATTACAATCCAAATTGCACACTACATTTTGATTTGGTTTAAGAAATTTTTATAATTATTATAAAAAAAAATAATAATAATTTTATAACAACAATATATCAATTTTGCACACAATTTTTTAATTTAATAAATTTAATACATATTTTTTTTATAATATAGTCTGTACTGAAACAATGTTCTCGTAACGATTATTCATTATGCGATATTTTTTTTTTGTATTGAAACAGAATTTATTCCTAGTTAGAAAGACAAACGTAGATCCAAGACAAAGAAATCATCTGTATATTGTTTTTTTTATTTATTTATTTAAATATTATATTCATTGTCATTTTTGTTTAATGTGTATTAAAAAAATGTTATTTGTGTTACTATATTATTTTATCTACTTTTCTATTGCAAATAGATTTCTTTACATTATTTATCCATTAATGATATTAATAACAATTGATTACTACAAACAACAATATTAAATTATAATAAGGCAATACAATTATGCACTTCCTCAAAAGAATTAGCAAATCGATTCTTAAATTGATTTATATTTATCTATTTGTACTGGTGAGCTTATTGACATTAGGCAATTTCTTCAAACCGTCCAGGGGGGCAAGTCTGGTTCAATCGGCGAAATCAAAACCCCAGTGATTACCCATATCATGGATATAATTATTATATGGAGTTCTACAATATCTTTAGATGTCATAGAACTCCATATGATAATTATATCCATGATATGGGTAATCACTGGGGTTTTGATTTCGCCGGTCGAACCAGACTTGCCCCCCTGATTTGTAAATATTTATAAGGTCAAAATAAAACGAAACAAATGCACCAAATAAGCTTTCAATTGGGAATAATTCACCCATTCAGATACTTAACATATAAAAGTATTAGGCTCTGGGGAGGATTTTTATTACGTTAATTCAAAGGCATATCTACCTATGTAGGTATGTATATTACAAAAATTAAATAAAAATCATCGATATTATTTTTTATAACATCGTGACATTAAAGCGATGGGTTCTATCTCACCGCTGAAAACCAATATGAACTTTGTCATTGTTATACAGTTATATACATGCTTATGTATATAGAATAGGGTAATGTTAACGGTTAACGCCCTTAACGGCGATTGGGGATCATACAAATGGGTGTTTAACGATCTCACTAACGGCCCGTTATTGCTTTGGAAATAGCAATTCCAATATATACATACATACATACATACACGTATACATTTTATTATATTATAATGTACACCTACAGACATACTATTAAATTATATCAGACTCCACCCATTATATTTCACGACATTATCTACTATATTGTGTACCATTATAATAAAATATATAATAAAAAATTATAAAAGGTTTTATAAGCTGTTAGGTGCCGGCTTAGAATAGTGCTTCCACTTTTTATATTGTCATCGTATTCGGGTGTGTTCAATAAGAGCCGGATAGGCAAAAATACCACAAGCAACGAAGTAAAATTCCATCTAGTTCAACGATGTGAGGTTCACCGCCCATTCTGAATTAGGTACCTTTTTAGGTGAGACGAGACTGGAGTGTTGGGATACACGCACGTTTCGTGCTTCCTTTTAAAGTGTGATACCCACCCGCACACTTGTCGCTGGTAACCTCACATTATGTGATATACTGTGATGGTAAAAATTAGAATCAAAACTACCGTTATGTTTCTAATTTTTATACCTATTTTTTTAATTAATCCTTTTTTCTGAAAATGTCCCAATGCTGGTTCCAGCACATTTTTCGGCTCCCTGGACCCAGCAAAACATATTGGATTCAGCAGGGCTGCTCATGAATGTAATTAAATTTAGATTAAGATCAGCTTCAGACTTCAGCAATCTTTGAACTCTCACTTCTTGGAATCTTACTATATTTTATTAATTCTTATATATTTATACATTTGTTATGTTATGTTTGTTGATTTTCAAAGCGATCCATGGCATGGCTCCTACGTATCTTTCAGACTTCTGCATCCCTCTCACCGTAAACGAGCGACAACAAACACTTCGGTCAGCCACCAAATCCACCATCCATGGCAAGTTACACTGAAATAAATAGATTCAACACTACATCCTTCGGTGATCGTGCTTTTGTTGTGGCTGGACCAGCCTCGTGGAATAAACTACCACCTCAACTGAGGCGAATCGACAACTTAGCACTATTCAGGAAACACCTGAAAACTCACATCTTCCGCGAGTTTTACGAAAACCTGTAATATGATTAAAGCGACCTTGGGTTGAGGTTATCACAAAAACGGGACTATAAAAATCATGCCAATTCATTATTATTATGTAGCCAGAATGGAGAGTGATAGAATTGCGTATATAGCAGCAAATGAACATGTGATGACATGGTTTGGTGGAGTAGATCCTGAAGAAGACATTGGAGAGACCACGCAGCCAGAATGGACAGTGATACACTTGCGTACATAGCAGTACTTGTCTATATGGCAGTAAATGAATATGTGGAATAGAGGACATGGTTTGGTGGAGTAGATCCTGAAGAAGACATTGGAGGGACCACGTAGCCAGAATGGACAGTGATATACTTGCGTGTATAGCTGCAAATGAACATGTGGAATAGAGGACATGGTTTGGTGGAGTAGATCCTGAAGAAGACATTGGAGGGACCACGTAGCCAGAATGGACAGTGATAGACTTGCGTGTATAGCTGCAAATGAACATGTGGAATAGAGGACATGGTTTGGTGGAGTAGATCCTGAAGAAGACATTGGAGGGACCACGTAGCCAGAATGGACAGTGATATACTTGCGTGTATAGCTGCAAATGAACATGTGGAATAGAGGACATGGTTTGGTGGAGTAGATCCTGAAGAAGACATTGGAGGGACCACGTAGCCAGAATGGACAGTGATAGACTTGCGTATATAGCAGCAAATGAACATGTGGAATAGAGGACATCGTTCGGTGGAGTAGATCCTGAAGAAGACATTGGAAGGACCACGTAGCCAGAATGGACAGTGATAGACTTGCGTATATAGCAGCAAATTAAATCTCTTCTGGTCGCAGTCTACCCGGAAGACCACCCAAGAGATGGAAATATATTTGACTTGGTCATCTCAGGAGGCATAGTTTTTTTAATTACAGACCAACAGGTCTTCTAAACGAAGAAGAAGAGGAAACGAAAAAAATCGACTAGGATAAATTGAACTACTTGGTGTACAAAAATTATATTTAATTTCTTAACTTAATAATGCATTCAAACAGTTTCATAACATCTTTCATCACAGCTACTTAAACTAACTCAAAATGGCATCAATATGAAACAACTGTCAAGTTACATTAGCGCCCCCTACAATCAGCAACAAGGTAATACAACATACTGATTACAGCATATTCCCGGCTGCAAATGTCAGCGCTGATCTCAGTTGTCAGTTGATTTATCTGTCAGTAATGATAAAATTGCGCAGACACGCGCCTCCGATAGTAATAAAGCGCGCATACCTGGGTGCGCATCGCGTACTATTTGTTTTTTCAATAAACTTCACCTTTGTGCGCGACAGCGGGTGGCCGGACGGCCAATCACAGTTCGCCACGTGTCACACCTGGGTCACGTGACTGGCACGCGGCCGCCTCGGGATAAACTGAGGGTGGGATCTAATGGGTTAGAAAATCTATTACCGGGCGTTAATGGGTTGTTTACAGGGAAAATCATGTTTGAATTTTAATATTGTTTTAGTAGGTAAGTAATGTGAGTCAATATATAATGTAATGATTATCGTATCGATCAGAATTATTATTTTACTGAGCAGAATGCAAACCCTCCCCAACGCTACGTAGTGCGCATCTTTGAAAGATTACAATAGAAGTAATTATTACTATGTTTTTTTTTAAATTTATTTATTCAAGCATTTCCCTATGACATGTGCAAGCTATGAGTTCATTGCCAAATGACATTTTTTCGTTTCCAATCGAGCCAATGTTTCCTGCACAACAGAGAATCGAGATTTTCGTGAGAAATTTCTCAAGAATTGTCCGTTGAAAACCTAAAGAAGGCTGTAGTTTTCGTTAACCATGTACATAAATGTTATTTTCGTTTACCCTCTAAATATCGAAAAACTAAACAAAATTATATGACACATTCCTTAATAATATTTTCACTAACCATCTAAATACGGAAGAAAAACCTAACAAAATTATATGACACATTCCTTAATTATATTTGCATTTACCATCTAAATACGGAAAAACTAAACAAAATTATATCACACATTCCTTAATTATATTTGCATTAACCATCTAAATACGGAAAACTAAACAAAATTATATTACACATTCCTTAATAATATTTTCACTAACCATCTAAATACGGAAGAAAAACCTAACAAAATTATGACATATTCCTTAATTATATTTGCATGTACCATCTAAATACGGAAAAACTAAACAAAATTATATGACACATTCCTTAATTATATTTGCATTTACCATCTAAATACGGAAAACTAAACAAAATTATATTACACATTCCTTAATTACCATCTAAATACGGAAAAACTAAACAAAATTATATGACACATTCCTTAATTATATTTGCATTTACCATCTAAATACGGAAAACTAAACAAAATTATACTACACATTCCTTAATTACCATCTAAATACGGAAAAACTAAACAAAATTATATGACACATTCCTTAATTATATTTGCATTTACCATCTAAATACGGAAAACTAAACAAAATTATATTACACATTCCTTAATTACCATCTAAATACGGAAAAACTAAACAAAAAATATATGACACATTTCTTTATTATATTATCATTAACCATCAAAATACGGAAAAACTAAAAAAAAATTATGTCACATTATTAAAACATTTGTAAATTGTATATTTTGTTAACCCTGTAAATGCCGATGACGCGTGTGTCCAGTTAATGCATTCTTATTAATTTTATTTCATCTGACAGGTAAATTGTATTCACTCACCTTTGATCAATATTGTACCTACACATTACCCTTCCTAAATTATTCTTCTGCATTGTGTTTATACCATTTTATTAACCCCGCGTGGATTTAGAGGGTTATAATATTGATAGGTATGTGCCGATTGTTAACAAGGTAACTTATGAAAAAGTTATATGGATAAATTAGAAAGAATAATAATAATAATAAATTTGTCGTCATTCGTGGCTCAGTTGGTTGGATATCTGACTGCTGAGCTAATGGTCCCGGGTTCGATTCCCGGTGGAGACACAGTTTTTAATTGTGTTTTCAGTCTGTGAGACGATAAATATCGTAAGTCTCCAGAATGTGGCAACTTGTTATTGGGTTCGTGTTAAATAAATATTTGACATAGTACCAGTTAGTTGCCCGAGAAGTAATTTAAAATAAAATAAAAATACAATAGTATAAAGACCGGATTCATGAAAACAAGAAATTTCGAAATTTTCGTTTCGATTAGTATTACTAATTCGGATGTCGAAAATGTAGCAAATGTCGAGGGCGAGCTAGTTGACACTTTTTCTTAATTAAGCGACGAAAAATATCATATTTGTGTTACGTTCTGCGAGACAAAAAGTACAGGTTGCTCCAACTGATTATAAAGGGCTGCAAATTAACATGTTTTTGGGACGCCTCAGAATAGGAAGACGTCAGGTGCCATGGCTCCGCAATATTCATGAGTTGACTTGCATCAGAGACGTCGGCGAATTGTTCCGGACGGCGGCGGATAGAGATGCCTTCTCAGCAGTGATCGGAGGAACCTGATTTGGCACGAAGAAGAAGAATGCGGAAAAAATGCTCACATGAGTGAGTAAAAAAATAGAACCATATTTGAATTATAAATTAGCTATAAACCACTGGTTTTTTGAGTCACATCGCGACATGTTTCGGAAGCGCTGTCCTTCCATCGACCGGCGTGTCGAGACTGGACACGCCGACTGGTCGATGGAAGGACAGCGCTTCCGAAACATGTCGCGAAGTGACTCAAAAAACAAGTGGTTTATAGCTAATTTATAATTCAAATATGGTTAATATTAACTACCACAAAATATCCGCCGAATCATTAAATGAAAAAAAAAATGGAATTTTAAAAAAATAAAATTATATTCTTCCGATTTCTAGGAAACATTGAGAAAAAAGATAAAATAAATCTTTTTTCTTTTTTACCATCGCTAAAGACATGTTGTCGAAAGGAATAAAAATTTGTTGCTTGAAAATACCTGAAATTTTTTTTTTTCTCAATTAAAACAAATCTATAGGTGATTATCCGAAGCCGTGTCAAAACTTGGCAACACTCATCTGTGGAATAATCATAAAAAATATAAATAGTCGTTTTTTCATTCGCCCGCCATTGCTCTCTCGAACTGTCAACGTACTGCGTCAATCGATATTTTATCAGCCGATCGATAATCGATATTTTTTAGTAAAATATTTAAGTAAATCAAAGATTGTTATTTGTGAATAAACAGTGTATTGCAAAGTAAGTTAATTCTTTTATTCTGAAGACAAATCATTTCCATATTGCATTATTTCATTAATAAATATTTAGTGGTTAATTGATTTTAAAGATTAATGATAACAATTTTGAACACGCATTTAAAAACCTTCTGATAATTATTATAACCTTCTGATAAATCTTAATACAACATAAAATCAACCCCTAAAGTACAAAGAACACGATTCCTATGAACATATTTATCAGCACAAGAATTTTATATTTTTTATAAGATATTGTAAAAATGTTATTTTAAGATATCTTGTAAATTTATGCAAGCATAAAATACTATATTTTTTTAAAGAAATAATTAAATAATATTCTATTGTATTGCTTCACGGCCAACTAACAGGCACCCAATAACAAGTTGCCACATTCTGGGGCTTTGTTTATTTGTCGTCTCACAGATTCAGACTGAAAACAATTAAAAACTATGTCTCCACTGGGAATCGAATCTTAATTAACAACATATTAAAATGACATTTATAATATCTAGGTACACGTTTATTTATGTTGAAATAGTATTTTCTTATGTGGGTACAATCAGCCCCCATCTAGCAACTGTTGAAAAGATATTATAAATTGGAAAATAAATTTATTTTTTTTGAACGAATCTTTTTATGGAGAAAATTCAGAAAACATTAAAATTTGTTTCTGGTGAAAGGCATTCCGTTCCCTCTCCGTTTTGTGAAAACTTAATAGGGTGACCACGTTCGTATTAGGTACATTAATTTAACAATTATATTTTCGAAAAAAAAATATTTACCTTTTCATGTTAAAATTTTGAAACTTATAAAATATGACATTTTCCGGCCTTTTTCTGGCCCTCTTCTGTAGACATCGGCTTTTATATTCATACAGGCAATTTCTACCAAACAACTGGATTACAACGTAATACAGCATAAAATATGACAGTGAAAAAAAAAACATAATTTAAGACAAAAAAATGTGCATAGTGATAAAAGAAATTGTAAGGAAAAGGAGAAGAGAGATGGTTTCGCCTTACATTTGTCAGATATGGCATTATCAAAACTTGAATCACATTAAAGACAAAATGAATCACATTACACCGCAACACACAGACATCTCATGAAAGAAAAACATGACATTCGAACAAAGACTCTTACTAGTTGCATGTAACGCACGAGATCCAACTGTCGATGTATGCATGTACCAAAATACCTGAAAATCATAATATTGATTAAAATTAAAATATTAATTAAACTATTAAAATAATAATTAAAATCAAAATATAAATTAAGATATATTTATAATAAAAAAAAATTTCCATTTGTAGTTTTTTGAGTATTTCTAGTATTTTTTTTTCTTTATTATTAATTTATTTTAACTTGCCTATGTTTTTTATTTTGTTTATATTATTTTATTTTGTTGTTATTTTTATGATTCTGCCAATACACATGTTTATTTTTTCTTGTTTAACAAATTTTTGAAAATGCTCTCATGAGCGTAGAACTTAATAAATAAATAAATATTGTATTTTTCTATACAAAACATGTATGCCAGGATAGGGTCATTTTTTCCTACTCGGAATATATAAACAGCTTGATTTTATGTACGTGTGTATGAATATTAAATATCAAACTATATATAAGAGTCCCCGTCAATATTGTGTAATCTGTCATACAAATTGTATGAATCGATTTCGTCAGTAATTTTTTTTAAATGTTTGATTTAAACTGGAATAATGGGTATATTTTTTAAAAAAGTATTTCATCTTATTATCGACGATGTTTTTATTTGGTAGAATTCTATTATAAGTTATATCTATAATTAAAAGTAAACACTTTTTGATTCTACATTAATTTTACTATGCGCGATTTGCCTATTTCGCCTTGTTATAAGCTAGTTAATGCCCTAACAAGGCGAAATAGGCCTATCGCGCATAATAAAATTAATGTAGAATCAAAAAGTCTTTACTTTTAATTATAGGTATTTTATCTAGTTCTTGTGTTTCGGTGTTTTTCGATATTTTTTGGAATTTTGAAAGTATATAAGCATAAATTAAAATTTAAACATTAATTTTTCGTAAAAAATAATTTGAAAAACCCAACTTCTAGAACTTTTAATGAAAAATGGTTTGAGATAATATATTTGTTCAAAGTTTTAAGGGTTCAAGCTTTTATGGTTTCTGAGCTATGTGGAAATATAAAATTAAAATTCAAATGTTACCCTTGACTGGAACAGACATTTTGAGTATAAAAGATTTGTAGGCATACAATTTAATACAAATTATATAATATTTGGGTTTGTGCATAAAGCGGATCAAAAGTCATAAACGGGCAAACACACACCCTCACACATACACACAAAATTGGTCCGATTTGTCGACCTTAGTCGTATTTGGTTAGATATCTGACTCCTTGGCCTGGATTCGATTCCCGGTGGAGACACGTATCTGTCAGTCGATAAATCAATATCCCAGAATATAGAAACTTGTTATTGGGTATGTGCCAAATTAATATTTGACATAGTATTATGTTTGTTGGCCGAGAGGCAATACAAAATAAAACAATAATAAAAAATATTATTTTTTATTGATTTCAAATCATTTCACATGCTTACTGAAAAAAAAAACGATCAGCGACAGGTGTGCGGGTGACCATTACCTACCCCATACTAGAAAGTTCGACACAAGTGTGTATCCCCATGCACCAGTCTCGCCACATTTAAAATGACACTATATTAAGAATGGTATTTTAGATTAACTGGCTCTTACGGGACACCATAAAACGATGATAGTAAAATAGAGTGGAAGCACTATTCTAAGCCGGTGCCTTACAACAAATAATATAAACAAAAACACTATAATGAGTAAGTCCTCTTCCTTCCTCTTTTTTTAGATCTATGATCTATTTTTACAGGTCCTGGGACGAGGATTTCCAGCTCTCCCTCCATCTCTATGATGGTCTTCCCGGTGGTGGGCGTGCCTCTGGTATTTCGCGCATTACGATCTTTGGCAGCCTTTCTGGATTCATCCTTCTAACATGATCTCTCCAGTATGGTCTTCTTTGTCTGCTCCACCTTATAATATCCTCCACATTGCAGGTTCTGCGGATCTCCTCGTTGGGGATTCTGTCTCTGAGGGTTATGCCCAAGATAGGTCTTAGCGTTGTCATCTCTGTTGTTCTGAGTAGCTGTTTTGTTCTCACCGTGTCTGCCCTTGTTTCAACTCCATAAGTCATTATGGGTCTGATGCAGGTTTTATATATTCGGACCTTACTCTTAACTAGCATATGTTTAATGAGTAAGTGAAGAGAAAAAAAACTCACAATATAACTCTTAATATATTTTTTTTCTTGATTATTATATAATATATATGTAGGTACATTTTAATTGTGTTTGCTAATATTTAATTATATATGTCATATTGTACTGGATTTGTAATAAATAAATAAATATTGTGTAAAAATTTGGTACAGAGTAACTTCTTACAAAATAACATAGAAAGTGTGTGCGCCCTATAAATATAGAGTGCTGGTAGGGCCCTATATAGGTATATAGAGTGCTGCCTCCCGCCATGTTGCCTCCAGGGAGCGCCCGGCCGTAGTGCAGTTTCGTGTCCGCATTATTCTTCATTTTACCGCCGCCTTGACGTATACACACGGAGGGGTAGGCGGCGTGGACTGACGGGGTAGGGGGCGATGATGAAAGTGAGGGGGGGAAGGGGCATACGTCTGTTTCTAACTTAACCCTCCGTTGACTGGTACTCAGATATTAATAAAAAATCAATCTCGAAGAACAATTTTAAAACAAAAACATAACACAAAAATGAAAAAAAAAGAACCATAACAAAACATAAACACATTATCTTAAATAGACAGAAACATAAAATCGTATAAAATATAAAAGGTATATTATTACCAATAATAACACGTTTATCATTACCATTAATTACACGTGTCTTATTATCATCAATTACACTTTTATTTTTACCATCAATTATCTACACGTATATTTTAACCATCAATTATATTTTTACTTTTAACATCAATTACCTACTTACATGTATATTTTAACCACCAATTATACTTACCTATATTATTACCATCAATTACACGTATATTATTACCATTATTTACGCGTGTATTATCATATACCATCGATTACTCGTTTATTATTACCATCAATTATCTACACGTATATTATAACTATCACTTACATGTAATTATTTTGTTTTATTTCAAATTAAAGCTAACAATGTACGAAGTAAAAAATAACTACCTACAGAATATAAAATAACTTGCCTTAATACCAATTATAAGCTAACAATACTATCATAAGTAACACAATATTTTATAGGTATCATAAGTAACATAATATTTTACTTATATTAAATGAAGAACTGTACAAAAATTATGAAGCTCCAAAGATCTCAACCCATATAAGACTGCTTAGGTTGAGATGTGCTGGCCATGTACAGAGAATGCCAAACACGCGACTACCCAAAAAAATCATGGTTGATCACCCGGTAGGTAAACGGAAGATGGGGAGACCAAGACTGAGATGGGAGGACGACATACGTAGAGATGCAGGACAGCTCCTGCAGGTCCCTAACTGGAGAACGGCGGCTGAGGATAGAAGAGGTTGGAGGCACTTGTTGAAGGAGGCCAAGGCTCAATTTGGACTATAGCGCTATCAAAGAAGAAGAAGATATTATTACCATAAATTAGAATTATACTATAACCTTCAATTACACTTATATTATAACCATCAAAAACACGTGCCCACCTATATTTAACATCAATTACCCGTATATTATTACCTTCAATTACCCGTATATTATTACCTTCTATTACACGTACCTATATTATTACCTTCAATTACACGTATATTATAACCATCAATTACATGTACCTATATTATTACCATGAATTACACTGTATTTACGTAATTTAGTTGTGTTAGAATAAAAGGAATACTAACGAAGTTAAAATTAGACGTAGAATTTAATCATGTGTGTGTGGGTGCATATGGATGTGTAGGTGTGTGTGTTCTAAAGTGTGGGTGTGTACGGATATGTGGGTGTATGTATGTATGTGAATATGAGTGGGTGTGGTTGTATGTGTGTGTAGGTGTACATATGTGCGATGGTAAGGATGAATATAATATGTGCGTGAAACATTATACATCCAATTCAGTGTGGGAAGTTTAACGTGACAACACGCAAAGGGTTAAAACCGGATGTTGAGAAAAACTTGGGGAAAGTTTTATCTCGTCCTGTCGCCATTTTCATCTAAGAAAACTCTACACAAGTCTATAGCATAAGCTGAGACAATTATTCAGCTCCTATAATAATGCTATTATCATTTCAATATTAGGTACTTCTTCGAATAAATGTTTCATTTTCAAAATCACACATCAGATGATTACTGTGTAAATGTGATCATCGACTCTAAAATCCGAACTGAATTTCGAATTTACGCTGAGAACCAAATGGATAATTAAGGTTGCTGGTACTTGGGTGTATAGTAATTGGATGGTTCTTTGGCATAGCGGCTAGCGCACGGGATTAGTAATCCAGAGGTCGCGGGTTCGAATCTAATAATACCTATAAAAAAACATTTCATTTTTTTTTCATTTTTTCAATGTTTGAAACTGTCACTTCATGATTTCTGGTTTATTAACTAATTATTGATTCTATAGTTATAACTTAGTGGATTCCTGTTTCTTGTAAAATATACAAAGTGACATTTTTTAATATTTAGTGATAATATACATACAGTGCTTGGAGTAATTTGTCGATGATACGATCTTATAAATTTTCATATCGTCAGCATAGATAACATAATCACTATTCTTAGAACAGTTACCAATATCATTTACGTATATATTAAACAGGAGAGGTCCCAAGTGGGATCCCTGAGGAACGCCAGATGAAGCACATTTCGAATTAGATAAATGTCCATTGTAAACAACGATTTGACTACAGTTGAGCAGGTAAGATTCCAACCATCTAAGAAGGCTATCGTGTATTTCCATAGCATTAAGCTTATTGATCAATAGTTGAACGAAATCAGTCGAGGCAGGATTCGAACTCGCGGTTACTGTATTACTTACCCAGCGCGCTAACCGCTCTGCCTCCACCCACTGCTTTATCTATTATGGACTAAAAGACTCCATTGATTCTCTTCAAATTTTGCAAATTAGTAAATTATTATTACTCGCTTAGACCCCATCAGATTTTAAAGGATATCTGACCACTACTTCTTAATTTTTTTAACTGCCAAATATTTCAAAGTGACCCCCAAACTCAGAAAACTTTAAATTTTATATTTTTATGTTCAAATTGGTAAAAAGGTACATCACTTACATAAAACGGTATTGAAGAATTATCAAGTTTTCATAATAAAATATACATCCATACATACCATCACGCCATGTCCATATTTTTCTATCCTGGCACGCATCCCTCGCCTCGTCCACATTCATGCATCATCTCATACATGTTCCTCTATTGCTCACACTTCTAACATTTCCGTCTTTCAAAATATCGTTCACATGGTCGTGCCATCCCTTTCTTGGGCGTCCCCGACCTCTCATTCCATTCCTTTCCGCTCTGTATATTTTCTTCGTCAGGCGCTCCTCATTCATTCTCCCCATGTGACCAACCCATCTCAGTGTGTTCACTTTTATTCTAGTAATGACATCTTTCTTAATATTCATAATAAAATATTTTGATCAAAAATAATTTAACAAACCCATTTCATGAAATGCTGCAAATTTTCCATACAAAATTTGAATACTTTGTGGAGAGACTGTGGAGTAGTCAGGAGTATAGCCTTGGCTACAACCAACTCGTTTTAAATAATGAATATGTCATTATTACAAGAAAACCTACCTTAATCTTCAAACATTCCCTACAAGCACAAATGCTTGCGCTACAGGTAAATGAAACTGTTACGAGGCGAGATTTTTGACGCATATTGTTTGCGGGCCGCACTGAAAAAAGGGACATAATCTCCACTACAAATCTGGTTCGCTTAGAATCTACCTTTATAACGGAAAATAATGCGGTAGGCAGGTATGTTTTAATTGTAATTGTCTATTATCTTAATGTACGCAGGGTACAGGTAGGTACCTAAATTCTAAACGAAAATTTGAATTCGAGTTCTGAATGTAGGGCTACTGGGCTGATTTATTGGAATTTATAATTATTACTTTGCATCAGAACCTGTAAAGACGATGGTTATGGAAGGACCATGGAAACAGAATGGAAGATGGTTTTAAAATGACCTCTTTACAATGCCCCTGAGTCAAGTTGAAAACTCTTCGCCAACCGCTAATATTTTTTAGGATTTGGCGTTTACTGTCCGTTGTTGTAGACATAATTTCTACAACAAACGTCAAATCACATATCGTTTGATAACTTTCACTGCCTCGTATCTCAAAATGCTGCATTCTCGTATCTATAAATAAACAATGTTTTTAAGCTTAAAGAAATAAAACAAAAACCTGCAATTATTAATGAATTACTTAGATGCATAATTAAAAGAACTTTTGATCCACAAATACAGAAAGAAAATGCATAAAAAAAGTCGTTAAGTTTATGAAGTTTTTAGTGTCTACTGTAGAATGGTACATTTTGAGATACGAGGTTGTGAAAGTTATCAAGCAATATGTACAAAAAAAATGGCGATAACGTGGAGCGTTTAACTTGACTCATGGGCATTATCACGGTATCTTCTATCAAAACATCTATAATATAATGTATCATTTAAAGTATGTTTACAATTATTCCAAATCCACATGCCGTCTATGAAATAAGGAAAGAGTATCATGTTAGGTTAGGTATCCATGTAGGTACCTTATATATCTTGTTGGTATTTCGTTCGTCACTCGTCTAGAGATTTTGTGTAAGCTTCGTATATTGAAACACAGTGTTGCCTCGTGACGGATTATTCCTACCGCATTACTTATCTAGGTAGGTACCTACTTGCTCAATTCACTGGGGTATATGGGGGAAATTTGACGCACTACATATAATTGGTGTTTATTTTAAATATTTCAATAAATATAATTATTGTTCAGCTATGAGGCACCGGCTGAGAAAAGTGCTTTAATTCAATTATATCATCATCGTTTTCGTGTGTTCCGAAAGAGTCGGATAATATAAAACTCAACAGGCAACAATAACATCTCATAAGGTAAGATATGAGATATATCACCCACTCTAAATTTTTAGTTAAGGTACTGTATCAATAGCTATTTTATCCTACGAGGACATTATAAAGATAAAATGACTCTTTACACAGATAACTCTAATTAAAAAAATCGCACCACATACACATACACACTGTAACGTTATTAAATTATTAACGTTATACATCAAAGGTAGATGTTATTTTATTTTTAAATTAATTGACATTGGTCAAAAAATTTTCTACTTGATTGGGTGTACTAGGAACGCCGCGTCTATGGTCGAGAGTAAGACGAGCGTCTTGCAATATCCAAGCTATTTTTTTCGAGCACAACATGTCGTGCGCTACCAATTATGAACGAAAATCATAAAATGGACAGATACCTGAGACGCATGTCCTCTAAATTTAAATAAATCTTAAAGGAAGGCTGGGAATCATATTCCCTTCTTTTCTTTATCCCATTTTTATGTTTTAATTCTTTATTTTAATTACGGTTATGTTGTTACCATCATCGACAAGAGGTTTTTCTCATGTTGGATATTACAAATTTCATTACAAAATATGACCGAACATGTGGTTCTGTATAATTTTTACAATTCATCAAAAAACCGATAATCAAGGATACTGTTACCTGTTTATGCCATGCGATATGATCTTCGATTGCTCATCTTGGAGTTCTTGTTAATTGGATCAGCAGATGACACTCAGAACATCAAAATTACTCATTTTTTTCTATGTCTGGTTGTCACAAGTGTGGTTAGGTTCAGTGATTTTATTTTATCATTTAGTTTAGATTATAATCATAATGATCTCGAATTATAAATGTTTAAAATGTATAGCAATAAAAGTAAATATTGAAACACAACTATGAAGCATGTAATTCTTTATGTTTTCACAAAACTATTATAATTTTATAATGTTTGTTAAATTGATTAAACTTTGTATATTTTATTATAACTAAATTCAATATTTTGTTAATCTATTAACCAGTGGCGGCTCCCCCAAAGGGGCTCTCGGGCTGAGTCCTCCCAAAAAATTTGTTCTATAGATTCCAAAAATATATGCTAAATTAATTCTGGAAATTCATTATTTTTTTTAAAATAAATGTGTTTCCACCTTATGGTTGTAATAGTAAAATACTGCAATAGTTCGTTTCATACAGCGAGATTCTATGAAAAATTTTGTTCGGCGGGCACAATGTACTTGCGCCCGAAGAACTGTATGTAAACTCATAGAATTGATTCTAATGCCGCAGTGTAATATGATTCGAAATGTATGGAGCTCTCGGGCTCGTTCCTATATATGTTCATGAATTCACCGGAATATACTACTATACAACAATCTCGTATTTGGTCTAAACGATTAAATTGAATTAGTGTGTTTATGAACACGATTAATATTAGTGTGTTTATGAACACGTCTGAGGCGTCTTCGCACTTCGGTCAGCTCGTCAGCTGAGAGCTGAAAGCTGTTGATGACAGCGCGCCATTTTGCATGTTGTTTTTGCAGAGTGACGAATTGCGGTTAATATTTTTAATGATAATTTTTGACAATAGTACACGGTGAATAGTATACATAATTTTATTTCGCGTTACTTTAATTACGATGATCGTGTGAATGTGAAAAACTAAGGGCCTCCCGGCCAATCATCTCATTATCTCAAATTAGTTCTTGTAAATCACGTAAATATATTCGAAGTTTTAAGATGAATAATATATAACAAAAAACGTCATGGCTTTGCAGGTGTAGTGAAAAGAATGCGTATTGCGGGTGTAGTGAATGTTGGTTTACGTGTTTACTTTTTGACAATAATTCTGATGTATTTAATTCTGATGTATTTAATTCTGACTCTGACAAAAACATCTAAATCCAACATGTATGATATATGATCCACCCGACCCCCTTTTTTTCAGGTATTGTAATTGCAGCTTAACAGGAGAATGACGATAAACACTGATCATGCATATGCATGAAAATATTTTTTCACCTGTATCGATATTTCACAAGTGTACTGTATATTTTCTCCTTTCAAATACTCATTTCCTTTCAAGAAAAAAAAATTGAGCCCCTCTAATATTTTAGGTCTTCAGCCGCCACTGCTATTAACTCATCTTCATTACATAAATTATTTTCCTGTCGTTGATTGTATATCGATGATGGTCAAATAAATGTTTTGCTATTGTTTCAACACTATGAGTTTCATTTATGATTTTCCCACATCACAGAATATTACCAGGCCTTCAACTTGAGAATTAGTATTACTTTTATATTTTTTTATAATTATTTTGAATTTCCTTTTGTCTTTTAGCTGATATTCATATTTTTTTTGCCAATTCATGCCTTGAAATTAACTTATAAACAAACCTACATTTTTAATCTATAAAGTCTCTTTGTTTTGCCACTTGAGTAGTCGTTGGAAGGGTTTGTCTTGAGGATTGTATTGAAACTAATTCCAGTTAAACAAATTCTTTCTTAAATCCTCAATTTCTTAATATACCCCTCACAACACATATAACATACTCACTCACACACATACATACATACATAGTATCATGACACACAGATATACATGTACCTATAAAATAATATATACTTGATGTATTAATGAGGTGATAATAATTTATGCAAAATATTTTATATTCAGTAATTAATTTTTACTTCATACATTGTTAGCTTCGTTTTGAAATAAAAAAAATAATAATTGACGACCGTTTTACCCCAAATCACCCGAGTAATCCTAGTAAGAGAAGGGGGTAGGATCGGGAAATATGGGCCAAATAAAGTGTTGGGAAGTTAATGTTGAAACTCTTTCACAAAACTTATCTAAGAAAGATCATATATAAAAGTATTATATACTATCTTGGTTATAGGTATTAGGTATACCTATGCCTTTTATTAACTAAAATAATTGGTATTATATTTTAATATTTATATATTAATTTCTTATTAACAATCAGTGAAATATTCACTGAAGTAGATAGAAAACACTTTATATATTTTATTTTATCTTATATCGAATCTCGAGCAACTAACAGGTAGGTATCTTCTATGTCAAATATTAATTTACCACGCACCCATTAATTAGTTGCCACATTCTGAAATGATATTTAACCTCACATAGACCCAGACTTAAAACACGGTTGAAAAATTTTGGCTCAACTGGAAGTCGAACCCGGAACCTTTGGCTCTGGAGTAGATATACAAACAAAAAAGCTACGGAAACCGAAATATTCATTTTATTTCATTTTTGATTTACATAAACAACATTAGAAAATCATAATCTCACTAAACATCTTCAAGAAAAGGCTGAAGTAAAAATATTTATCTGACAACACCTTATTACATCTTCCTCCCCTATTTCTTTCCTTATCCTTTAGTTTTCCTATCATTGCTATGATTTGTTCTTATTAGCTATCTTCTTTGTTTTTTTTTACTTTTTTTCTGCTATCTTTATTTATTTTGTAATTTGATTAACTTATTGCCATAGTACACTGTTTTGTATATTTAACATTTACTCTGGTTGGTTGGAAGAAATTGCCATTAGGCAACAAGCCCACCATTGTACTAATTATATGAACAGAAAGATTCAAATAAATAAATAATTATTTTATAATTTTTTTCGAGCTAAATTAAATGCAATGAGTAAACTAAAAAAATCTAATTTTCACCAGAAGAATACTTTTCTCCTCGTGTTTCGAATGTACCTACTCTCCCAAAAATAAAGAAAGAAGAAAAAAATTAATAAAAAATACGTTTAGGTATAACTACTTTTTATATAAGAGAAAACATGTTAATTAGTCATGAAATTGTATGTATGTTTTTTGTTTTTATTATTGTATACTGTATGTTTTCCGAATATAATAAAATAAATAAATAAATAAATGTCACATGACGCGTGCGTCAACCTTGCAAATCCCGGGGGCTTGCCGTGCCGCTCTTTCTTGTGCTACCGCCATCCGCTGAATGTAAAATGATACATAGATACATACATACATCCACAATAAACAGTGTGTGGACATTATTACCCAACGAGCATTTTCCAAAAATAATGTAAGTGCGCTAATACTATCGTTAAACAAATCCTATGTTATTCTCACACTCTTATAGCGGCTACTGGAGTTACGTTCTTTAAAATACTATTTGTATGCCAGGGGAGTATAAGTATTTTAATTTTAATTATTTACATTTTTAAAGTTGATATTAATATATATTTTTAATTGTAAAATGTTTATTTTTTGTGTATCTTTTTTGTTTATTTATAACGAGGTCTACTTTATTTATTTATCATACCATATTTATAATGACATATATACATACATACATACATACATACATACATACATACATACATACATACATACATACATACATACATACATACATACATACATACATACCATCACGCCATGTCCCTCACGGGGTAGGCAGAGAGAACCGAACGCCACATTTTTCTATCTTGACACACATTCATCGCCTCATCAACATTCATACATCGTCTTATACACGTTCGTCTGTTGTTCACGCTTCTTACATTTCCATCTTTCCGAATATCGTTTACATGGTCGTGCCATCCTTTTCTTGGGCGCCCGCGACCCGGGCGGCATCCTATAATATGCAGATATTATGCAGATTTACATGACACTTCTTTTTACGGCGCTGGCCGATTTACTAATGATATTAATAACAATTAAGCACTACAAATAATAACACTCAATTATTATTATTACCATTATACACTTCCTCAAAAGAATTAGCAGATCAATGCGTTAATAGAACAAAATAAAATGCAACAAACGCATCATCAAGCTTTCAATTGGGAATAGTTCACCCATCCAGATACTTAACATATCAAAGGATTAGGCTCTGAGGAGGTCTCTATACTACCTAACAACCCTACTGATTCCCGAATATTACTTAACGTTTAAAAAATCTTTAACGATTCTACATGTATTCATTATTACCGTTTTTTTTGCATTTTTATTATTAAGTTTTTCGATAAATCTATAATTTCTAAATTACGGATTAACGATTTATTATTTTTTGTATTTATAATATGTAGGTACTTTTTTATTTAATTTTTTAGTTTATTTTGAGTCTATTTATATATCTTTTTATGTTTGATAATAGGAATTTACCTATTGTTTAACTGTTTAGGTACCTACATATTTTTTTTCTTTATGCAACATTTTTTCTTTATGCAACATTTTTTCTTTATGCAACATATATATTTTGATCCATATGTGTTTTTATGTATGCATGTAAAAGGCAATTCATGCCGTTTATATATATATAAATAAATAAATAAAATTATGAATTTTTAAGCACCGGCTTAGAATAGTGCTTAAGCTCTTTTTCTAACTTTATCTTCATTTTTGCGTGTCACGTAAGAGCCGAATATATTCGAAAATACAAGAGGCACAATAATATCTCGAGGCTGGTGTGTTGTAATACACGCACTTGACGTGCTTCGTTTTATGAGATATTGCACACCCCACACCTGTCGCTGGTTACCCTACATTGGGATATGCCAATGTGGGGTAATAATGCATAACAATAAAATCGACATATCATTTTTTATTATTGAATTCAAAATAAGTAGGTACCTCCATAATACAACAATAAATATTCGTAAAAAATTCCATTCAAAATAATTAATATTTTTTTTTTAAAATACATAACATTATTTTTAGTATAATCCAACTCACTAGACTGAGACTGTTCCGAGGTGACAGAAGATCACTTGCTATTATACATATTTTTTATTTAACTAACAGGTACTATGTATGTCAAATGTTAATTTAACACGTTAATTTAAAATTAAATAAAATATCTATGCTATTTTTACTTGATCATACATATACCTACCCTTATTTTTAATCCATGTTTTTATTGTTTTATCAACTTTGTCATTTATTTATTTTTTTATCATATTAATTTTTTTAGTATTTTTAGTGTTTCCTTCTCAAGGGCGCTTGACAATCAAAACTAATCTAATCAAACCAAATTTTATATAACTATAACTTATCGTATGTTAAATTTTTTTTAAATAAATGTGTTAAATCTTCCTCATCCATCCGTGCCACGTTCGCTCCGAACACCCTCGACGTTGGTTATTACTCTGGCATAGGCTTCTTTGTCTTCCTGCGGAATTAAGGAAGAAGATGCTGTAGGCCATGGCTGTGGATCCATTGAACAGAAGAACATGCGGGGAGAACATGTTTTCTTTTTCTTCAATAGTTGGTTACCCCTGGCTTGCGTGGCATATAGATCCATTACTGTCCCACTAATTGCTTGACTAAACCGGTCGCAATATAATCACTTGACCAAACACCACGACTGTAATATTTTACCTACCAACATCAAAGATCCATACACACCTCACACACCACCGGGATGCGAACTGAGTACCCACACCACACAAGTCGTGCATGACATTTACAAAACACAATTAAAAAATATACACCGAACAGAGACTGGCCATATTATTAGAAACATTGAAAAGTTTATAAGTGAAGAAAGATCTTTGCGCATTTGGTGCACTTGGGAGTACCAAATGCGCAAAATTTCCACTTTGAGTGATGCGGGTACATATTTATTAATATCATCGCAGGTTTTCCCAAATTATATATCATTTTACTACACATCACATAGGTACCTACCTACAAATTTCAAATTTGGATAGATAAAATAACTCAATAAAAATCCGTGAACGTCGCGTAATCGCTTAAAGTAATCACGTTGACTAACCAATGCCAGGTCTAAAGCCTTCTTAGTGCCTGATTTCCCTGTTGTTTTAGAGTAGGTATGTATATTTTAACTTCGTCTCCATCGATGTAAAAGAAGTTAGGAATGTGTGTAAAAATAGAGGAATATGGCGCTCGGTTCTCTCTGCCTACTCCGTTAGGGCATGGCGTGACGATATGTATATATGTATTTTAGCTGAATTTTAGCGAGTCTAATAATTTTGCTAGGCACTGTAGGTACATTGTGCTACTTGTGTGATTTTCAAACGAGGCGATCATAGTTGAATGTGCAAACTGCAGAAATTTAGGAAATATAGATGTCAAAACATAAATAATTTTTCGAGTGTGTTGTTGCCAACACTGAATCCCATTTTTATTAAGTAGGTACCTACTTAAAAAATATCAATTTTAATTAATTACCGAACGCCAGTTGGTAAGCCGTTTGGCTCGTTTGCGAGCGTCCTGGGTTCGATCCCCAGCAGATGAGAAATTTATTTAAACTCATTTCTCAAGCAACTCTTGCTTCTCTGGGCTGGAAACACTGGTCAATTGGAAGATATGGCAATAAACTCATCACTTGCGCAGGGTGCAAGGAATTGTTTATTTTTATTAACTACGGAATGGATGCCAAAATTAATTTAATAAAAGTCATTGCCATGTGAAAAAAATTTTAAACGTAAATAAAAAAATTCCAGCACGTGAGAGCATTTTTGAATTTTGACAAATGAAATCATTGGAGAAGGAATAGTAGAGTATATCAATATGAAGTCGATTTTACATAGTTTGGGCTTTGAGTAGGTACAAATGAAAGTTTCTTAGTAAGTAGCGGTACTTACGTCATATACTCATATTAGTATATACACTGTCTACAACGAGAAATTGAAAAATAACCTTATTGAGATATTAATAAAAAAAAATCGCATTAAGCATTAAAATCATAACTCTCCACTTTTTTCTTATAGTACCTTAGGGAGAATTAAAAAGGAGGACAAGAAATTTATGAAAATTGATACGTATTTTTTTCCTGCCCACTGCAATATGTTATTAAAAAATTATCATGATTGTTTATTTATCACATTTTTCAACGGGTATCATTTTCTTAAAGAATGAATACGTCCTTGTAGCAAGTATATATTATACCAATCGTACCAAAAATACACAAAACATGAAAATTCATAGAATGTACGATACATACAACAACAGGTTTCAACAGTTTGACATATTCCACCTCAGTTCCACAACATTTAGATTCTCAATACAAAATAAAATCAATGCCCGCTTAGTATAGGAAACCATGACGGTGCTTTATTTGCTTTACTTACATTATATGAGGGGTGTAAGTTTTGTTTTGGATAAATTACGTAATTTTGGATGCACGGTTTTATGTTTTGGATTGTTTATAAAATTATACTATTTTTGTTTCTTAAATAAAGACGACAAAATATAATAGGCCTTAATACCTACCTGATGTCAATATTTATTTATTTATTATCTTTAGGAAGCTACAGCTCATTTACAGTTTAATGATACAATATTATTTTTACAGTGTTAGAGCTAAAAAAACATTCCTTCAACATAATAATATATAAAAACAAATAAATATTGTATTGTTTATGTTTTAACGCTGTTTTTTGTCCAAATTTAATAAAATATAATAAATAAAATATATACATATATCCTTATACATTCTCTTTATTAAGAATGTTATGCTTGTGCTATAGGTGAACGAAAACGATTGTGACAGGATTTGAACTCGCGACTACAGTATTACTAAACCAGCGCGCTAACCGGTCTTCCACCACCCATCTAAGTTTCTCTATGCAACTCACTGTATAACACATTTTAAAATTCCTTAATGTATCTATTGGGGTAAAATAGATCACGAATGGGCGCAGTGCAAGGATAGTTAATTTTTGAGGTTCAATTCGTTCTTCGATAGGTACAAATGCACACAATAATATATAGGTCTTAATCAAAACTTAACTTCATAGAAGAACTACCTTTTAATATATTTTCTTTAGCACGCGTATCTTGTTATCTTACTTTGTACCAATCTGGTTTTATGGAAGAAATCGCCACATGGCAATGAGCTCGCCAGTCACGACATCAAAATATTCTTTGGACTCCAGTGCATGAGATTATTAGCCTCTGATGTTGCTGGAACGACCTTTACTCGGCAGTGCGAGCTGCGGAGGGCAGAGAGGACTGGAGGCGACTAGTTCTGTCCATTGGCGGCCCCATAGACCACGACCATCAGCATTGAGGAAACGATGAAGAAGAGAAATAAAGAGAGTTGCTGGCTTTGTCCAACGAGAGAGTTCAGGCTTTATATCATTTATACTCGTCAGGACGAATTGTTTTATTTATTTAATTAATTTAGAGACAAATGCAGTATAATAAAACATACAAAGCATACATTATGAAATAAACGTTCACCAATTAATTATGTTTACTTTTTCGATCGACATTTTTTTTTTATTTTACAATTCTTTAGGAGACCAACAGCTATCAATTATATTTTTTCAATTAGGATGACAACCGAACAGCCAATTATAGGTCTCCGCTGATAGGCCATACCATCAGTTGCAGGATGAAAAATACAACATCACAATATATTCTTAAGATTAGTTTATCGATTGACAATTCTTGATAGAACTCCATTGTACGTTGATATGTTATAAAAATATAAAAATACTTGGTTAAAGACTAGAAATATGGTAAAAACACTAGAAATAAGGTAAAATAAAAGGATAAATAAAAGGATATGGTAAAAAGACGGGCCGTATTTATAAACCATTCTCAGTGCTTAAGCCAATACTAAGCACACCGAAATGTATGGAATTTGTCATGCTAAGCATTGAGAAAAATCTGAGTACGTATTATAAATTCGGGCCTAGAACTTGGTAAAAAGACTAGAAATATTAGAAATAAACAGAGTAAAAAAGGATCCACAAAAATTACTCATCAATAAACAAATTGATCAATATATATTCACCATTATTGAAACCAATGGGTTAGACAGACATATACCTTCCTTTGATGTTAAATGCATTAAGATTAAAATTAAGCTGTTTATAATTATAACTACCAAATATCTATGAAATACATTGGTTTTAACCACACTTAAAAGATAACAATAAACCAATAAATACAATATTATTTACCTTTCGAATTTTACTGCTGTCGTTTTCTTTTGTTACAGACCTAATGGACACAGGGGACTACAACCAGTGACCCAACTACTTTCATTGTATTAAAACGTACATTTGTATAGATTCATTTGCATTATATAACTTCTTTTCAACCGTTCAAAAACCAACATTTTTATACACCTGTCATGTAAATTTTGTATAAAACCACTAGTCTCAGTCTTGTAGAGCATTATTCTGACGATGTGCTTTGCACGAAACGCGTCAATAATCTAATAAATACAATAGAACTATAACCAAGTATTTTTATATTTTTATAACATATCAACGTACAATATATTCGGTTTCTGTAATAGATAAAGTTTCATCCTGCAGCCGAGGTAAACATAATATTACTTACAGTAAATGTTAAAATTACAATAAAAATGAAAATATTAAATTACAAAAAAAAAAGTTCATACCTATTCGCAAGGAAATCACATATCATTAAAGAACTTAGCACTAAGAACATTTCTCGCCCCTGTAATACTACACTGGAATACATCAACTCTGGTGAGTTAAGTATTGACTTATTTATATTGTTACAAACACGCCAAAGAAATGAATTTTGTCGATAATTAGTGCATACTTGTTTTAAAGAGAATATGGAATTATGGCGTCGCGATTGAGTAGGCAACTTGAGATTTAGTTTGTTAAGTAGATCAGGGCAGTCGATTTGACTTTTCAAGATTTTTAGTAGATAGACCATGTCAGCAGTGTCACGACGATTGTAAACAGGCAAAAGATGGTGCTGTTTACATAATTTTAAATAGTCAGTTTGATAAGTTCGGGCTTTGAAATTTAGAAATCTGATAAATCGTTTCTGTACTCCTTCAATACGAGAGATATAGACATCATACATTGGATTCCATACTTGGGATGCATATTCGAGTTTGCTTCTGATAAAGGTACAGTAAAGAATTTTCAAGGTTTTGATGTTATTAAAGTCCTTCGAGATTTGCATAATGAATCCTAATGACTTGGATGCTTTGATGGAATTCCATTATAATATAATAAAATAAAACATATTTATAATTTTCTTCCACTTGGTTCAATTTGATTTACTAGTTTCGCTCTAGATTAGCATTTTCATTCCCCGTCTCACTAAGAAAACCTGTCACTTACATAATTCCCGTATAAATATACCTATTATATATTATCCAGTGCTAGCCAAAACAATTATGGTCTTGAAAATTATTTAAATGAAAAATACAAAACAATAAAATAAAAATAAGTCAAAAAATAAACAGAAAATATATATTATATACTTATATCAAAGAACTAATCAATAAAAACTAAAAAAATTGTAACATGAATTTTTAACATATTTATACATAACATAGGTACTTATATAATGAATTATCTTTCTAACGAATTTTTTTTAACATAACATTTGTCACAAAATATTATGTCACAATGTTAAATATTGTCACAAAAGTGTTATGTATAACATGTTATATAGTACCTATTATATATTTTGTCAAAACAGGTGCCCCGTCTCAGAACCGGTTTTCGTAGTGAGACGGGGAACGATAATATGATTGTCAATATGTATTTTTTAAAAAATTGACTGTCATTTATGTATTTTTGAAAAATTTGATTGTCATTTATATTTTTTTGAGAAATTTGTCATTTATGTATTTTTTAAAAATTTGACTGTCATTTATGTATTTTTGAAAAATTTGTCAATTATGTATTTTTGAAAAATTTGACTGTCATTTATGTATTTTTTTAAAACTTTATTGTCATTTAGTTATTTTTGAAAAAAATTATTGTCATTTATATTTTTTTGAAAAATTTGTCATTTAGGTAGGTATGTATTTTTGAAATATTCGATTGTCATTTATGTATTTTATAATAAACGTCAGGTTGCTGGCACTGAAACTAATAGGTATAGCGCTCGGTTCTCACTGCCTACCTCAATAACAGGAACAACGAATGATTGTATGTGTATGTTTAAACCCTCCCAAAATCAGTCCATTTCGGGAGATAAATATAAAAACTAAATAGTATTCATCCCTTGATACGCCGCTGCAGGGGTGAAGAGTGGCGGGAGGCGCCCTCGTGAATTGGGGCCTCGGTAATCCCTCAGACATTTTATGAAATCGAAACTCGTAAAGAAAAAAGCGGAGGACTAGCTAAAGACGAAAAGGTGAAAGACACTTTAATTTATGTGTTTTGATTTATTCATTCATAGCGTCACGACAGATCCTAAAATGAGGGGTAACCAGCGACAGGTGTGCGGGTGGGCATCATCTTGTATTAGGACTGGTTTATGGGATACACACGCTGCGTGTATCCCATAAACCAGTCTCGTCTCACCTAAACAAGAAACATTTTTTATTTTTTATTCAGTGTAAAAAGTTCATAATTCACTGATAAAAATTGGATAACTAACCTGAACAATATTTTGTTATCAGTAACTCACTCTAATTTGATTACCTGTAACATGGAATTTTGTTACTATTAACAAAAGGATTTTTTCAATGTTCCCTCCGCATTCCCATATTATGTGCGTCCTATATACTTACCATTCGGCAAATTTATATTGTCTATAATTAGGAATATATTGTCTATCATCCCTGCAAATATATTAGTGTTCAACCGTAGGTCAATATTTGAACCACGTTTATAAATAACACTATAATAGTTACCAAATATTAATTAGTTTCTATAATTTGGTTACCTGTAACATGAAATTTTGTTACTATTGACAAAAGGATTTATTTCGATGTTCCCCCGCATTCCCATATTATATGCTTCTCATACTTACCATTCTGCAAATATATTGTCTATCAGAGAAGATGATAGTCTCTAGGGTGTACCCGCCACCAAGTATAAATGACTCCTATTCACGTGTCCGATAAGATGGACGGTCTGGGTGTCTACTAATGGTCATCTCATGTCGGTATTTATCTCCTGGACATGGGATATTATAGGATAGTACCTATAGTACGCCAGGATCAAACTGTAGGGAAAGTCCTTTGGGAGGAAACTGAATAGAATATCTATAAAACGAGTACCTATCTATAAACACTACATTTGTATACACTTGGATATTAAAAAAAGTATAAATATTTATTTATTTATTAAGAGAAAAAACAATTACACATCACACATATGTACACATTTTGGTTTTATTTTATTGTATTTAATTAAGCACAGACACAGACATGAATGCCCAAATATTTCTGCGCATAATAGGTTCAATAAACAATAAAGTTGATTTATATGTGCAATCACAATATTTCCCATAGAGAAGTTACATACAATGTAAACATAGACGTGCTTAGAGATTAAGATAGAGATAAAAGTAATAAAATATAAAAATATGTGCAATCAAAATATTTCCCATAGAGAAGTTACATACAATGTAAACATAGACGTGCTTAGAGATTAAGATAGAGATAAAAGTAATAAAATATAAAAATATGTGCAATCACAATATTTCCCATAGAGAAGTTACATACAATGTAAACATAGACGTGCTTAGAGATTAAGATAGAGATAAAAGTAATAAAATATAAAAATATGTGCAATCACAATATTTCCCATAGAGAAGTTACATACAATGTAAACATAGACGTGCTTAGAGATTAAGATAGAGATAAAAGTAATAAAATATAAAAATATGTGCAATCACAATATTTCCCATAGAGAAGTTACATACAATGTAAACATAGACGTGCTTAGAGATTAAGATAGAGATAAAAGTAATAAAATATGAAAAAATCAATACTTATTGATAAAACATTTTATAAAGTATTAAGTATTGTTAGGAATTCACAAGAATGACATCACTCATATAACATTACTTCCTCAACAGTGCATTCCAGCCATACCCAGGTCCTTAGAAAGAGCCGGATAAACCATAGAACAATAAGGTACAAGAAGTCAGGGCGGTGGTTATCTTAAAAAGGGCGCTTAAAATCCTAAAATGTTAATTAGGTATATACTCGTAAATAAAAAATTCGCAGGTATGACGCTTGGTTCTCTTTGGGTACTCGAAAAGAGGCTCGGCGTGATGGTGTGTATGTAATTTTAAATAATTTTAAATTGTTCTACATTATAAATTCCAAAAAATGTAGGTTGGGGGGGCGGTTTCAAATATATTGCTACGGGCGCAAAAACACGTTTATCCGGCCCTGTCCTTAGAGGTTGTATCAGTGATCTTTTTTTAAATTTCACCTTTGAATATAGATTCAGATGTTATAAAAATGTCAATATGGTCATTGAATAATAATATAATAATAATAATAATACTTTATTGGCTAAAAAAACATAACAAAATAAGTACAAACAAACAAGAGCAAGATAAAACATTAAAAAATCCAAAAGGCGGACTTGTTAATGAAATTAACATCTTCCAGTCAACCTTAGTGTGGTAACTGCTAACTTTAGATACTCAGTTTATAATCAATTAATACACGCGTTTTCACTAACACATTTTATTACAATTTACAGTAATTATATTAACAGAGAGAAGTACAATTAATATCAAAGAACCACAACGTGAGAGCACTATCGTTTATCAATCCAAACCGCAAAAAGCCCTTAACAAAACCCCGACCTACCTTTATATTCAATCCCGAATATTTCCGAATCATCCTTCGTATGATCTCGTAACTTGTTATACACTTTGCCTAATACCAGGCGCAACATCAATATATTACACTTAGAGAATAGGTCATTACAGTTTTTACATAGGCATATATATAAGTATACTAAAAATAGTTCAAAAATACACATTTACATTATTTTACATACACTTGGATTAAATAAAACATATTTTATACTTTTTCTTTCGAATTTTTCAAAGTACTAACTTATGTTAAAACAAAAATTTGCAATTGTTGAATATATTACTTAGTTTAACTTAAATTAGTTAAAAGAACCTTTAAAAGGTTTATAACTTGATTCATATACATAATATAGCTACTATAAATTTGTATGTAATGTAAACTGTTGGTTCTGTTAATCAATAAAATAAAAATAAATAATAATAAAAATATAAACTAAAAAATAATGAATTTATAAAAACCATTTAATATACCTATTATTTTAATTGTTTGCTATCACTCATTGCATGTAACAGTTGATATCCAACTGTCGATGGCAATTGTGTATGTACGTAAATCCATGTATGTTATAAATAAAAATAATCAAAAGAACCTACCTGCCAGCCAAACTATAAAACCTTATACCTCCACTACACTACTCGCGAAGTTCCTCAACGAAGTATTCGGGAAAGTTGACCGAAGTCCGAAGTACGTCGCCACACACTCGTTCTGCTTCGCGAGGAACTCAGTTGTCCGCCAGCGCTCGCACGCAACGCGTCATGGATAATGTTCAAGTGGCAGCTGCCGTTGCAATGTACCTACACTCTCGCGTATAATAACTACGTTAGTATTTATTACTCGAAAAAAATTAAAAATAAATGGAGAAAAAGAAGATGGTGGATGATTGCAACGCAGAAGAAGTTTCTTTTCAAGCTTTTTTGCTTCTTTTGATTGAAGCTTCTTTTTTTCTACAGTAGCCCCCGTATGTAACAAAAAGCGAATCATTCTTTTTCTTCAATTCTTCTTCGGGTACATCTAAGGTGTCCTGGATACGCACCCAAGCATCATTAATTTTCTTCTTGTCCTTGTGGCCACTTTCATTTGGGTTCCAAATAATTGGCTCCACTTGCAATGTTTCCAGGAACAACAGAATTTGCTCCTGCGACCACTGTTTACCACTCATAATCGAGTCGTGTGAAAAGATTAATAAAAAATAATTTCTAGAACGCATATGCAGTGATGAACTCACGAAAACGCATTGAAGCGACCTGAAGTTAGCCGAGTAGTGTAGAGAGGCACCTCGTGTCGGCACTTCGTGCAACTTCGAGTCCTTCGACTCGGGCGCAAAAACCGACAACAAACGGAGGTCGCCCGAGGCGAGCCGAGGTTGGACGAAGTAAGGCGAAGTGCCTCTCCACACAATCGTATTCGCCTATCTTCGATCAACTTCGCGAGTAGTGTAGTGGAGGTTTTAAATCCAAATTATTGAATATATTTAAATATTTTGTTTTCCTATACAAAACATGTAGGTATGCCAGGATCGGATGGAGTTCAGTCTTTTTTTCCTACCCCGAACAGGTAAACAGCTTGATTTTATGCAGGTATATCTGAAAATTAAGTAGGTACATGTATGAGTGTCCATATATTATGTATATTGAGTATACATCTGAAATTTTAGGCTCAGTGCATAAAGCGGATACAAAGTTATAAGGCGATACACACACAATAAATTTAATATTCTACTCCAAATTCTGCGTTCATCCATATACATAATATTATAACATATGTGTTGCGAAGCCTTTGAGTTCGTGTTGATTGCCTTCTAAAAAAACGATGAAAAATGTAAAGTGTAGACCAGGGGGGCAAGTCTGGTCCAACCGGCGAAATCAATACCCTCACGATTACCCATATCATGGATATAATTATCATATGGAGTTCTATGACATCTAAAGATATAGAACTCCATATAATAATTATATCCTTGATATGGGTAATCGTGAGGGTTTTGATTTTACCGGTCGGACCAGACTTACCCCCCTGACCACTCAATATCTCGTGATTCATGGTTTGAAACTTTGTCGATCTGTTAAGAAAAATAAATTGTCTTGAACAAATAGACAGTCTGATTAAATTATCAATATACGTCGAAGACCGAACTCAGGAAGCCAGCACAGATTTCAAACGACATACCACCGCGATTTTCGATATTATTTTGGTACAAGCCATTGAATTATATTTAATTCTTAACCCATTTCTCGTTGATCTTGACTCGTATAGTTTCCCCTCCCTCCGCTCTCCTCCTCTTGGTAGCCATCTTGATTTATGGCTGTAGGGGATGACGGGTGTTGGGGGGTATATTATTAACACCATCCATTTGTGGCGCATTACGCCACACCCCGGACATTATATGGGACCAGCTGATGATAAATGGTATCCTACAATATTAACAGGGTTGCCACAACGATACATTATTCAAAGCATATTTTATCGTGTAGGTACTTTATAGTAAAAAAAATCTAGTCTTTAATGTGCAAGGGGGTTGCAATGCTATAAAAAACTATTTAAACATACACAATTTAAACATACAAAAAAATACACAATGGAATACAGATAATAACACATTATATTTTGTTAAGGCTTTTATTTTGTTATTGCAAAAATGTTTTTCTTCTTGTTTCTTATATTGATGTGTATGTTCTTTTTTAATTCAATCGATTAAAATTTATATCGCGTGATGTAAAAGCGAAGTGAAAATACATTGAAATTTTCCTTACTTAAAACAGGAATTATTCCTAGTTAGATAGACATAGATAAAGTGATGGAATAATGCCAATCAGGGAGCACCCATGTTTTTTTTATTATTATTATTATTTTGTTTATCATGTTTTTGGTTTTGTATATTTTTTTGTTTGTTTTTATGTAAATACTGAGTGGTCTCTGTGTTGTATTGTTTTTGTAAGTTTTCTTTTCTTATGTTAAATAAATATATCATTATTATTAAAAATTCACATCCCAAACCGCAATGTCACACTGTAACCGGGCCACCTCCAATTACAACAACCTGCACAACAACATTGACTTCTTTCATACCCAATCTCTACTCTCGTTCTAAATTGCGATAAAGCACCAACTTTGCACTGATAACATAACACAAAATTCCACTCTCTGGTATATACATACATAAATGTATCACCCTTAAGGTTGCAAATACACCTTTTTCGTTAAGCCTTAAGTAGGTACCTACGTTAGAATTCCATGTTATGATTCTAGAATATAATCTTCTTTGTACTGTTCCTTGTATTTATTTATTTATTTTAATTTTGGCAAATGTGACATAATTAAAGAAAACAAAAAAAAAAGTACAAAAAAAAAATTAAAGATTTAAAGAAAATCACAAAGTTGAATTAAAATGACCAAAATTCCAACAAAGGCAATGCCTGTGTGTGGGTACACAATATGTTAGAAAAATATTATTTTTTAATGTCTACCTAAATATATACATACAATATAAAATAGAAATTAAAAAAACAAAATATTACAATTACTATATAAACAAATATAATCTTTTTATATATAAAATAATATGCCTATAACAAATGGTAAAAAAAAAATAATGTATCCAAAATATTATAAATTATAGCAAGAGTGAATAAAACAAAATTTAAAAAATGATATACAGTAATAAACATTATACATTGGAACGAGACAAAAATGTACTGGCCGCGACACCACGAATACAGTCTACCCACATATCAAGCGACTACACAACAATAAACAACGTCAGTTACTCGGTTCTCTAGGATTCGCATGTCGCAGTCAAATACATTAATTCCCCGTCTACCCAATAAATCTCGCAAAATCATATATGTTAATACATATTTTAATATAATAACAAATGATTAAATGTTCATGAAAATGTATAAAAATACATACATAATATTATATCAAATAATAACTATACAACAATGAACAGATAAAAATATAGAAAAATAAAATGTATCTTTATCTTATGCAATATAATGTATGATCCTTTAATTTTGTTTTTCTCATTTGTTAAAAATTGTATATGTAAAACTTTAACTATCACTTGATATGATGTCCTGTTATCATTTACTGTTTATTCCATTGTTCTTAATCTCATACTATGTTATTATATTCTAATGTACTGTTGGATAATCAAAATATAAAAAAAATAGTATCGTCTTTATTCCGTCAGAATTATTGATAAGTTTCGCGAAAAACAAAATCACTTATTTGTCTAATCATGTACTTCCACTCCGATCTTCTGAACGTAGGTACTACATTATTCATCCCAAACCATAACACATAATTTCTCAGCTCGTCGTTCGATGTACATCAGCGAGACTAGGCAACATACACATAAAAAAATCCTGATGTTTGAATATCAACCCATATCTAGAAACTAATTAATACCCACCATATAGTTGAATTAATTTTAATTTTTATTTCTTATAAGTTGTATTACTTTGCGGGCAACTTACAGGCGCTATGTCATATATTTATTTAACACGCACTCAATTACAACATAGCGCATTCCGGAGACTAAAGTGCACTTTACACGGACACTATTTTCAACGCGACCCGGTTTCCAACGCTTAAAATAGTATCCAAAATACAGGTTACTCCAAACATCGCTTTACACGCAACGCTTAAAACACCATCCAAAATATAGGTTACTCCGAGCATCGCTTTACAGTACTTTACACAGTTTACACAATTATATGTGCAAATTTTTAATATAATATAAATAAATGTATATCAAAAAATTATATAATAATTATAATATAGTACATATATCGAAAGTTTCGACACTTTCCAAATAAACAAAATACATCGCGAGCGAATGTCACACGTAAAAGTCAACGCAAACGGCAGCCATTTTGACTCGGTAACGACGACAGCGAATAATTTTACAGATTTCTGTTTTACCAAAAAGGATGAAAATCGCGTTGAAAATAGAACACGTTCTATTTTTTTGCTCATCGCGTTGAAAATCCCGTCGAAAACCTGAAACCCGTTGAAAATAGTGTTCGTGTAAAGTGCACTTTACGATATTTATCGTCTCACGGATCCATACTGAAAACACAATATAAAACCGTGTCTGCACCGGGAATCGAATCCGTGACCTTTTGCGCAGGAGTCGGATATCTAACCAAATGAGCTGCGAAAGCCGACAATAATATTTTTATAAAATGTTTGCGACAGCCCTGTTTTAGGAATAGTCATAATCATGAGGTAATGCTTACATGTATTATTACTAGCTGAAAAAAAAGTCGAAATATTTAGTTTAAATAAGATTTCAATAAAATTTAGTTTTACATATTCACAATATTTTTTAACCATTATTTGACCAAAAGAAAATTTCATATTTTAATATTTACAATATTTCATATTTTAATATTTACAATATTTACCTATTCACAATATTTTTTAACCATTATTTGACCAAAAGGAAATTTCATATTTTAATATTTACAATATTTACCTATCCACAATATTTTTTAACCATTATTTGACCAAAAGGAAATTTCATATTTTAATATTTACCTATTCACAAAATTGTTTAACCATTATTTGACCAAAAGGAAATTTCATATTTTAATATTTACAATATTTCATATTTTAATATTTACAATATTTAAAAAAAAAAAAATCTCCAGGTCAAGATGGTATTCCAGGAGGACTGATCAAGTATGGTGGCAGAGGCGTAAGTCAGATGATGCATCAACTTATTAACCAAGTTTGAGAGTCAGAAACAATGCCACAAGATTGGAATACAGGAGTCATAATATATCCTTTGCATACGAAAGGAGATGCTTTGGATTGCACCAACTACAGAGGCATAACATTACTCGACACTGCATATAAGGTTTTTGCAAATGTACTCTTTATGAGACTGCTTCCACTTGTTGAGGACATGGTGGGACAGTATCAGTGCGAAAATATGAAATTTTCTTTTGGTCAAATAATGGTTAAAAAATATTGTGGATAGGTAAATATTGTAAATATTAAAATATGAAATTTCCTTTTGGTCAAATAATGGTTAAAAAATATTGTGAATAGGTAAATATTGTAAATATTAAAATATGAAATATTGTAAATATTAAAATATGAAATATTGTAAATATTAAATTATGAAATTTTGTCATCATCATCATCATCATTGGCGCTACAGCCCTGTGTGGGCCCTGGCCTCCTCCAGAATCCTTCTCCAGCCGTCCCTGTCCTCCAACGCTCTCCTCCAGTTTGCTATTCCCATCTCTCTTATGTCGTCTTCTGTATCGTCCAGCCATCTTAGCTTGGGCCTGCCTATACTTCTTCTGCCCTCTGGATTGGTAGGTATTAAGAACCTTTTTGTGGATACGATCATCATTCATTCGGCTGTCATGTCCCAACCACTGCAGTCTACGTACTTTTATTACAATGTTGGGTTCGTCATATAATGCCTGTAGTTCATGATAATATCGCATCCTCCAAAGTCCATTATCATTTACTGGACCAAAAATCTTTCTCAGGAGATTCCTTTCAAATACCTATCAAGAGGCTGTTTTCGTCTCTTTTTGTCAAGACCCAGCATTCAGCTCCATACACTACGACAGGTCTGAGAAGATTTTTTTTAAAATTAGGATTATTATCAGACTTATAGATTGGGCTATAAAGGACACAAAAAGGATACAGCCTAATGCCATACAAACGAACACACAACTTCGAAACTCATAGTGTGCACTCTCTACATGATACCCGCTGAGAAAGTGGTGTAAACATGCGCTTATAGCGGATAGCGCGCCGGGTAAGTAATCCGTTGTTAACGAGTTCGAATCCCGCCGTTTACCTGTAGCACAAGTATTACAGCTTAGTTTAGGGAATATAATATGAAGACATATTTAAAAAAAATGTAAAGCTACTACGGCAAATAACAGGTAGGTAGGTACCTACTATGTCAAATATTATTTTAACGCGCACCCAATAACAAGTTGCCACATTTACATTAAACAATGACAAAACAGTATACATAACTTTTACCAAAACGGACCAGGGACAACCAAATGAAAATAGACACTGAAAATTCATGACTGAAAAGACCAACAAAGTAACTGTATATGTACTGAAATAAAAAAAACTAGACATACGAAATACTTGGGAATAACAATTGACCAATGTTTAAAATGGAAACCCCATATCTCAATTTTAAGCATGAAATTAAAAAAAATTAATTTCATTTTTCGCTCCATCAGAAATGTTTTACCGAAATCTGTCATTAAATTAATGTACTATTCACTTTACCAATCAATAGTAGAATATGGTATTATAGGGTGGGGTGGCACTTAAAAAACAAATATAGATCCAATAGTTAAAGCCCAAAAATACGTTTTGAAAATATATTTAATGTACCTATTCGCACACCCTCAGCCGAACTATTCAAAAAACTTGACATCCTAGACACACCACAGTTATATGCTAAAAACATTTGCACTTATATCTATTCACACCTTAATGACTTCAAATAGACCCAAACTACACGTCAGACTAGACAGACTAGACAAGCAAATATACATACAGATACCGATAACCAAGTCGACTAATGGACAAAAAAATTTTCATTTCCTTGGAGTAAAAATTTTCAATTTGCTTCCAATTGAATTGACGAAAACTACAAATATAAACAGCTTTAAATGTGGATTAAAGAAGTGGGTAAAAGAAACAGACAAGACAGTGATAAATAAACAACTCTACGTTAACATACAATGACACACACGCACACCTAAACAATATACCTATATAATTATAAGCTGCTTCAGAACAGGTTTTTAGCCTAGTGAAGCAGTTTACATTCCGCATCTAGTTTCTTAAGTATCTTTTTTTGTAAAAATATTGTATTGTTAAACTTTGATGTGTACCTTGTATATTATTTCTTATGTTACAAATAAATAAATAAATAAAAAAATTATGGAAACTTATAATATTAATCGTCTCACAGGTTGAGAACACAATACAAAACTGTGTCTCCAACGGGAATCTAACCCGGGACCTTATATCTTGTAACCAACTAAGCCACGAAGGCCGATAATTTGACAATTTAAAAATGTGTCGTTCGGTTATCTGTGCCTACCCCGTGGTGTTGGTATGTGTGTAAGAGGGATGAAGGGAGGGAGGGAGGGGGGGTGTGAGTATAGAAGATAGAGGGGCCAAGTCAGTTGGATCATATAAATGGACCCTTTAAACCCTTAACTGCTATTATTTGTTATTCGCTCGTTCTTTTTATAGCCCCTTTATAGCAATACCGAATACACGTATGGTGATATTACCATACAGTTGACATAATCGATATACATTCATACATAACCAATAATTTTTTTTTTTACCAATATGTACTTTATGTTGGAAAGGATATAGAAAGAAGGGTAACGGCAGCAAATAGTGTGAACGGTGCATTAAGAACAATAATGGCCGACCCAATTATCTCAAGGCCAGCAAAGCTCGCTGTGCACAATGCAATAGTCGTACCAACATTAATGTATGCAAGTGAGACATGCACATAGCAGAAGACCATGAAAGTAAAATTAACGCTGTGGAAATGAGGTCCCTAAGACGAATGTGTGGTAGAACGATCTATGATAGGATAAGGAATGTGGACATCAGACGAGAATGCAAGATTGAAAGAGATATTGTGAGTAGAATGAAAGTAAATAAACTACGATGGTTCGGACATGTGGAGAGAATGAACGATGAGCGCCTGACAAAGAAAGTATACAAGGCTGAAAAGAATGGAATGAGAGGTCGTGGCCGCCCGAGAAAGAGTTGGCATGATCATATAAATGAGATTTTGAATGATGGTAATATACGAAGTCAGAATAATAGGAGAGCATGTATGACGCGATGCATGGATGTAAATGAGGCAAAACATGTATGTAAAGATAGAGGTGTCTGGCGTTCGGGCCTCTCTGCCTACCCTAAGTAAGGAAACGGCGTGATGGTATGTATGTATGTATGTATTTTATGTTATTTTATTTTAATACAAAAACAACGATTGGAGAATTAAGAGGACATATTACGTTAAATCTAGTTACTGAAAACATGATAATATTAAAACCGCCTAAAGCACTATGAAGCTACGCGTTAGTAAGGGATATCCTAGGATGTACACCGATTTTTTAAACCAAACCTACAAAATGGTAAGAATAAGTTGGTTAGGTTTGTATGTAGTTATAATTGCGACTGGCGTGAGTCAGTTGCATTATATTTAAAAAAAAATAACTAAAATATTAAAAAAAAAAAACTAAATAGACAAACCGTCTGTACATTATGTGTCAAAAACAAAAACTGGTGTACCTACAAACTAGGCTATCCGTTAGTAAAATTAACTATCGCGTGCATTAAAAATGGGTTATACGTGATTTTAATTAACGGAAACACAAAATTTGTTGATTTTTGCATTTTCAAAGAATAAATCTTTGTTGAAATGAAAAAACTTTATCGGTTATTCACTTTGATTTTATGTACACTTTTAGTATAGGTATACGAGATTTTAAGTTAGAAAAGTAATTGGATCTTGAACCCGATTGGAGCCGATCGAGGGGTACCTACAAAGTTTTATTTTCCCTCATTGAAATGTGTATAAATATTAACTATCGACGAAGTTTTTTTACGACGAAGATATAGATATAATGTATAAATATTGTTTAAGAACCGCTTATATTGTTTCACAGTAGGTATTCAGATATGTATTTTTTTTCATGTTTTGAAATTTATCAACTGCTACGTAGGTAGCACAATATTGTCAATATGCAATCTACGACGTAATAAATGTAAACAGAGATCACGATAGAAAGGAGTAGATAAGTATGACTACTGCAGTGTCACTACCTCGGTTATTTGAATATTTTGGTCACAGTTGCTTATACAGTTTTGACATGCATCGGGAATACACAAATTCTGATAGTTTTAGATCTCTAAACGGTCGGGTTAAAATCGAAATGTGAAGTTAAATAAAAGGGTTTCAAAAGCGAAACAGAAAGTGATTATTTTACAATCGAAACATCAAGAATTCATCAAGTGTAATCAAGATTTGACCAACGATAAATAAAATAAATTGATTATTTAAGCGTCAGTTTGCATCCGTTCGCTTTCTCGTCTATCCTGCGTCCACCCCCCAATGTCCCATACTCTTTAATTTGCTTGACATTACATTTTTCGCCCTGATTTGTTTTCAGCAATATTAATATTTATAATATGGTTTTTATTCGAGGTGTCTCGGCTTGCGCCCAACATACATACCTACCTACATTATCTCTATAATATACCACCCTTAATGGTTTGCCATCCCAGCCACCATAACTGGTATAGGTACCTATATAATATTATATTTGCTATATATCCTATAGCCACATAAAGACTCAAAATGAAACCATTATCCCGCTTCCTAAATTATACCGCTCTTGTCTCGTCTTTCGACCAAATCTTATTGTTTCATTCTAAAACTTACAGGGGTTCAACATATTTGGTTTCGGTATAAGGCCCTCGTTAACGCCTGTGATCTTGGGCATACGGGATGTACACAAATATGCACACTTTTTACCGTCTAATCTAAGAAACTCGAAGAAATATTGTATAGGTACCTACCTATCACCAAATTTGTGAAATACCTACCAACAATATATAATCGTTTTAGTTTTTTACTCCTCACTTACCCAAGGGGCTGTAGTGGGGAGTTATGATTTCGCAATTTATCAACTAGTATGATAAATTGCGAAATTATATACTGAAAGTTTCATCACAATGTATCTGTGTGTATGTGCTATGTGCTGCGTGCTGTGTGCTATGTACGGCGTGTTTATTTTACTTAATTATAGACTAAAGTACTCATTCGATTATTTTCAAATTTTGCAAATTTGTATATCTGATACTCACTTAGACCCCATTAGATTTTGAACGATATCTGAATGGTGCTTCTCAATATTTTTAACTGTAAAATATTTCAAAGAGACCCCAAGCTCAGGAAACTCGAAATTTGAAAATTTTATTTTCAAATTGGTAAAAAATTCATAAAATGGCATTGAAGAATTATAAAACTTTTCATAAAAAAATATTTAAAAAAAAATAATTTAACAAACTCATTTCATGAAAATGCTGAATATTTTCCATACAAAATTTGAATACTTTATAATATGACTTGTTAGTGAGGAGTTTAGCGTTGACCACAACCCACTCGTTTTGATAGCAAGAATAGAAGTGATAAACTCAGTCGGTAGATCATCATATTCTGATTGAAATAAAAATCTACTTGATAGGTTTTGTACTTTTTCGTCATTGACAATAAAAAAAGGTATTATTTAAAATAATTTTACAAGAAAAGTATACTTATAACAAATACAATTTTCAAAAAACTCACACTATAGAATATAAAGATGTACCTAATAATTAACTTTCTTTATTTCGAGGGTACCTACTGGAGAGAAAGATTTTGAAAATTTTCTGTTTAGCCTACTGTATACCTACTCTTAAGTCGGTCTTCATAGTTCATTCAATTAGATATCAGCCTCTTCAGTCTTCAGTCTGTCGATCGAGTCGACTTCTATTATTACAAATTTTGTAGAACTCTATAGTCTGGGGACAAGTATGAACTCTCAATATATTCTACAACGTTTAATTTTGAGATGAAGGGCTTGCGGGAGGGACACAATTCCTGAAATAAAAACAGGTAAAGAAGAAGAAATAATGTAACAAATAAAGATATGCTAGTTTGGATAAATTATACCTACCTCATATTCTGAATGTTTCAAGCGATTTCTTTGTAATCTGGTTGGTTGAAAGAAATTGCCTAGTGCAATATATTTGTTTATATAATATACAAAAAGACAAATAAATAAATATAGATAAACCTACACAAAAGTTATAGATAAAACATACCACGACCGATTCCGTTCACCTATATAGCAAAAGCATACACCTTGTTCTAATTATGGACACCAACACCAAGAAAAATACGTAGAAACCAGATTTTCTGTTTCTTTTTTAAGGCAAGTTCGATAGATGTACCCTAGAAGGAAGTGAACATCATGGCTAAAGATTCGTCGACATTAATTTGGTCGGTCTTCTATTCATTTAGGTAGTTACATATTTTGAGCAAAATATGTACCTAGGTATTTCAAATTCCAAAGCTCGGTATAACAAAGTACAAAAGTTAAAAGCACAAAAATAATACAAAATTTAACACTAAAACAACATACAAAAGTTAAAACACCAAATAAAACAAAATACAAAAGTAAAAACACAAAATAAAACAAAATGCAAAAGTTAAAACAAAAAAAAAAACAAAATACAAATGTTACAACACAAAATAATTCAAAAGTTAAAAAAACACAGAAATGGAACGAAATACAAAAGTTAAAACACAAAAATTAAACAAAATAGGTACAAAATTTTAAAATACTATAGTAAAACTAAAAAAGTGCGAACTTCTATAGTGATTGCTAAAATTAATTAAAACTTAAAGTAATAAGTAGGTATTGTAGGTAGGTACTATTATTTTTGGAATTTTCATAAATTAATTCAGTAAGTAGGTACTTCTGAAATTCTGAATATTTTTTTATAAATTAATTCAAAAGAACCTACTGAATTAATTTATGAAAAGCGGTGACTTTATTTTGCCTTCAAAAAGTGAAAATTGCATAAAATGCAATTTTCAACAATTTCAACACGTTTAAAAATAAATAAGTGTCTGTCAGGGGGGTTGACGTGACAAAATGACGTTAGTCTAGAATCGCGGACTCTTCACTATATTAAAGTGTAAGAGCCAGCTCTTACACTATAATATTATGTAAAAATAATCGTGTAAGTAACTGGTTTTGAATCTTTAAAAAATAATATTTAATCTTGTGCATAATATAAAATATAATAATGCACTTCAACGACATCTAGACTAAAAATGCAATAACTATTTTAGTACTTATTCGTGGACCGAGCAACTTAATTCAAGTCTGAAGATAAAAATGGTTTGAGGTCCGGCTAATACAAGTGATGAAATTCACACACAAAGTTTCAACACTGAAAAAACTTTTTTGACGTTGTTGACTAAGTAATTAAAAGCTTTTGCAAGTCATTGATAGATGGCGTATGCACGTTAAGTTTTATTATTATTTATTACTTCAAAAAATAAAATAAATAGAACCTTTTTTTTATTAAAAAGATACTAAGCCTTTATTTGTTTAAAAAAAAATTTACCAGCATTTACTAACACATAAAGTAGGTAAATATAGGTATCTTATATAAGACTTATCTACATAAATATAATTAAATGCATTGAATTTTCGACAGTACGGACCTTCAAATTTATAGTGTAATATTGCTAACAGAAATAAAGAAATTCGTAAATAAAACTAATAAATTATTAACATTTTTATTTTACAACTTCAATTCATTATTTATAGTGCTAGTGTAAATTTTACCAACATACTCGAGCACTATCTACTTACAATAACAAATTCAGTTGAATGTGTAAATATTTTTTTAATAAATTGTCTAATCTCGTATCTTATCTGCAAGTTAGTATGTGTAATTATGTAAATAGTATAATAAATATTATGTTTAATTCAATGAATATTAGACATTTTAGAAAAAGAACATCTTAATCTGAAAGGCGCGTAAATTTAATAACTTGTTGTTTTGATTCTGCGAAGAAAAAATACCAAATCAAAAATTTCATCCATCACAGGACTATAGTTTCATAATGTAGGTATCAGTTGATAAGGTTCTAGTCAGCCGAAACGATCGTCAGTGATTTGATTTGATCAAACCCCAAGATGGAGTTCCACAATCACTTTCAATATTGACAAAATAAAAGAACATGTAAATACAACCGGACTAAGTGTCAAAAAGGAGTAGATCACTAGTTGCATGTAACACATGAGATCCAACTGTCGATAGTGATAGTACCTATAGTTGAAGAATACGTACCAAACTATAAACCAATAAATCCAAATTATTGAATATTTTAAGCTATTTTGTTTTCTACACAAAACATGTAGGTATGTATGTAAGCATAGGATAGTATGGAGATCAGTTCTTTTTTCCTACCCAGAATATGAAAACAGCATGATGTTATGTATGTATGTTAGGAGATTAAGAGGAGTACTGTTCCTAAGATTTTAGTATAGGGGGCGTGTCTATAAAGAAGTAAGGGCGTGGCCTAGGTCAAAGGTGTGTGAGTGGCGTCCCACATATACTACGTACCTATAAGTGCACGCAATATACAGAAACAGCCAGTGCCGTCCGGTAAAATATTGTAACTACACTGTGGAGGTAGGTACAGCAGGTATTCAAACTGTCGATTTGTCGATGTGTTTGTATAATTGATAAATATGTAAAAATAGATTGCAATTATACAATATTTTCAATAATGTATTTGTATAATTTTTATATATTTCTATTACCTAAACAGTAGTATGAATCATTGAAAAATATGTAAAAATAATTGCATGTAACACATGATATCCAACTGTTGTAGGCAAGAGTATGTGTAATTGAAAAATATGTAAAACTAGTTGCATGTAACACATGATATCCAACTGTCGATGGCAATACTATGTATCAATGAAAAATATGTATAACTAGTTACATGTAATACATGAGATCCAATTGTTGATGGCAAAAGTATGCATAATTGAAAAATATGTATAACTAGTTGCATGTAACACATGAGATCCAACTGCCTACGGCAATAGTATGCATAATTGAAAAATATTTATAACTAGTTGCATGTAACACATGAGATCCAATTGTCGATGGCAATAGTATGTATAATTGAAAAATATGTATAAATAGTTGCATGTAACACATGATATCCAACTGACGATGGCAATAGTATGTATCATTGAAAAATATGTGAAATTAGTTACATGAAACACATGATATCCAACTGCCGATGGCTATAGTATGTGTAATTGAAATATATGTAAAACTAGTTGCGCGTAACACATGAGATCCAACTGTCGATGGCAATAGTATGTATCATTGAAAAAAATGTATAACTAGTTGCATGTAACACATGAGGATCCAATTATTGATGGAAATAGTATGCATAATTGAAAAATGTCGATGGCAATAGTATGAATCATTGAACAATATGTAAAACTAGTTGCATGTAACACATGACATCCAACTGTCGATGAAAATAGTATGTATCATTGAAAAATATATGAAACTAATGCATGATATCCAACTGTCGATAGCAATAGTATGTATCATTGTAAAATATTTAAAACTAGTTGCATGTAACACATGAGATCCAACTGCCTATGACAATAGTATGCATAATTGAAAAATATTTATAAATAGTTGCATGTAACACATGAGTTCCAACTGTCGATGGCAATAGTATGCATAATTGAAAAATGTCAAAAAATATCTTATAATAAATATTAATTTATGTTTAAGTGTGTATAGTTTGGTACCAATTCTTCAATTATATATGAAAATATCGATATTTCCCCACATAATATTATTTATTTTCCTATTTATTTTAAACATTTTTCACACAAAACGTAATAAGTACACAACAGCGAGCCTATTGTCATATGGCAATTCTTCCAACCAACCATATCCATTTTGTGAAGTAAATTGTGTCTATGAAACGTAGCAATTTATGTGAATAAAATACTTATTTATTATTCAATGCATATTTGTAGAATCATATAAAATAAAAAAAAAACAATAAAAAGACGGAGGGGAGAAGAGAGGATAAGGATATGATAAGGAGATCATCTTCTTGCTGTCTTCCTTAGAAAACATGAACATGCAAATAAAATAAAATTGAGGTCACCCTTTTCAAAGTTAACTTCACAAATTAAACTTTTAATCAATTTTTCACTATCATAGTTTATAATAATTTAATTGACATTAAAATGAAATACCGTGTCTTCATAATTAAAAACAAATGTGTGATATATTTTGAAGGCACATAACATTTGTTGCCATCGACAGTTGTGTGTCATGTGTTAGATGCAACTAGTTATAAATATTTTTCAATTATACTATCGCCATCAACAATTGGATCTCATGTACTACATGCAACTAGATATACATATTTTTCAATTAAACATTTTATTGCCATTGAAATTTGCATCTAGTTATACCTACATATTTTTCAATTATACATACTATTGCCATCGACAGTTGGATGTCGTGTGTTACATGCAACTAGTTAGACATATTGCTCAATGATACATACAATTGCCATCGACAGTTGGATATCATGAGTTACATGCAACTAGTTTTACATATTTTTCAAACACACATACTATTGCCATCGACAGTTGGATATCATGTGTTACATGCAACTAGTTTTACATATTTTTCAATCACACATACTATTGCCTACAACAGTTGGATATCATGTGTTACATGCAATTATTTTTACATATTTTTCAATGATTCATACTATTACCATCGACTGTTGGATATCATGTGTTACATGCAACTAGTTTTACATAATTTTCAATGTTACATACTATTGCCATCGATAGTTGGATATCATGTGTTACATGCAACTACTTTTACATATTTTTCAATTACACATACTATTTCCTACGACAGTTGTATATCATGTGTTACATGCAACTATTTTTACATATTTTTCAATGATTCATACTATTGCCATCGACAGTTGGATCTCATGTGTTATATGCAACTAGTTTTACATATATTTCAATTACACATACTATAGCCATCGACAGTTGGATATCATGTGATTCATGTAACTAATTTCACATATTTTTCAATGATACATACTATTGCCATCGTCAGTTGGATATCATGTGTAACATGCAACTATTTATACATATTTTTCAATTATACATACAATTGCCATCAACAGTTGGATATCATGTGTTACATGTAATTAGTTTTACATATTTTTCAATTACACGTAGGTACTATAGCCATCGGCAGTTGGAAATCTAGAAAAATTGATCCCGTCTCCTTTACAACCTCCCTCAACGTCTCTGTTTCCACTACATAAGCACCTATCGATATCAATCTTTTTGCAGTTGAAAATAAACTAAATATGTTTCATTCATTTGTAAACTTGTTGGAAGAAATTTTCTTATGGAAATAACCTCGCCAGTGTACAGTATGAATATTTTTACTCCTTACTTTTCCAAGGGGGGTTATGAATTCGCAATTTAAGGGCTATTTTTTTATTAAAGATTATCATGTGTCATGCTGAGATAGTTTTCTGAAAGTGTCATCACAATGTGTATATTTGCTGTGTATTATGTACGGCGTGTTTGTTTTACTTTATTTTATTTTATTTTTATATTACTTCTCGGGCAACTAACAGGTACTATGTCAAATATTAATTTAACATGCACCCAATAACAAGTTGCCACATTCTTACGATATTAATCGTCTCACAAATCCAGACTGAAAACAAAATTAAAAACTGTGTCTCCAACGGGAATCGAACCCGATTATAGACTAAAATACTACATAATTCGATTATTTTAATTTTGCAAATTTGTATACCTAATACTCGCTTAGACTCCATACGATTTTGAAGGATATGTGAATAGTGCTTCTAAATTTTTTAACTGTCAAATATTTCAAAGTGACCCCAAGCTCAGGAAACTTGAAATTTGATATGTTATCGAATTGGTAAAAAGGCACATCATTTTCATAAAATGGCATTGAAGAATTTTCTATCGCTCGTTTTATGTTATGTACAAAAAAATAGATGAATTTATAATTTGAGAACCCTTGATTTACAGCGATAAAAAGCAATAAGTTTGATCGTGTTTAAGCTTTCACTTGTTACATGCAACTAGTTTTACATATTTTTCAATTACACATACAATTGCCATCAACAGTTGGATATCATGTGTTACATGCAATTAGTTTTACATATTTTTCATTTACACGTAGGTACTATAGCCATCGGCAGTTGGAAATCATGTGTTACATGCAACTAGTTTTACATATTTTTCAATTACACATACTTTTGCCTAAAACAGTTGGATATCATGTGTTACATGCAACTATTTTTACATAGTTTTCAATGATTCATACTATTGCCATCGACAGTTGGATCTCATGTGTTACATGTAACTAGTTTTACATATATATTTCAATGATACATACTATTGCCATCGACAGTTGGATATCATGTGTTACATGCAACTATTTTTACATATTTTTCAATGATTCATACTATTGCCATCGACAGTTGGATCTCATGTGTTACATGCAACTAGTTTTACATATATTTCAATTACACATACTATAGCCATCGACAGTTGGATATCATGTGTTTCATGTAACTAATTTCACATATTTTTCAATTATACATACAATTGCCATCAACAGTTGGATATCATGTGTTACATGCAATTAGTTTTACATATTTTTCAATTACACGTAGGTACTATAGCCATCGGCAGTTGGAAATCATGTGTTACATGCAACTAGTTTTACATATTTTTCAATTACACATACAATTGCCATCAACAGTTGGATATCATGTGTTACATGCAATTAGTTTTACATATTTTTCATTTACACGTAGGTACTATAGCCATCGGCAGTTGGAAATCATGTGTTACATGCAACTAGTTTTACATATTTTTCAATTACACATACTATTGCCACCGACAGTTGGATATCATGTGTTACATGCAACTAGTTTTACATATTTTTCAATTACACATACTATTGCCATCAACAGTTTGATATCATGTGTTACATGCAACTAGTTTTACATATTTTTCAATGATACATACAATTGCCATCGACAGTTGGCTTTCATGTGTTACATGGAACTAATTTTCTATATTTTTCAATGATACATATTATTGCCATCGACAGTTGTATATCATGTGTTACATGCAACTTGTTTTACATATTTTTCAATTACACATACTATTGCCTACAACAGTTGGATATCATGTGTTACATGCAATTATTTTTACAAATTTTTCAATGATTCATACTATTACCATCGACTGTTGGATATCATGTGTTACATGCAATTAGTTTTACATATTTTTCAATTACACGTAGGTACTATAGCCATCGGCAGTTGGAAATCATGTGTTACATGCAACTAGTTTTACATATTTTTCAATTACACATACAATTGCCATCAACAGTTGGATATCATGTGTGACATGCAATTAGTTTTACATATTTTTCAATTACACGTAGGTACTAAAGCCATCGGCAGTTGGAAATCATGTGTTACATGCAACTAGTTTTACATATTTTTCAATTACACATACTATTGCCTAAAACAGTTAGATATCATGTGTTACATGCAACTATTTTTACATAGTTTTCAATGATTCATACTATTGCCATCGACAGTTGGATCTCATGTGTTACATGCAACTAGTTTTACATATATTTCAATTGCACATACTATAGCCATCGGCAGTCGGATATCATGTGTTACATGCAACTAGTTTTACATATTTTTCTATTATACACACTATTGCCATCGACAGTTGGATCTCATGTGTCACATGCAACTAGTTATACATTGGTTTTTGTTTTTTTTACATAATACATCTGTATAAAAATGTGATTATACTGAAACAAATAAATATATAAAAAATAAAATTCAACATTAATTATATGACTTAGGTATTGTATAATACGGCGGCGGTACGCCTCTGGATCTAATAATATTAAAACTTTCATATTTTTTGTCCTTACGCTTGTAGTAGTATTAGTAGTTGTTAGGTATAACTCGATAAAATAAATAAATATGGGAGCGCAACTTTCGACACAGATTACATGTCCAAATTGGCCAACTCTCAGGGCGGGTCTGAATTACAAACGAGCGAATACAGAATGTATTCCTTGTGACGACCGCTAGAATAAGTGTCATATTTGCATGACCGTCATACGGGACTTTAATTTTCTAGTCAGCGCAATTTCCAAAATAAATGTTTTTTGAAAATATTGACTGAACATGAAGCATTCATTCAACGCCAGATCGAATTTTTCTTGATATTTTTGTGTTCTTTAATTTAAAAAAAATTATATTGCTCTAAGCCTTATAGTTTATTAGAAATATAAGATAAATGTCATAAATCGGGGTATGCTAATTATTTTTTAGAGCAATAAATACGGATCATAACTAATGGAAACATCGAATTTTTCTTAATTAGTATCTAAACTATCTTATTTATTTTTTTTAAAATGATTCGATAAGTAGTATTGATGGAATATCAAATGGAAAATAGGTAAGCTGGCGACAGTCATCCTCTTAAGTATCAAACTATTGAGAGTGTATACTACCATAAAAATTGTATGAAACGATGTCGTCACTAAATTCAATTTTTATAAAAATTGTTAAAAAAAGTTTGAGTAGTAGGTAGTAGGTACTACTATAATGTAGATATTTTTTTTGAAAAATTAAATGATTTAGTTGGGGCATTTCGGTGTTTTTTAATATTTAAAAAAAATGGAAATATAGGTAGTTAAACACATACTAAATTTATCATAAAAAAATGTTTTTCTCAATAAAAAATGTTTGAGAAAAATATATACCTGGCATATCTTGTGTATCTTGGCTTTATACTGTCGATTCGTTAAGAGAAACAAATTCTAAATTCTAGAAACGAATCGACAGTTGGATAAAGACCAATTTTATTATAGAATAATTTATTATGATTGTATGTACATTGTACATACTGGAACAATTTATACAGCGTCGTGACCGCGAAACTTCACCTGAAGGTCAATTCACTTTACACATAGTAATATTCTGTGAAACCTTGAATTAGTTATTACATTAATTACCCAAGTATACAAGTGCAACTACATTATAAGCATACATCAATTTTTAGATAAGCTTTAACACATTACCAACTCAAATGCCACGAAGCAATTAAATAAAAAGTAATTGAGTTTATTTAATAAAATTAAATTGTTGCTATGTTTTTGTATGTGACTTTAATAATAATAATAAGATTTTATTTCAGTTCGTGAACAGGGGGTGCAATGCAACACAAACCATTTCATATATACTTATGTACATCATTCAAAAATAAGGTATACGTACAAAGAAAAAAAATAACAGAGAGAAAAGTAATCATAAAGAACAAACAAAAGATAAAAAAAGAAAAAAATAACACATCAATTTGTAAATACAAAAAATGGTAAATAAATAAATATAAACCTATGTAGTCGATCTTCGTGGCTCAGTTGGTTGGGTATGTGACTGCAGACCCAAGGGTCCCAGGTTCGATTCCCGGTGGAGACACAGTTTTTTATTGTGTTTTCAGTCTGGATCTGTGAGACGATTAATATCGTAAGTCTCCAGAATGTGGCAACTTGTTATTGGGTGCGTGTTAAATAAATATTTGGCATAGTACCTGTTAGTTGCCCGAGAGTCAATAATAAATAAATAAATAAATAAGTAACTCTAATAACTGTGTAAAAAATATCTATTGAAATCAAAATTGTAATGATGCCCATCTTCTGTGAATTGGAGAACCAAGCCACATACCAGCCTCTCGAACAATAAAATTGCTAGATCTCCACATCCTCATTATTGCAGCAAAGTCATGGACCCCGCGCTCTGCAAACATTTGAGATACACTGCTGAATCTGGATAACCCGAGCATTATCCGAGCATTATATTGTACTCTCATACTTAAAAAGGAGTTTTATTTTATTTATCAGAACGAAACTCATTCAATACAATATTTGGAGTGTACCTAGACCTCAAATTCTCAACGGGTATCGTGTGGACTCTATCGTGTAGAGTTTTTACTGTTATAAGACAGCGGCTTAGGATATCGAGTGTCCCGTAAGAGCCGGGTAATCGAAAATACAACTTACAGGCAACAATAACATCTCACATCAGCAATGTTCACAATTCACAATTACAGTTCAGCAATGAGGTTCACCACCCATTATGAGTGTTATGCCTTTTAAGACGTGACTGGTATGTGCGGATGGATGCACGCATGTGTCGTACTTAGTTTTATTTTGCATACCTGTCGCTGGTTATTGGTTTCCACACATTGTAGGATATAATAATCGTGAATAATCGTGTGAATGAATGAATAACTCTATAGCCAACCATATATTCAACCATCTAAAATCAGCTACGGAGTACCCCAAGGAAGCATATTGGGGCCGTTACTATTTCTAATATATATATAAATGACTGTGCAACATCCAAATACCCGAAACCGTAATGAGTTTTGCAAAAGACACCAGTCCCCTATTCAGTGATATATCCTGGCACCATAATTACAAAAAAAGCAGAAAATGGTATGGCGCTGGTCCAAAATTGGTTGAATAATAACACGCTTACTTTGAACTATGATAAAACAGTCTTCATCACCTTCACAAAATCCAAGTAAGGACGACCAAGAGAAAATACACCACTTAAAATACATGATCGTAATACCCTTACTGCAGATTGTTCTTGTAACACAATAAAAAAAACGATTCGCAAAGTATCCAAGTGTACAAATTGATCAGTGCCTAAAATGAAACAATTGCATCTCACTCATAGCCTCCAAATTAAAATAAAATAATTTCATCTTCCGCACTATAAGAAACTTCCTATCCTTATCCGTTATAAAAATAAAGTATTTCTCACTTTATCAATCCATATTAGAATATTATGCAATAACAACATGGGAAGGTGCTTTATAAAGTTACCATAGACCCACTGACAAAATCACAAAAATCCATATTAAATAGTGTAAAATAGTTCCAATTGGTATTCCATCCGATGAATTATTTAATAACTTTAATATACTTGATGTATCCCAATTATATACAAAGCACGCTTGTACATACATGTATAAAAATATAATGTATATTTTTATGATTAAAAGTATAAGAAAACTTTTTGTTCTCCAGTGTATAAATTTAACATAATTAGGATTGAAAATGTTCAAAAGAAAGTTTTGAAAAAAAGTACAATTGAAATTTAATTTGCAATTCTCAGATTATACAGCTTCGTTGAAGTATCATAATCTGGAATCACTTGTACACAGAAGAATTATCCATGATCAAAGCTTACTTTATTATAACATTTTTAATACTAGTTGCATGTAACACATGAGATCCAACTGTCGATAGCGATAGTATGTATAGTTGAAGAATAAGTATCAAACAATAAACACTTTAATCCAAATTACCTATTGAATATTTCAAGATATTTTGTTTTCTATACAACACATGTAGGTATGTACATGTGGACAGTATGGAGATCAGTCCTTTTCTCCTACCCGGAATACGAAAACAGCATGATGGTATGTATGTATGTTTGGAGATTTCAGTACCAAACTATTACATAAGTCTTCATACATATATTATTGTGTATAGGCGACTGCCATACAAATTGTATGAAGCAATGTCGTCACTAAATTCAATCTTTATAAAAATTGTTAAAAAAATTTGCGATTTGAAAATACAATGTTAGAATTTTTTATAGAAAATTAAATTATCTAGTTGGGATGTTTCGGCTTTTTTGATATTTTTTAAAAAAAATTGAAATATAGGCAGTTAAACTTATAAATTTATCATAAATAAAATATTTTTCTTAATAAAAAATGTTTGATAAATCCTGGATTTTTTTTTGAAAAAACCAATTTGAGATTTTGTATTTTTCTATGTTTATACCAATTTTCAGCGTTCTAGCTTTTATGGTTTCTGAGATATATGGAAAAATAAAGTAAAAATTCAAAAGTTGATAACCCCTGATCGAAACAAAATTCACAATTCTGAGTATAAAAGTTTTGTAGGCCTATAACTGTTTATATATTCTGAAAATTTGGGCTCTATAAATTGAGTGGATCAAAAGTTATAAGGGGGGGAGGGACACACAGACACACACACAGACACATAGACACACACACACAGACACACACAAAACTCACATTAAATGTTCTACTCCGAATTCTGAGTAAATCCATTTATGGGAACATATATGCTGCGAGGCCTCTAGTTGGTGTTATTAGCATGCAAAAAGTCCACTACGCCATACAAAATGTTCCTTCGTACACGCATCTTGGCTTAATAATGTCGATTCATTCAGAGAATTGAATTCTCATGAACGAATCGACAGTTGGATTAAATTCGATTCACTGGAATTGAATAATCTTATTATTTACCGTGTTTATCTTTTCTATATTCCAAATTACAAAACAAATCACCGAAAACATTCTACCGTTCCTCGTATCTGCGAAACATTTAACAAAAATTTCAATATTTTAGACTTATTTCACACTCCGTATAGCAGGTATATGAAAGAATTAACCAACATGATCCGAGATAACAGTTGATAGATGGTTTGTTTTATTTTATCGTATGAGTACAGTGCAACTTAATTTGCTCTCTCTTTCTCTTTTAGTTATCCTCTGACATTCTCCATCACTTTCCTATCACACTATCCTTTACCATCTCCTAATCATTTTTTCTTTGCATTCTTTCTCTTCTGTTGTGTTGAATATAATATACGTAACTAAGAGTGGATTTACATAATTGGATGGCAGGCCTAACTATACATTGTAACACTTTTCTATAGGTATATATTTTAATGCATGTAACCTGTTCATCTGTGTATACCCCCAATAATATAAAAATTAAATAAATTAAAAAAAATAAGGAGTGCTCTGTTGAAACGACTTAGTTGTTATTTTAAGAGTATTAGCACCGTTATTACACATTTGTAATCATAGAATTATCGTTAAATTCAATAAAATATATTTTTCTAGATTGTAAAATCTTAACATCATATATCGTTTTATTACATACTCTTCTTAGTGATCTCATTTCCACAGCATTTATTCTACTTTCATGCGTCTTTTGCCACGTCCATGTTTCACTGGCATACATCAAAGTGGGCACTACAATTGCATTATGTATGTACGGCAATTTCGGCTTCCTTTGAGATGCTTGGATCGGACATTACTGGTCTGAAAGCTCCGTTTATTCTATTACCTGCCATAACTCTTCTTTCAATGTTTTTATCAGGTCTTCCATTCCGTTCAAACATACTCCCCAAGTATAAATATTCCTCTACTTGTTCTAGCCATTCGTTCTCTACTTTTATTCTACACGGAATTATACTTTCAGTTTTTTCGAATACCAATATCTTAGATTTACTCACATTCATTCTCAGTCCGTTCTGCAAGCATCCTTCATACACTTTATTCACTAAATTCCATAGTAGTGGATATTAAAAAATATCAGCATCCCGCATGTCAAATATAATTTTGGTGTTTTTAATAAGTATGCTCGATATCAAATTATTAAACCATTAAGACTGGCTATGGTTTAGATTTGCTTATAGAATTAAGTAACTACATAATATATTTACTACTATACTGTGTAAATATTTGACCTAAAGATAACATAATTGGTCGACAACCGCCGATCTCGTAATCTATTTGCGAAAAAAATAAACCTCAATGAACCGCAAATTTGAGATTTTATATTTTTCTATAATTATACCAATTTTCAGCGTTCTACCTTTTATGGTTTTTGAGGCATATGGATTAATATAGTAAAAATTCAAAAGTTGATAACCCATGATTGAAACAAATATTCCAAATTCAGAGTATAAAAGTTATGTAGGCCAATAATTTTCTGAAATTTTAGGCTCTGTGCATTGGGCGGATCAGAAATTATAAGGGAAGTTATAAGAAGTTATACCTTCTTTATTTTAGAACTTGATAATACCGAGTCAGCTCGGCGAAAACGTTCGGTCATTGTCATCGTATTTTGTGGATAAATGCTTTGGTATATTTGTTCATTAATTTAAAATAAAGCATTAGTAAATAAAGCATCTGTCGTATCTGGATGTTTGAAAAATATGATCTGGAAAAATAAACACATGCCTATTGACAGTAAGGTCAGAATATATATGTCATGTGTGCGACCTATCATGACGTATGCTGTGAAAACGCGAGCAGATACCGCACGAACCAAGGGGCTCCTAAGGACAACGGAGATGAAGATCCTAAGGTCAATCACTGGTAAAACTCTTCGAGATCGTGTTCGCAATGTTCAAATAAGGAAAACATGTGGAATAGGGGACATGGTTCGGTGGAGCAGATCCAGAAGAAGACATTGGAGGGACCACGTAGCCAGGATAGACAATGATAGACTTGCAAATATAGCAGCTAATGATATTCCTTCTGGCCGCCGCCTACCCGGTAGACCACCCGGTAGATGGAAGGATAGCTGGACTTCGTCATCCCAGGAGGCATAGTTTCTGAAGAACAGATCAACTAGGTCTACTAAACGAAGAAGAAGAAGTTCATTAATTTTAAAATGGATTTCCACTCTGTTAACACAAAAAACACAAATATTATTTTTTTTAAATAAAAAAAAATGAGGAAGACAAAAAAGATGATACTGGAACGGACACAGACAGAGAATGCATGCTGATAGAGATCCACCAGGAAGACCTGGCGTGACAGTTGAGAATCCACATAACAGAAAACACCTAATTCAGCTGCATGAACAGATCTCAGGGTCTATGTACAAAAAGGAAGATTTTCAGAATCAACTTATTCAGGAGTCGGTACAGTACAACATTTAGTACCTATATAATCGATATTTAATTTAATTTCTTCCAATCTTTGTGTTTGGGATTCCTGCATTTTCTATAAATTCAATGAAAAAATAATGGGTGGCTGTTACGTTTGTAAACAGCGAATACTGATAACATTGGCCGGGCGATAAGAGAAAATCACAAAACGCGTGAAGTGATAAGGGAAAATCAACAATACACAACAACAGTTTGGTATGATAAAGTCAATTTTGTCTAGCAATGCGCTAAATTATTTTCGTCAGTCATATTCGCGTATTACCGCTGAATGAACACACAATCAAAATTATAATTACAAATTTTCATACAAGACAAAGTCAAATTTTACATTGCCTCATGTTGTGTCGTTTTCACCTTGAATAATAAAATCGCAGAAAAAAATTAGACTTGAAAAATAGTTTAAAAATAACACTAATTTTAAATAAGTTAAAGTGTGAATGAAATAAAATTAAAATAAACAACTTAAATGATAAGTGAAAAAATATATATGGTCGAATTTCCAGTGATGTAAAAAAATCTTAAGGGTCGTTTAAAATAAAATCTCAATTTGTTATAAGATGTTACGACAGTAAAAACTGAAAAATTTGCAAATTTTTCTAAAGTTTTACAATAATTATCCGATAATTTCATCCTAAGACTTGCACGAGTGAATCCTGATGATGTTTTCGAGAAGCACGAGTTTAGCGAACCCCAAAAATGTGGCACAGATGACCGAAGCGATCGCGGTGTCGCTGAGGTTCAAGCGAAACGGGAATCCAGGCATTGTCAGCAATGTTGGGCAGAGATTCTCGTCCTCGACAGCCCCCAGCCAAATGACTATTGACGACGTCTCGGAACAGGTCAACAAAAGGAGGATCCAGGACTACACGAAATATATCAGCAAAAAATCATCACTCAGAGAACCCTCGATCACAAGGACCCTTAGTATGTTTATTTTTATTTATTTATTGATTCAATGACTGTATGTTCAGACAAGCATGCAAAAGCATTTTTTTTTGGGACATATTATTTGAGCCGAATAAAGATATCTGAGCTATGGATTATAGCTAACACTTTATGTAAGGCAATTTATGTTATAAAGAAAAATTCCAAATTAATGACAGGTAAAATACAAAGACCTATGTGTTAACTTATATCATGTAAATTTTGAAATACCTACTTTTTTACTTTTCGAATGGCTAGCTAGGCTCTTCTCCGCCCAGAAAAGGCTGCGTGTATGGAGCTCGTTAGAGCCTTAATTTCAGACCCCGCAGCCAGTCCACCGCCCTTTGCTTTGCCCCGTGGATGTCCCCCAGCTTTCCCGGATACCTGCGCAGCGGGCACTCTTCAACAATGTGGCGGATCATTTGGAGCTCTGCGCCACAGTCATACCCCGGCGATTCTCGACTCTTTCCCCATTTCCATAAAAGATGGTTACAACACCCCATGCCTGTTCTTATTCTGTTGAGCTGCACCCATGCTCTACGAGGAAGGTCGAAACCAGGGACACGGATGGTGGGGTCCCGGACCAAATTGTTGTTGCTCACATTCTGAGTCCGTCCATAATAGCCCTCCATTATAATACTAATTATAACCTATCATTATCAGCAAGTGTTTACCCACTGCAGGACATAGTCCTGCATTCTTCTACTCTACTCCTCCCGTTCATGTGCAACTCCCATCTACTGTGGTCCAACAACTCTTTTGATGACCTCCAGAGTGGCCGCCCTTGTGGTCTCTTGTAGCCTCTCGGTCTCCACAGCACTAGTCTTTTCGTCCATCTTTTGTTATTCATTCTTTGCTATGTGTCCTGATTTAGTTAAATTACAGCATATTTTATTTTATTTTTTTTAACAAAAAATGAATATGTCCTTGTTAAACAAGTACATATACATCTTCCTACGTTCCCTAAAATAAGCAAATAAATGCTTGTGCTATAGGTGAACGAAATCGGTCGAGGCAGGATTCGAACTCGCGACCACTGGATTACTAACCCAGCGCGCTAACCGCTCTGCCGCCGACCCATCTGAAATATATCTGACCCATCATATGTATATTTTATTTAAATGTTATTCTTAAAGGTGAATATTTTCTAACAACGAAGAATTTATCAAATGACAAATCATTCTGAAAAACTAAACTGAATATATTTGTGTGTTAGTCGATGGTAATTAACACATTAAAATAGTAAACATTCAACATTGTTGATTTGAATTCACGAGTGAAATTTATATTTGATCAATATTTGTTAATAATTTTCTTACATCAGCAAAAAAGGATCTGGGTTTATCTCAAGAAGATTTTATTCGTAAACAAGAATAAATGAGATTCGACTAAACGAAAATATTATTGTTGACTTTTTTTCACCTTTTTTTTTTCTTTTAAAAATAAACAAAATAATATGTACATAGACCGTGGTCGGTAATAATTTATAATAACAATAACAAGTTTACAAAATGTAACAAACAAATTAATCAAACATATTCAGGTTACAAAGAAATTATCTATGTTGGCGCCAATATGTCATTGGGATAATTATTACATTTTTTTTATTATATAAATTGTCATATAAAATTGTTGCAATCATTGCTCCCTACATCCAAAAACCAGTATCCTTTCAAACCGCGTCATATAAAGATTATCCCGCATTTCTTCCACCTTTTTTCCGTTCCTCTAAACTCATTATAAAATTGCTATCACCGCGCGCGTGTGAATAAAGTGTGATCATCCAACCAGGGAAAGGACCAAGGATCTGGTGAGCTTTCCATAATTATATCCTTCCTTGCCTTGCGGTGGTTACAACTAATCACCCGCACCACAAAAAAAATACAGTCCACTTTTATCTTTAATTTCATATCCGCGTCAACAATCTATAACAAGAAAGTAATAAAAAAGGAACCATAAATGGTGAAGAGAAAGGGAAAGATTAATAGGATTTTAATTGATTGATACTTAGATTTCTCTTTAGAACGAATAATTTCTGATATTATAATTTAATAAATTTTAAGTGAAAGATATCCAAATGAGTCTACTGAGATGATTTCCGTAAACTCTTCTGATAAGTATTTTAATATGATCTAATAACTCGATCATATTATTAAAATAGATTCTAGTTCATAGTTGGGTCGTTTTCAAATTTAGTGCGGCTTATTTTGTCCCTCAAGAAAAAAAAAACCTTTATAATTAATTACGTCAAAACCTCATATTTTTAATAAAAAATATGTAAAAAATACATAAGAATCTATTATTCCACTATTTTTTTAAGTAACAATGAGGTAATTCCTCGTAACAATGCGGCCCAGTCGGATAACCTAGTCTTCACACCATTTTTGTAAACCTAACCTACAAAAGTTTGGTAAAAATAGGTTGATTATGTTTGTTTGTAGTTATAATTGCGACTGGCGTGAGCCAAAAATTTTTAAAAATTTGTAAAATAGATGTTTTTTATAAATATCCTCTATTTTAGAAACTTTGAATGTATCAAAAATGTTTAAAAAGATATTCCCAAACTTTGACAACGGTCAGTTTTTATTAATTATATTATATTAGTAGATATGTATAATATAGTTTCCTCTGAATAAATTTATTGTACATAGGTATCATCTATATGACTTATGACGTCATAAATAAGTGATACTAAAAGTAATAGTATTTTTATTGTTTTGTTGACATTCATATATTTATCATTTGATAATAATTGTTTTTTTCCTAAATAATAATGTCATTAATGACACAGGTTTTTTTTAATGAAACAGTCGTAAAATAATACATCATACTTTTGTTTATTTTTGATCTTCGAAAAAATGGGAATGTGAATAAAACGAGTAAAAACATGCCTTAATATCAACATACTCACTTTTACAAAATAATCAGTTTTAAAATTACATTGTGTATTTTTATTTCTTCTTCTTTTAATAACAATGAATATGTCCTTGTTACAAACCACTCTATTATGTATACAATTTATTTATTTTATTTATTTATTTTTTAATTTAGCAGTTTACAATTTTACCAAACCAAATATTTGACGTTTCGGTTTTATTATATTAGAACGGACACCATACATCACAATTACAATAGATATTACATAGTTACTCATATCTTAACACAAAAGTATAAACCGATACAGTAAATTTTAGTATGTTATTATTCTAATATTATTCCTACCATAATATGCACACCAATATTATGGTATTTCTACCATAAAATGTAAATCGTCACAAATGATTAAAAAGCTATTTGTTATTTTATTTTCAATTGTAATTCAAAATACATGTTTAGGTACTTATTAAGAAATTCACTACCATTTCAAAGTATGGTTGTGCTGGTGTTGTTCAATCAATTTGAACAATTTATATACTTGTTACTGATATCAATATTTTAAAAAGAAAAATTATAAATTGAATTGACATTTCAAATAATGACAATCATTTTAAACAAAAATTATTCTGTGAGTATACATTATTATTTCATTAGTATTCAAATTCACTTTACTGTCAAATCACCGTGTTATCCTTTCGATCTGCTGACCGTACCACACTGGCTATCTCTATTCACAATACAAAAGTTTGCAGCTAGACTTTGGAATGACCTAAGTGATGAAGTCACGTCATCTCAATCTATACAAATATTTCAAATTAAACCAAAAAACACATTATTTGTCTAGTTGTTCCTCAATATTCCTTCTACATCCTTCATTTCTTTCCTCATTGATATGTGAGATGTTATCAAGGTTATTTTTTTCTCTTTTTGTTATTATTTTATTGGCTACGACTATTTACACGACTCAACCATAGACGAAAACCAAAAATAACCACAAAAAACGCAGATAAATCAAGTTATAAAAATATTTACCTTTGTTTATACTTTGTTATAATTGTAGATCTCGATAAAAAAATGATTTATAAAATTAAGTAAATGTAATAAGATGCCAATATTATTTATTTTTTCTTCAAGTTGGTTTCCATGATGCATTTTTATGACCATTGAAAAAATGACAAAGGTAAATATTTTTGTATTTTGATTTATCTGCGCTTTTTATGGTTATAAATGACCTAAAAACATAGACGACGTCAGAAAATTTGTCGTGTAAATAGACACTTTTTGGCGGGAAAACGCTTTTCCCGCCAATTCCGGTCGTAAAAATAGTGGCACCGTATTTTATTTTAGAAAATAAACAGGACCCAATGTTTTAAGTAAAGAATTTTTTTTATTTGTTTTAGTATTTCGAAAACAAACGGGATAAATGTTATTAGCAAAAAATATAATATGATAATATAAAAAAAAGTATAATTTATTAATCCATTGCATCCCAATAATATGTTTTTACATAAGAGTAACAAATATAAACATCACATAAATATGACAAATATAATAATATATTATGTAAGTGTACCTATATGTATTTTATGATATGTACATAGATATGTGATATATTGTATGTATGTATGCGAGATAGAAATGACCCAATCCAATAAAAAACTAGTAGAAACCAATCTCACAAATAAGCCAAAATACCTATATCGATCTTTTGGCGTTTCTGGACCAAAGTCATGGAACAATCTTCCAATGGATATAAGATGTGCCGAAAATATCAATGAATTCAAGAAGAAATTAAAAACTCATCTTTTCCGCAAGTCGTATCCAGATTGTCCTTCATCCGTTCAATAATATTATGTGTACTAAATATTATGCCAGTTTACTTTGAATCGACTATTTTTTATAATTAATTTCATCTGGATTATGTAACAAGATTAATTTGTGATTTCTAGGTATTTTTTAAGTTTTATATTTCACCATTTTCAATGTGTTAGCTATAGGACTAATTTTAACTTATTGAATTTTTTAAAGTTTTATGTTTCACCATTTTCAATGAGTTAGCTATAGGACTAATTTTAAATTATTTTTTTGCAAACTGAAAGCGCCCTTGAGGTGACCACGGTTGTCACTAAACGGCGCTTTATAAATTGTCCTTATTATTATTATTATATTACTATTCATCGAATTATTGTAATATGTATGTTTAGAAATCTGCTTGTGATTTATGTACTATATCGAAATGTTTAAAGTATGTATTGTAGTTGGAGCAACTCTGCAGATGTAGGTAACTATTTTGTGAGTAGTCTGTGTAACATCGTTCGACATAGAACAAAAACTGAGATCTGAAATTGCGTGATGGGCAGTAAAATTTTAATTTAGAAAGAATGTAGGGGAGACCTAGGATAGTTGGGACAATTTTTGCTTTTTAATTTTTATATTTTTTGACCTATGATATTTCTTAATAATCTTTTCGACAATGGATACCTCCATTTCATCGACTACACAATTTTTTAACAGATTTTTAATTATCTCAATAGAGACGAAGTTGGAATATTTATTGTAGGAGAACCGGGAAATCAAGGCACCTACAGGGCTTACGACCTGTCATCGGCTGGTTTACGTGATCACTTTATGCGCTTGCGCAACGTTCACCAATTATGCCTTTTAATGAGATCCCTATCAATTCAATTTTGAAAGTTCTATATATTGTAATACTGAAATTCTTTTCGCTTGAAAATAAGGAATTTTTACTACAGCCATCTATGGGTGAAATTATGAACAACAATCTTATTATTTTTTATTTATTTTGTTGGAACGCCATCTATTGAGAGAATTGGTTTTTGTAAATAATGAAAGCTACAATTCTTATATCTGAGGTGACAATGCATTTTTCGCATAGAAGTCACCCCTGAATTGCGCCAGACTTATAAGGTCATTTTTGTCTTATTTACCTACTTGTACCAATGTGTAAGTAATCGAATATTTTTATTATTGAAATTAAATACTATGTTTTAATTCATTATTAATTCTTCTTCTTCTTCTTTGTCCTGGCCTTTTCTTCCCATTATGTGGGGTCGGCCCTCCTCGTCCTGTGCGTCTCCTTCGCGCAAGTCTGCCTCCCGCAACTCTCTTGTGATGGTGGAGTGCCACGTTGTCAGCGGTCTACCTGGTCTTCTGGCCTGCACTTGGATGTCCATCGCTCTACGTATCATATTTTCCTCTGGTCGCCTTATGATGTGTCCGTACCATCTCAATCAACTCTCAAGCAGCTTATCGGTGATTGGGGCCACACCAAAGCTTCCGCGAACGTGGACATTCCGTACTCTTTCCATCATAGTCACGCCCCTCGCCCATCTCAGCATTCTCATTTCAGCTGTGTGAATGTTCTGCTGGTGACTCTTCTTCAGTGCCCAGCACTCGGCGGCATATGTCATGGCAGGTCTGATGACGGTTTTATAAACCTGGCCTTTTATTTTTATGGGCATTCTACGATCACAGAGCACGGGAGACAATGAAGTCAGATAAATAATAAAATAAACAAATTAAAAAAATGTCAATTAACATATCTATTGGTAATATCCAGATTTTTATATTTGCTTTTAAAATATAGTTTGAGTAAAATAACAGAAACAATTTTTCAAGGGGTTAAGTTCGTATTATTAAAAAGGAGTCAAATTGCGTAATATAATTTAAATTTATTCAAAAATAATTATTCGTATCTAAAATTCATATAGATTTGATCCTTAAATTACATTCAATTACACATACCGTTAAATCACCAGAGTCTGTAAATGAAGGAAGTTATTTCTAATAATATTCCTTATAATATTTAAAAAATCATGTTTAATAGGTAGGTGCTATAACTGACGTGTTAAAATATCACTTTTCTAAACCTTTGCGACATGTTATGTATCTACTAAAGCCATCACTCAGGGATCATAATAACCAATTATTGTTACCTGATATGGTTTACCTACTTAAAAAGAAAAAAATAAGACCTTACACACACTCCTTAGTGTGGAGGTCACGAGTTCTTGGACTTTGCTTTCTTTTCGTCTTCATAGCAATTTCGTTGATGAAAATCCGTTTGTTTTTTCAGCAAAACTCACATACAAATCAAAATCTAAATTAATATCCTTGGGTGAGGGTATGCCCAACGAACTGCTGTTTCCCTTCGAAGAGATCAGTATCCAACTGAAGGACGGAACCCACATATGCTTGAAGGGCAAGGAATTGGACAACTCCTTGCAGTATATACCATCACAAGGGTATGCATTTTTAATTCCTACTTTTTTGCATTCTGGATTGTGTAAAAACATGTTTTTATATATATTTTTTTATAGAACATGTAGTTAACCATCGAAACCCTCAGGGTTTATCTGAGGTTAGCGAGTTCAGTAGTTTAATATACATTATACGATGCAGGTTCAAACCTACGTCAGCCGAGCAACTCAAATAGCAGATATCTGTCGTCATCGGACCTGATAATTCGTCCAAATCAGTAACATTTTAAACTCTAATAGGAACAATCTAAAATTTTAGAACTAAGGTCATTTGAAACTGACGTTGTTTCTAAAACTAAAATATATTATATAAAGTTGGTGAACCGTAGATATTGATACAATCTCAAATTGACTATGGCGCAGACTACGCATGCGTACTGCGAACTGTTCGGCCATGTTTATTTTAATGTCATATTTAATTGATCTGCATTAATATGCTTTGGTTTTTATTTTCAACATAACGCAACGCGTGTAAATTATCATTTTTTATTTGTTTAAATATCCCGGACTGCTGTGAAAATAACTAGTACGCTTGCAATTATATGTGAACAAAAGTTAAAATCGTTTTGCCAGTTCTTAAGACTAAAATGTGGTTATAGAATAGAGGATTGAACTAATTCCTGACTTACTTGGAATAAGACTGTTCCTATTTCAGAGTTATAGAATATCAACATGGACTGAGGCGAGTAGAAACGCACCTTTCGTTCCGCACCTATGCCGTAACGTACTTAATAAGTTTTAAAATCGAACGTATTGTGACGTATTTTGATTAGTCATTGACGCTTTAACTAATTGTACTAAATTTAATTTTGGTAAATTATTTTTATCACACCATTTACATATACGTTATTAAAAATAGATAACTGCTGCCCAACTAGGTGTGCCTGTCTAGGGCCAGGAGTGTACATATTATTGTAATATTACACAGGAGAAAAAACATCAAGGTGGCATTTACAATTTCATTAGTCTTTCTTTTCTGCTCAGCCTAATCCCGTCCTATTGATCCGTTGGAAGTTCATTGGAAAAATGTTCTGCCATGGTAGAATATTTTTTCATGCATATATATTTATTTATTTATTTATTTAGGGAAAAATACAGTCTTAAAATACTAAAATGGATTAATACACTATAAAATAAAAACAAACAGACCAATTACATAATATGTCCACAGATATTAAAAATAAAACATTTCAAACATCATAAATTTAAATATAACTAAGATGTATGTTTGCCTGTGACGGGAAAGGAAAAGGATGGGAAAAGGATTATGACAGTTAAATTGTTATATTTTTGTTACAAACAACAACTCAAAATGTAAATAAAAGTATACAAAAGATAATATTAGAAAAAACAAAAATAACTAATAAAAAAAAAAAAAAAATTCAACATACGAGTTCATGCTATGCACTTATAGAGAGAATTTTTGTATGCGTTATTACTAGCGGTGAATATATCAGAATGTGTGATACTGTGTGATATTCAGTTTTTAAAAATTAGAACTGTCATTTCGGCCTCTCTGTAATTTTATATTGTTATTCAGTTGTTTTGAAAAAATGGTTGTATGAAAATTAATAAAAAAAGGTGTCCGACACGCCATTCTGTGTTTCCTTTGCAAATCCAACAAAATCCAGCTATAAAATTATTCATTTGGTAAAATATAATTTTATAATTTTTTTTTTTTATTTATATATGTTATGGTGCTGCGCATATGTGTTTAATTATGTCTATAGTATTTGCACAAATTCATTAATATATCTATTAGGTACATACATATGTATAATAAGTAATTTACTATTCCAATTCGACTATCTATAATCAAATACTTCAAGTGGTTTGATATTACGATAAAAACTACACATGTTAATTTGTCAGATTGATATCAAGATAATTTTAATAAATCAATATTTGTAAATAAATCAAATCATAATTTTTAAATGTGTTAACCTACCAATACTCATTTAAAACATCTTCGCGTTGTGACTACAGCGAATATTTTTTTTTTGGCTACGACTATTTACACGACTCAACCATAGACGAAAACCAAAAATAACCACAGAAAACGCAGATAAATCAAGTTATAAAAATATTTACCTTTGTTTATACTTTGTTATAATTGTAGATCTCGATGAAAAAAATGATTTATAAAATTTAGTAAATGTAATAAGATGCCAATATTATTTATTTTTTCTTCAAGGTGGTTTCCATGATGCATTTATGACCATTGAAAAAATGACAAAGGTAAATATTTTTGTATTTTGATTTATCTGCGCTTTCTATGGTTATAAATGACCTAAAAATATTGACGACGTCAGAAAATATGTCGTGTAAATAGACACTTTTTTGCGGGAAAACGCTTTTCCCGCCAATTCCGGTCGTAAAAATAGTGGCATTTTTTTTTGTGTAGCTTCTCGGGCAACTAACAGGAACTATGTCAAATATTACTTTGACATAAACCCATAACAATTGCCACATTTTGGTGACTAATTACTATTTACGATTAAAGTTTTTAATCCATAGCTTACACAGTTTTTTGTGCATATGGCCGAAACTGTTTAAGCGTCGGATAAGCGTCAATTTGCAAAGAGTAGGTACCTACTTATGTATGTAAGCATGTAAGGCCCACAATGTTTATCGCATCAGAAACCCAGACTTAAAATTAAAAACATAATTGCAATGCCACAAGTGTACCTACTTCCACCGGGAATCGAAACCAAGACCAACCCTAAGTCTCGAAGACCTACAGTACGTGCGATTCTATAAGTTTTTAAGAACATTCCGGCTAAAATAGGTGCGTTCTTATTCCACCTAGTCTAAATTGATATATTGTATAACGTTCAGATCGGAATGTTCCTATTTTGGAACATTCTAACTCCAAGTAAGTCACGAATTAGTCCAATTCACAATTCTATAACCACACTTTAGTCGAATCAACTGTCAAAACGTTCTAATTTTAGTTCACACTTTATTAGAAGCGTACTAAATATAATAAAAGCAGTTTGGGATATTTTAGTTAACTTGAAAACATCAGTTGTGTACGGGAAAAAATAAAAATGGATAATTTACACGTGTTGCGTTATGTTGAAATTAAAAACCAAATCATATTAGTGCAGGTCAATTGAAATGTTAGGTTAGGTGACATCACGGCAAAATGGATAATCTTGTCTTCACACCATTTTTGTAAACCTAACCTACAAAAGTTTGGTAAAAATAGGTTGGTTAGGTTTGTTTGTAGTTATAATTGCGACTGGAGTGAGCCAGTTGCATTATATATTAAAAAAAAGTAACTAAAATATTAAAATAAATGACTAAATTGGTATTTTTATCAAACTTTTGTAGGTTATGTTTAAAAAAATGGTGCGAAAACTAGGCTATCCCGGCAAAATGACATAAATAAACATGGAACAGTGCGCACCACGCATGCGTAGTCTGCGCCATAGACAATTTTTCGCCATGCTCTAATTTTGTAGATTTTAGTTTTAGGAACAACGTTAGATACAGAATACGAATTTTAGTTCAAATGACCATCATTCTAAAAATTAAGTACGTTACAATTTTAATCCAAAAAGATGCTAAATTGGACGTATTATTGGCAAAAGTCTTGCAGTAAGTGAACTTGATCTTGCTATAGAGATCCGGTTACTAACCGATTATTTTGTTTAGTTTACCAAAGCTGGTGAAGATCCTGAAGGATTTTCAGCTTCGCATGCACGACCCCCCTGACTGGGAGCACAGAGACCTAATAATTACTTCGGGATCCCAAGACGGAATCTACAAGTCCATTGAGATGCTAGTCAACAGAGGAGACCCAGTGATAGTGCCAAGCCCACTTTATTCAGGAACTGATATCATTGTAAGTGCAAAAATTAACACCAAGATTTTAAATAGACTTCAAAAACGGATTGAGGAAGTTATGTTCTGTGATAATTGTTTAGTAGGTTATCCGATTTCAATTATACCTTTGGGAATATAATGTTCATTTGTATATATATTTGCATATATATATTTATTATTTTTTGATCAGCGGTTCATAATGTTTTATTTTTCAGATGAAACCATACGAGCCACGGTTGCTTGAGGTCAAACAGGACAAATTTGGAATGGTTCCCTCTAGTCTTCTGGAAGTTCTTCAGCAGTGCAGGCAGAAGTCATATACCATGCCGAGGGTCATGTACATCAACCCGACCGGTAACAATCCCACTGGAACAGTCATACCAAATAGCAGAAGAAGGGAAATATATGAGATTGCTTGCGAGTACGATCTTATCATATTGGAAGACGATCCGTATCACTTCTTAAGCTTTACAGAGGTAAATATTGTGTATTGTTATAAATACATTAACAATCAGTTACGTTAATTGAGCACTCTCTTCCTTAAAAAAATATTAAAATAGGATAATCTTTACCACATTATCCGATGATCTTGATTGATGATTTTTTCATGGATGCCATAATCAGATCTTGATTGAATTGAAGTGGTACTAATCAGAATACACCCACTTTCTAATGAAAAAAGAATCTTCAAAATCGGACAACTTGTTTAATAATTCATCGCTGAACAAGAGACGAAAGACTATTGGTATCAAAAGGTTTCTTCGTTACTTTATAGATGTCGATGGTGATTTTCAACTTATTTTCAAGCGATCAGTTTCTTATTATTAAAATATATAGAACTTAAAAAAATGCATTGACAAGGGAACTCAATAAGAAGGCATAATTGGTGAACGTAAACCAGTCGATGACGAGTCATCAGCCCTGTAGGTGCCTTGAGTTCCTGGTTCTTCTATACTATTGCAACTTCTTCTCTATTGAGATGTTAAAAAATTGTCAAAAGATTAGTTATGTCGGTTAATTAATAAACACACTTTTAATGCAATTAATAAACTTACAATCAACATTCTTTTTTTTTACTTGCATTCTTACTGTTTAAATAAACAAAAATAAAATATGTATTGTAATATAGGTATATACTTTGAGGCATTAAATTTCGTTGACAATCAATAAATAGAATTACAATCAACAAAAATGATTATTAATGTCGTGTGGTTATCATTCCAGGAGGAACCAAAATCCTTTATATCGTACGATATCGAAGGCCGAGTTCTTAGGTTCGATTCCCTGTCTAAGGTCCTAAGTTCTGGGATGAGAGTCGGTTGGGTAACAGGACCGTCAACTCTAATTGGAAATATAGAACTTCACATGCAGGCGTCATATCTTCACAGTTCCACACTCATTCAGGTAAGTCGAATTACAGACTTTTTCTTCTCTTTTTCTCATGTCATGTGGGGTCGGCTCTTCTGGAGCACAAACTCCACAACTTTTGGTCCTGAGTCATCTCCGCTATCTGCTGCTCCTCAGTCAATTATTTTTGCACCTTTGTCCACTTGTACTTGTGGATGTCCTCTAGGTCTTGCTTGTGTGGGGATATTTCAAATAAGCTTGACTACCTGGTTTATTTTTTATTTTATGTATTTTTTTATCACACTGAATGAACAATTTACCGTGAGGATGATTGGCCGTGGGGACAATTCACCGTGTGAACATGTACTATGCGAACTTTTTACCGTATGAAAAATTTATCGTGCCGAAACTATTTCACGTACTAATAATCACTTCTTCCTTTTATTTTCGAATGAAGTGAAACGCAGTAAACGCACGAACCTGCATCTAAAGACAACACTAAGCCGTGATTAGTTAAACCATATTTACGCTGGTTGCGATTTTATTAAAAAATTTCGCTTTACAATTTGTTTTCTGTTAGGCTATGTTAGTAAGTATAATGTTTAGATAACGACTCGCGTGAGCGAGTTGCATTTTAAATGAAGATGTATGTTAATTTTTCATACTTGCACAAATTCGACAAAAGAAAACGAAGAAGTGATGGCTGATACTTAAAATAGTTTCCTAGCGGTGAATTTTCCTTACGGTAAAATAGTCGCACTGTAAATTTTCCTCACGGTCGATTGTCCTCACAGTAAAATGTTCGGTAAAGAACGGCGTACGGTCAATTATCCGCGGTCAATCGACTACGGTCTATTGTCCGGCAGTAAGATGATTGCTACATGCCAATTTCATCCAATCTTATTTACAAAAGAATAGACAAAATTGTTTTAACTCATTACCAACGTACGCATTATAATTATAACATCTTACATGTGGATAATATATCAATGATAATAAATATTCAATGTCATTTGATATAAAAAATGTATATGTAAATACAAAACATATTATTTTTATTATAAGTAGTAGGTATATGTATGAATATGTGTTATCTGCTTGTATAAAAATATGTAATAATAAGTACTCACTTGGCCTTGTTGACAGAAGTCATACTGTTACATCACCAATCTATATTATCTATATATTCCATGACATGTTCTACTTATTTATTTATTTATTTATTGTTAGACATTTCCTATTTAAGATTAACTTGTTTATTTATTTAACATCTTTTTTTTGTTTAACAACATTACAAATAAATTTATGTAACACATTATTATATTTTACTATAGTAAAATTGTTGCATTACTTTATCAAAAAGATTAAACCTTGTGCTTATTATAGTTTAATTGAGTATAAATTATAAATAGTTTATTTGACTTTAACTATCCACAATACAAAATCTCTCAGCTCTTTGTTCGAAGTACAATCAGCAAGATTATGGAATAGCCATAGTCCGGATATTGCGTCGTCTAACTCGTTTTGTATTTTCAAGAAAAAACTAAAGAAGGAATATTTATCCCTGAACACCTGATCCCGATTTCCTCTCCTTGTCCTTATACTATCATTTTTGTTTTTGCTATGAAGTATTTTCATTTTTTTTTCTTATTTAAATTGTATCTTAGGGTCGTATTACAGGAGTTATTTAAGAATAATGTATGAAAAAGTTGAGGTCCCGTAAGCAGTACGGTTCTCTCAGTACGGGACCTTACCTTTTTCTCAAAATTATACGGGATGTAATAAAATATTATAACGAAAAATAGAATGATATATACCTACGTAAATCTCCATTTCCGTTAGTTTATTGGTTATGATAAATTCGCGTCAGCGGGTGGCTTTATAAATTGAATTGAAATTGGTTGCAGGAAAAATGTTATCAACACCTTTGTCATTTGAGGTCAGTAATAAGTTTATTATGTTTTCACATGTGATCACATTTTCAAGTGTATAAAATTTCTCAACCTATTAATTACGTAGTTGTATAAAACCTTTTACTACTACTTATCATTTTTTTTGTGTTGAAAGTTTTCGCGTGTAGGTAATGTCAACTTTGACAGCGCATCCTATCTTGATAAAAATTAGCTGTGGTGTATTCTATGGTTTAGTAAAGAACAGACATTCCTACGTACTTCTTCTTCTTCTTCTGGGTCACAATCCTAGGATTGGTCTGCACCAAACACTCGATCTTTCCACTTAGCTCTGTCGTCCGCCAGTCTCTTCATCTCTTTGTAACTGCTACAGTGCACGTTACCGATCATCTGGTCTATATTGTACATACTTACAGTTATACAAAATTTAAATAATGATATAGGCATAAATTAACATTATAATACCTTCTACAGTTCATCCAAGCTTGACTTTGATATCACTCATCATATACCTAACTATGATGTTCATTTGACACCCATGGATATTTTTTTATATTTTTATTAAATACTAGTGGATCCGGGCAGTCGTTGTTCTGCCACATACCGACTTCTATGTAGACCGCATTTTATATATCATGTAGACCTCATTTCATGTATTTTATATATTTTTTCGTTCATTTGAGTATGATTTTTCATAATATATTTTTTGATCTCGATAACAGCACCACCAATTGAGAAACCAAAAGTACTCTATCTTTCAAGCTAGAACCAACCATACACATATCGCGCCTTTATTTTCATAGTGACAGTATACAAAATTGTAAACATTAAATTTTTAATTTTTATTACCAGCTATTTATTTATATAACACTTCTTTTTACATACATAAAATTACATAGTACAAATGGTGGACTTATTGCCTGGAGGAAATTTCTTCCAGTCAACCATCTGCGATCAAAAGTAGGTGCATAACATAGTTTCGGCATATACATAATAACACAATAACACAATCAGTATAAGACAGCAAAACAAAAGTGAGAAATTACAGAAATTCAGAAAGGAGAGGAAAATCAGAAATGGAAGGGAGAGGATGAGGAGCGATCAAAAGGGATGGAAAGTGAAATTGGGATATATGTTCGTTATGGAATTGAGAGGAAGAGTGAGCATTTAAGACGAGATTTGAAAATTGAAAGTGATGTGGCAGTTCTAATATCAAATGCTAAATTGGTCCACAGACGGGCAGCATGAATAGTGAAGGAAGATGAATAGTATTCTGTAACGTGAGGTGGGAAGGCAAGGGTTCTTTCTTCTCTAGACCGAAGTGGGAGTCCATGAGAGGTCAACCGTTGAAATCTTTCTTTCAGACATGCGGGGGCATTCGGATTGTTTAATACATTAAACAGGAGGCAGAGGGTGTGCTGATCTCGACGCAGATGGATGGGAAGCCATTTAAGTTGTTTGCGAAGATGTGATATATAATTTTAGATGCTATCTATTAAATACAGAAACTTAAGATCTCTAGTTCAAATATTTACCACTAATTGGTATTATTGAGATTTGTATTTTTTCAAATTTAATAAAAAAATCCAAAAGTTTAAACCCTGATTGTGAAAAATGACGTTTTTTTGTTTAGTGTCACTTTGAAAATAAAGATGCGACATACAAAATTTCATTGAAAAGGTTGGACGGTTTTGTAGATTCGCGTGTACTAACATCGTGACACGATGTTTTTATACATTAAGGTTTAATAACATGTTACTAACACGTAAAACATGTCATGTCTACACGTTTTTAACGTGTCGATAACATATTTTGCCAATGAATCATACCAAAGTCAAGGGTGGACGGCATATAGTAAACATTTCTCCTGTACGTGTAGAAATCTGAGAATAGGTCAACGCATGGTGCCTTTGTCGAGACTCTGTTGTACCAGATAGTAAGGTATAGCTTTTGCTTAGAGAAGAGTATGGTGACCGGTGACCCATGAGCGATTTTTCAGAATGAAGACACAAGTTTTGCGAAGATAGCCTAAACCTAAAAATAAAGCAGCGTCTGATGAAGTGCCAAGTACACTGTTTTTAACTCTCCACACTGTGGAATAGGGGAGAGTCACGATTTCGCAAAATTTAAGCGTATTTTTTTTACATCAATTTCTCAATGGGTATCATGTAGAGAATGCACACAATGAGTTTCGTCGTGATGTGTTTGTGTGTATGGCGTATACGCCGTACGCCGTAGCATTTATATTTTTTGTGTCCTCTCTACAGCCCAAACTATAAGTCCGATCGACTTTATATTAACATCATATGTTTAAAGTGCAAAGACCTAGAGCTGATTAGTTTTCCATAGACAACTTTTGATTTCTTCTCTATGAATTCATCATTTACGTTGTTTTTTTAAAGGTTGAATATTATATTGAGACAGTTTTTGTACAAATTATTTCAACGAATGAAATGTCAATACAAGCCGATGACAGGTCGTAAGCCCTGTAGGTGCCTCGAGTTCCTGGTTCTTCTACAATATCCCTACTTCGTCTTTATTGAAATGTTGAAAAAATGTTTGTCAATAATGTGCTTTTTCGTGATTAAATATTTGTTCCAAAGATACACATTCACATGAATAAAACATATTATCAAGTACAACTTAGAAGTCCATAAACTTAGAGCTGATTAGTTTTCCATAGACAACGGCTCATTTTTTCCCAATGTTTCTTTATGATTTCATCTATTATAACTGAAAAAATGCTCTCACGACCTGGAAATTAGAGATATTTTAATATGGTTTCAACTATTTATACAACACCAAGAATCTTCATAAAATTGTTTTCAAAGTTGGTCAATGTTATAAGAAAAATATTCAACGGTTTCAAAAATTGTATTTTATTTAATGGTTTTTGTATGAAACTTATATGTAACAAGAGAATTTTTTTATGTTTGGCAATGTTCAGTTCTTTGATTTCATATTGATATAAGAATATTTATAGCTTGAACTTAGAACTGATAAGCTTTTCATAGATATCATAAAATTTCTTCATATGATATCACGTGTCAAAATTGTCAAAATGCTCTAACGCTCTTTGAAACAAAATTTATCTGCTTTTATTAAAATATTTCATACAACACAAGCATTCTTCACCATACTGCATTAATAGTTAGTATAATATTAAATATTAAGTAATTGTATTATATATTGTAACAACTGTATTATGTATCACTTTTATTCTTTATCAAATAAATAAATAAATAACAATGTATATAATAAGATATATTTCTTATGTATGGAAAAGTTCAGTAATTTGATTTCATGATATAATGTAAAGAGCTTGAACAAAGAACTGATTAGCTTTCCATGAATAACATAAAATTACTTCATATGATATCATGTGTCAAAATTTTCAAAATGCTCTCGTGTTCTAAACAAAATTTATCTGCTTTTATTAAAATATTTCATACAACATTCTTCACCATACTGCATTAATAGTTTGTCTATCTTAATATAAAAATATACTATCGTTAGAAAATTAATATTCCTGGTAGTAAAATTTAGAATGAATAAAATATTTCATATAACATAAGCATATTTTACCATATTGAGATTGTCAATATTTGAAGAAGGAAAAATAAACGCTTTCTGTGGTGTGGAGAGTTTAGTGTTGGCCACAAACCACTCGTTTTTTAATAGTAACAAAATTTCATGCTATAATTACCCGAACTATATTGACTAAATTTTTAGCGCACACAGCCAAACAGTAGAGTCATTAATAGATATACTTTTAAAACTGATAACAAAGGTTCTAAAACGCAGGTAGCCAGATCGGTTGTCATAATATTTTTTTCAGTGTATGGTCCAACTTCTATATACATATTATATGGAGTTGAAACCTGGACCATAAAGGTCAATACGCTTAACCGCCTGGAGGTCTTTGAAATGTAGCTGCATCACCGAATGCTGACAATTCACGAGTCGATAAAATATCAAATGTGGAGGTACTCTGGAGAGCAAATGTTGAGCGCAAGCTAGTTGACACATTTTTTTATTGTTTACTGGCAATTCACCCCAGAGAAAGTGCTTTTTTGCCTTGGTGAAAATATCATAATTTGGTTAAATTTGTTGAAATTAAATTGATTAAAGTTGGATGTTATTTGATTTAAAGAAGTTAAGTAAAATGTTTGTTGATTTAAAATTTTGAATAGGCATTATATATGACATATTGATTGGGGATTTGCAAGTTATTTTAACCAGATAAAAATAAAATGAATTGTTGGAAGATATAATTGTCGAACGAATACTGAAGAGATTTTCACTAAATTCAAAGTTCCAACAATTACAAAAATATATGCAAAAAATCTGCTATTATACAAGCTAAAAAGAGAAGACCAATATACTAGCTCACAACAATATAAACACACTAGGTTAAGTACAACAAATACCTTAAATATACCATACATAAAAACAACTTTTGGACAACGTAGCGTACGATACTTTTCAACAAAACTCTTCAATAGTTTACCAACAAATATTAAAACCATTAAAAATGCAAAAGAATTTAAAAAACTATCACTAAGATGGGTTTATGAAATAGATGAAAAAATCCTGAAGGAAATAATTCTACCTAATAAAATGTAAATGCACTATTACAAACAACAGAATAGACAATTGAAAAAAGTGAAAAATAAGTACTTTTGTTGTTTTTTTTTTGTCTCTAAATCAATCAATTTTTTCAACAATTATTTTATTTTTACAATTTTTGCTGTGTGTTAATGACTCATAATGAAATATTGTGTTTGGAAAGAGAGAAAGAAGGATGAATACGCTTGAATGCGTAGCGTATGTATGTACATTTACTTATATTATATGTAAACGTATCTATAAATAAACAACGCAATAGACAATAATATAAAACTAGCTCACCTTAGCACAGGCTATGCCTAGTGAGGGGGCTAGTAACAAAGATACAAACAAAAAGGATAGCTTTAACTATGTAAGCAATGGTGAAATAATGAAATCATATTTATTGAAATGAAATAACTTATATTTAATTTGTATGTCTACTATGTATGAATAAGCTTATAATACCTTTAATTATTTTGTATCTTATATCTACTCTATGTTTTTGGATAGAAATAAATAAAAATAAATAAATATACGGTTGAAGCAATTGAAAAATAAATGGGCAAGAGTCTCCTCCTCCTGACCACACTCACAAACTGGACTGTTAATAACATTGATTTTATAAAGATGGGAAGCAACAAGGCAATGGCCAATTCTCATAATACGTGTAGAAAGTCTCTTTCCCTGAAACCAAGGTTTTTTGGGAATAGAGGGTTGAATTCCGGCGTAAAACAATCCTGTCTTGTCTCTGGAAAGGTTTTTTTCCCATCTATGAATCAAGTTAAGCATTGAAAGGTATCATAGTTGGGTCACGTTCTGCGAGGAAAAAGGTACACGCTGTTCCAAGTAATTATGAAGGGCATCCAACTAATAGAGGGACGCCTCAGAATAGGAAGCCGTCAGATGTCATGGCTCCGCAACATTCGTGAGTGGACCGGCATCAGGGACGTCGGCGAATTGTTCCAGACAAAAGGAAGAAGATAATACGTAATGTGAATTTCAGACCGGAATGAAACCTAACTGATTTATTTTCATTCCACCGTTAAAACATATCCATTCCGTTTGTTATTTCAGATGATTGCTGCAAAATTATTGGAAGAGTGGGGTATCGAGGGTTTCTATCGTCATTTGAGCGAAGTCAAAGAATTCTACAGACACAAGAGGTCCATCCTTCTGCAGTGTATGGACAGACATCTTACTGGTCTTGCTGAATGGGATCCACCGCAGGCCGGAATGTTTGTATGGCTGAAGGTCAAGGATGTTCCAGACGTTTATGACCTGGTTAGTGCTTGTATCAATTTCATTCATTCATTCATACCATCACGGAATATACCACAATGTGGGGTAACACGCGACAGGTGTGCGAGTGTGCATTACCTTATTTTATTTTATATTACTTAGGTACTTCTTGGACAACTAACAGGTACTATATCAAATATTAAGTTAACATGCATCTGAAAACATATTCTGGAGACTTGCGATGTTAATCTTCTCACAGTTCCAGACTGAAAACACAATTAAAAACTGTGTCTCCACCGGGAATCGAACCCGGGACCTTTGGATCAAGAGTCAGATACCTAACCAACTAACCAACTGAAACATGACACATACGTGTACACTCACACACCAGTCTCGTCTCACCTAAAAATGCACTACATTCAGAATGTATGATGGTGAACCTCATTGCTGAACTATGACAGATGTTATTGTTGCCTGTTGTATTTTCTATAACCCGGCTCTTACGGGACACCCGAAACACTACATTCAGAATGTGTGATGGTGAACCTCATTGCTGAACTATGACAGATGTTATTGTTGCCTGTTGTATTTTCTATAACCCGGCTCTTACGGGACACCCGAAACACTACATTCAGAATGTGTGATGGTGAACCTCATTGCTGAACTATGACAGATGTTATTGTTGCCTGTTGTATTTTCTATAACCCGGCTCTTACGGGACACCCGAAACACTACATTCAGAATGTGTGATGGTGAACCTCATTGCTGAACTATGACAGATGTTATTGTTGCCTGTTGTATTTTCTATAACCCGGCTCTTACGGGACACCCGAAACACTACATTCAGAATGTATGATGGTGAACCTCATTGCTGAACTATGACAGATGTTATTGTTGCCTGTTGTATTTTCTATAACCCGGCTCTTACGGGACACCCGAAACACTACATTCAGAATGTGTGATGGTGAACCTCATTGCTGAACTATGACAGATGTTATTGTTGCCTGTTGTATTTTCTATAACCCGGCTCTTACGGGACACCCGAAACACTACATTCAGAATGTGTGATGGTGAACCTCATTGCTGAACTATGACAGATGTTATTGTTGCCTGTTGTATTTTCTATTACCCGGCTCTTACGGAACACCCGAAACACTACATTCTGAATGTGTGATGGTGAACCTCATTGCTGAACTATGACAGATGTTATTGTTGCCTGTTGTATTTTCTATAACCCGGCTCTTACGGGACACCCGAAACACTACATTCAGAATGTGTGATGGTGAACCTCATTGCTGAACTATGTGAGATGTTATTGTTGCCTGTTGTATTTTCTATTACCCGGCTCTTACGGGACACCCGAAACACTACATTCAGAATGTGTGATGGTGAACCTCATTGCTGAACTATGTGAGATGTTATTGTTGCCTGTTGTATTTTCTATTACCCGGCTCTTACGGGACACCCGAAACACTACATTCAGAATGTGTGATGGTGAACCTCATTGCTGAACTATGTGAGATGTTATTGTTGCCTGTTGTATTTTCTATTACCCGGCTCTTACGGGACACCCGAAACACTACATTCAGAATGTGTGATGGTGAACCTCATTGCTGAACTATGTGAGATGTTATTGTTGCCTGTTGTATTTTCTATTACCCGGCTCTTACGGGACACCCGAAACACTACATTCAGAATGTGTGATGGTGAACCTCATTGCTGAACTATGTGAGATGTTATTGTTGCCTGTTGTATTTTCTATTACCCGGCTCTTACGGGACACCCGAAACACTACATTCAGAATGTGTGATGGTGAACCTCATTGCTGAACTATGTGAGATGTTATTGTTGCCTGTTGTATTTTCTATTACCCGGCTCTTACGGGACACCCGAAACACTACATTCAGAATTTGTGATGGTGAACCTCATTGCTGAACTATGTGAGATGTTATTGTTGCCTGTTGTATTTTCTATTACCCGGCTCTTACGGGACACCCGAAACACTACATTCAGAATGTGTGATGGTGAACCTCATTGCTGAACTATGTGAGATGTTATTGTTGCCTGTTGTATTTTCTATTACCCGGCTCTTACGGGACACCCGAAACACTACATTCAGAATGTGTGATGGTGAACCTCATTGCTGAACTATGTGAGATGTTATTGTTGCCTGTTGTATTTTCTATTACCCGGCTCTTACGGGACACCCGAAACACTACATTCAGAATGTGTGATGGTGAACCTCATTGCTGAACTATGTGAGATGTTATTGTTGCCTGTTGTATTTTCTATTACCCGGCTCTTACGGGACACCCGAAACACTACATTCTGAATGTGTGATGGTGAACCTCATTGCTGAACTATGTGAGATGTTATTGTTGCCTGTTGTATTTTCTTTTACCCGGCTCTTACGGGACACCCGAAACACTACATTCAGAATGTGTGATGGTGAACCTCATTGCTGAACTATGTGAGATGTTATTGTTGCCTGTTGTATTTTCTATTACCCGGCTCTTACGGGACACCCGAAACACTACATTCAGAATGTGTGACGGTGAACCTCATTGCTGAACTATGTGAGATGTTATTGTTGCCTGTTGTATTTTCTATTACCCGGCTCTTACGGGACACCCGAAACACTACATTCAGAATGTGTGATGGTGAACCTCATTGCTGAACTATGTGAGATGTTATTGTTGCCTGTTGTATTTTCTATTAGGTACCCGGCTCTTACGGGATACTCGAAAGCAATAATAGAAAAGAGTGGATGCATTATAGATTTCAAAAAAAAAAAATTAAAGAAACAAAAATATAATATTTCATACTTATACTGACGTGTTAAAATAACAATTTTCTATCATTTGACTAATCAGCAAAAGCTACCACTTCATAATATAATTATCAAATCGTTGTTATTATACCTGCTGTGATATCCTTGCGCAGAAAAAAAATCGGCCCGTATACTATGACGCAAGTCTGGCTGTCACTGACTCTCAAATCATGAATTCCATTACATACCAGCTTCTGCTCAAAGGTTATTGATGTGATTTTCGTTATACCTACATTTATACAAAAGTTATGCCATCAAGATTTTCAAAATCTTCCATCTGATGCTTCTTTTTTATTGACATAATTATTGTTTTGTATTTTCAGATTGTGAGAAAAGCAGTTGATAAAGGAATAACCTTCGCCCCAGGTCATGCCTTCACAGTATCTTCAAGCGCTCCCTGTCCTTACCTCAGAGCAACCTACAGCAAAGCCACTCCCGAAGATATGGAAGAAGCCATCATATGCCTAGCACAACTTATCAGGGAAGAGCAGAAAGAATATGCCAGTAAGTAGGTTTCTATCTTTCTCTCATCGTCGTTTTACTCACGACTGTAGGTCGTGATCTACAACAGATGGACCCTGCACGAAGCTCCTCAAGGCCTCTGTCTCCAGCAAGGTTTGTCACATCTCCAATTGTGGAGTTAAGTAGTAGGCAGAGAAAACCGAACGCCATAATAGTCTATCTTGACTGACATATTATACCTAATTAACATCCATGAATCTTGTTCTATAATATGCCTATTATTCTATCGTTGTACTTACATTTACATACATTACGAAATCGGTCGAAGTAGAATTATTAATATATTTCATGATGTTAATCAAATACAAATTTTACCTTTTTCAGGTTTTGTCCCAATCCAGTAAAGGGCCAAATGGAAAATAATTTTAATAAACTTCCTTGAATATACTTAGTATTGAGTCTCTACCTTATAAAGATTTACCATGTTTTTAAATATATTTCTCCAACTGTTTTATTTACCGGGTCATTTGTTTGTCCTTATTTATTTTTATTTGAGTATATATGAGTGCTAAGATGGCTGAATGACACAGAAGACGACATAAGGATGATCAGAATAGCAAACTGGAGGAGAGCGGTGGATGACAGGGACGTTTGGAGAAGGATTCTGGAGGAGGCCAGGGCCCACACAGGGCTGTAGCGCCAATGATGATATATTAGTGTTTAGATAAAAGGGAAGTTTATAAAATGCAATTGAAACTAGGTATAAAAAATATCTTATTTGTTAAATGAGAACTGCTGTTTTTACCTAAATACACATGTTATAATATTATAATTTATTACCAGCGATCTTGAGGTGAGTCGATCATGAAAACGGCGCTGTATAAATCATACAAAAATATTACTAAAATTGTCAATGATATTATGACATCAAAAAGTAATATTTACAAAAAAAAATATTCAAAATAGAAAATCTTTATAGTAAAATTTACTTTTTTTAATTTTTCTACGGACAATTCTTGGTAGAACTTCATTTCAAAAAATAAATATTTTTGGAATGGTAAAATAAAACCAAAGTTTTCAGTTCTACTAATTTAATGACACTGACTAGTTTCGGTCATCCAGTGATCATTTTCAAAGTGAAAAAAATGTTGCAAACCCCTTAACCAGATATTATATAAACACCAACCACCTCTTGTTTTTACACACTTTGAAAATGGTCACTGGATGACCGAAACTAGTCAGTGTCATTAAATTAGTAGAACTGAAAACTTTGGTTTTATTTCACCATTCCAAATTTATTTATTATTAGTAAAATTTAATTTAGTTTTTTGTAAGTCTGAAATGAAACATAAATTTTCTTAAATTAATAACTTAAATTATTTTATTACAAATAATACGCGACAAAAAAAATAGGAAGGTATTATTTTTCGTTCATATGTAATTTTACTATCTCACATTATCCCTATTAAATATCTTTTGACTTTTTTTTAAAAATATTCAAATAGGTAGTGAAAAAAAATTACACTAAAAATAATCAATTTAAAGGTATTGAAATACTTAGTAATAAAAATTAATCTTGTATAAATGAGAGCGGGTGCGACATCTACGAACCATTAGCGTAACATCCAGGAAAATTGAACAGCAAATTAATTCGATTATTTTTCAAAGGATGGCGCTAGCGTTCACTCCTCGTCATTCGGAGGATGCACATTAACAATATTATTTTCTAGCGAAAATGTTAATTTCCCGCCTTTATGGAACAGAACAGGATATGATTTATGCTAATGTAGCTAATAATTTATACAGACGGATATTGAAATCTCTCACTAGATTGTCTGTGGTTTGAATAAGTAGATACATAGATAATCTACCTGCATCACGACATTACATAAATACAAATAAATATTACATCGTTCAGTTACGTTTACAATACATATAGGCAAGTAATTAGACCATAAGAGGAATTTTGCAGACTTTACACTCTACCCAGTTGTTATAGATTATAATTCACTTATTTATCCAATCATGGACTTCCACTCCGATCTGCTGAACGTACAACACTATCCATACCTATCCTTAATACAGAATTTCTCAGCTCTTCGTTCGAAGTACAATCAGCAAGATTATGAAATAGCCTTAGTCCGGATATTGCGTCGTCTAACTCACTTAGTATTTTCAAGAAAAAACTAAAGAAGGAATATTTATCCTTGAACACCTGATCCCGATTTCCTCTCCTGTCCTTACCATATCCTTTTTCTTGCTATGAATTATATTTTTTTTTGTTTAAATAGTATTTAAGTGTTATACGTATTTTCTTTGATTTCTTTTACTCTTTTTTATTTGCTGTTGTACATACACAATGTTGTCATACTTTGTAATCTGGTTGGTTGGAAGAAATTGCCTAGTGGCAAAAAGCCCGCCAGTGTACAATTATATTTGTTTATATTATGTACAAGAAGATGTATAAATAAATAAATAAATAAATATAGATCATTTTGTTTTGTTTTTGAAGGAAAAAAATAAAAAAAGAAATTAAGAAATATTTTATAATAATTCGTACTGGTAAAAATATCAAACTCTAACTCTAGTTGCCGAGTTAGGATTCAGTCTAGTACTTCGGAACAATACTGCACCCACAATGGTCTCAGACAGGGTGACGCACTGGCCTGTCTATTATTTAATATAGCGCTTGAAAAAACTATAAGGGACGCCAGAATAGAAACATCCGGAATGATCTTCAGAAAGTCATGTCAAATATTAGCATACGCAGACGACATAGACATTATGGCCAGAACACTCCGTGATGTGAAGGCTGGTTTCGCTGACCTAGAAGAATCAGCAAATAATATAGGACTGGAGATAAATGTCTCTAAAACTAAATATATGCTGGCAACAAGAGGTGCCCAACCACACCATCCCCCAGGAACTTCGGTAAGAGCAGGTACCCACAGTATCGAGTGTGTGGACACATTTACTTACCTAGGTTCGGTCGTAACGAGTGGTAATGAAACTAGTGTCGAGATCAAGAAAAGACTTGCCACGGCTAACAAGTGTTACTTTGGACTACAGAGGCACTTTAGATCACGTGTACTGTCAAGAACCACTAAAATCCTCGTCTATGATAAAACTCTTTTACGACCTGTACTGACATACGGCTCTGAGTGTTGGGTTCTTTCTAAAAAGGACATGGATTTTCGAAAGAAAAATTTTGAGAAAAATTTTCGGTCCCTTCTGCGATCAAGGCACGTGGAGAATCAGGTTCAACCACGAACTACAGAGCCTATTCAAGGAACCCAATATCGTCCAAACGATAAAAATAGGGAGGCTCCGCTGGTTAGGACACATTTATCGTATGGAAGATGACCAGACACCAAAAAGAATCCTCACAACGCGTCCGGAGGGAAGAAGGGGTGTGGGAAGGCCGTAACTGAGATGGATGGATGGAGTCGAGAGGAACCTTCAGATAGCCGGTGTGCGGAATTGAAGAGAAAAGGCCATGGATAGGGTGCAATTGAGACGATTCCTTGAGGAGGCCAAGGCACATCCTGGGCTGTGGAGCTACTGAATTCTTACTTATCTTCGACCTACTATGAAAGCTGGAACATTACAATGACTCTTGGAGGTTCTACACCGTATTAAAATAAAACAGGCATTAATGTTGGTATTAATAATTTGTACAATCTAAATAGGATTTCCCTTTATGACTTGTCAAAAAATACACAGTATATTATATCTTATTGCAATCCAGATGCTGTGTACCAATATGCATTTTCTCCCTGATTTTATAAATCGTTCATTGACATTTCGCAAATCACAGATCGGAATTGGTAATACATATCAACTAGCCTTATATTTTTTTTATTTCCTTTACTCCAAACTCAACGACGTAAATACTTAAATCTTATAAATGATTAGTACTCGATCATAATCTAATCTTAATTATAGTTCTGTGTTGTTCCCTATTAATATTAATTCAAATCAGCTTTGTATATACGATTAAAAAAATCTTAATAACAAACGTTGTTAAAACGTTGTCTTAAAACTCTGTGTTATATATTTTTTCTTCACATTTCACTATGATATTATTCTATTTAATTCCCTATTATAACATGAATTATCATTAGCTCTGCGTTTTAAAATTAAATTCGTCTTAAATTCGGTGCACTCTTATTTTCACTATCACTGAGCAGTGAGTCAGTTGTTTCCACATGATTAGCTCTCTTTGGCACAAAGAGTGCAGTGTCTGCAAGGTTTTAGAGTTCTCCGGACTCTTCGTATGTTCTTTATGTGTTCTTTCAGTTTCACAAGGGACCGTTATTAGTCCCCATAAGCAAAACGCGTGGTGGTGGGGAAGAACAATAACCGTTTCATTTACTCTGTTATATTTTTTCTATTCAGTTTATTTCTCTATTATAACATTAATTCAAACCATCTCTGGGTTTAAAATGTTGTTAATAACAAACGTTTCATTCTTTGTTATATTTTTTCTTCACATTTCTCTGTAATATTATTCTATTTAATTCCCTATGACATCATTATATATATAAATGTTAATTTATCATTACCTACTTAAGTCAAAACAATGTATATTAGATTTTTCAATATTTTTAATGTATTACACCAATAGTTATTTAGTCTTGTTAAAGCGAGACCAAAGACTATTAATGGCAGCGCCTGGAGTACTGCAACATGTACGGCCCGGGATTCTCGAATGCTTCCGAAGGTTTACGAAGATCGACGAATCACAGTGCACCGCTGTTGATTCAAGCCAATGTACACTAGCGTCTACAATCCGCATTTACCATTCCGCATTCTGTTTCCGGTTGGCTCTCTGATTGGTTGAGATCTAGTAGTATGGAGTCAAATGAGCTGTGAAATTTTATATTAAATACGAAAAATTAAATAAAAAATGTAAATTTAATTTATAATTCAATTTATAAAGCAACTCGCTCACGCGAGTTGCTATTATTATTATAAACAAACTTAAACCCAACCTAAGAATGCAGAAAAGAAGAGCTGGGACTAGACCTTCAGATTATTCGTGCGTTGATCGTTGAATAGATTATGTAGAGTCGCGTTTAATTTTTATCCATTTGTTCCGACCCACGACATAACAAATTTATCGAGTTATTTTTTATTTTGTATTTTCAATTTTACCAGTGTTGATCATGTGAGTAGTTCTTTGATTGAAACCCTTCATCACAATAAAATTATATATTATCAATTATTTACTAACTGTCATAAGCAATATCATACTTGGAGGTATATGTTTTACATAAAATAGAATCCTTTTGATCACGCAATCTTTTGTAATATAATCCTTCTTCATTAATTAAAATAAATAAACATATACCCCCAAACTATCAATAAGAAATGTTTTTGATTAGTAATAAGAAATTAAAATTATATTACAATGCAAATAAATCTTTCATTTGCATTATCATTTTAGAAATAGGCTCCATAAAATATATTAGTTAAACTCTTCCGTACAAATTGATCTGGGTAGTTCATATTGATATTATTTTTGAAGCAGGCCGCTCGATTAGATTCAAAATAACTTTATAATAATCAATCAATCCGTGAACTTCTGTGATTTTTTTCTGGACCTCTCCATAGTTGCTATATATCTGCCGAATTCGATACTGGCGATGAAATTACAAAATGTTAATGGTAGTAAAGTACATAGATAGGTATTGGTTATATAGTACTATCTACTATGAACGAAAGACTGTATATAGTACTACCTATTATGAACGAAAGACTGTATATAGTACTGCCTACTATGAACGAAAGACTGTACTAATCCAATTGCTTATACTCTTGACGGCAAATTAACGGAGGCGCTAATTGGAACGACGTAACTGTGATTTAAAAATACTGGGCGACAGAATCAAAAGGTTTGCCTGTATCGAATGGCTCGACAAAAGCGAATCAAACAATAATATTAAAAATATTTAATAAAAAAAAGTGATTTTGAAATATATTTTTTAATATTTAATTATATAATCATTCATTCTATCATATTGAGTGTAAATATTTTGAAGAGGCATATATTCAGCAGTGGAAAGATGACTGAAGAAGATTTTATCTTTATGCTATCACGAAATATCCCACAATGTGGGATGACAAGCAACAGGTATGACTCATAAAAGGAAGCACGACATACCATTATGTAAAAAATACCATTAATTATGTAAGTCTAAAAAGTAAATTTGATTGGGTTTACACGTTGGTTACCTACATAATATCATACACGCTAGTTTTTTCAACAAATGCTTATGGTTGGTTGGAAGATATTCCACAAGGCAATAAACCTGCCATTATTCCCCATTATGACAGATCTAATTGATGATCCAAAGGTCTCGAGTTTGGTTCCCGGTGGAGACACAATTTTTTTTAATTGTGTTTTCAGACTGAATCTGTGGGACGATTAATATCGTAAGTTTCCAGAATGTGGCAACTTGTTATTGGGTGCGTGTTAAATTAATATTTGACATATTAAATTAATATTGACATGCCCGAGAAGTAATAGTAAATAAACAAACTCATCTCATGAAAATGCTGAATATTTGACACTTACAAAATTTGAATCACTCGTTTTTTATGATAAATCAGCGGCCTTACTGCAAATCCGATCCCAATTTCAAATTTTCCGCTAAGAATAATGCAGTAACTGAGAATAATGCAGTATATGAGTACTTATGTTTTATTTATTTATTTATTTTAAACTTTCTGAGCACAAGTGCACAATGGCGGGCTTATTGCCAAATGGCAATATCTTCCAACCAACCATATTCATTTGGTGAAAAACTATTACATTTATGGTATGTAGCAAATTTTTTATATAATACAAGCAAAAGCTATAAAGAAAATAAAACAAATAAAATGAAATAAAAAACATATAAGCAAAAACAATAAAGAAACGGAGGTGACTGGAGAGGGGGGGGGGGGGAGGACAAGGATAGGATAAGGAGACAAATGTAGGTGTTATGTTGTGTAAGGAAATGATTCCTCAGATTTCTTTTGAAAGCGGGAAGTGTTAATTAAACTCGAAGTTGCGATGGGATGTGATTCCAAAGACGAGCTGCTTGTACGGAGAAAGAGGTAAAGAGGTAGTTTGTAGTTTTTCTTAGCAAATAATTTTAATGTACGCAGACGACAGCTGGTACGTAAGTTCTAAACGAAAATTCTAACAAATTGCTGTAGAATTTTGACCACTAGTATTAAATACACATATGTATATACATACATACCGTCACGCCGTTTCCCTATTTGGGGTAGGCATAGAGAACCGAACGCCAGACTCTTCTCTTTTGGCATACCTGTTTTGCCTCATTTACATTCATACATCGCGTCATACATGCTCTCCTATTATTCTGACTTCGTATATTCCGCCTTCCGTCTTTTCAGCCTTGTATACTTTCTTTGTCAGTCGTTCATCGTTCATTCTCTCTACATGTCCGAACCATCGCAAAGCATTTATCTTCATTCTACTCAGAATATCTCTTTCAATCTTACATTCTCTTCTGATATCTTGATTCCTTATCCTATCATAAATTAGTTTGTCGATCGACAATTCTTGATAGAACTCCATTGTACGTTAATATGTTATAAAAAAATATAAAAATACTTGGTTATAGTTCTATTGTATTTATTAGATTATTGACGCGTTTCGTGCAAAGCACATCGTCAGAATAATGCTCTACAAGACTGAGACTAGTGGTTTGACGTAAAACGTAGATTTGTGGAGATTCATTTGCATTAATTATATAACTTCTTTTCAACCGTTCAAAAACCAACATTTTTATACACCTGTCATGTAATTTTGTATATAACCACTAGTCTCAGTCTTGTAGAGCATTATTCTGACGATGTGCTGTGCACGAAACGCGTCAATAATCTAATAAATACAATAGAACTATAACCAAGTATTTTTATATTTTTTTATAACATATTAACTATCATAAATTGTTTTGTCACACATTCGTCTTAGGAAGCTCATTTATACAGCGTTAATTTTACTTTCATGCGTCTTCTGCCATGTCCATGTCTCACTTGCATACATTATGGTTGGAACGACAATAGCGTTGTGCACAGCGAGTTTTGCTGGCCTTGAAATAATTGGGTCGGCCATTATTGTTTTTTTTTTTGTATAAAAAATGAATATGTCCTTGTTAAACAAGTACATATACATCTTCCTACGTTCCCTAAACTAAGCATAAATGCTTGTCCTATAGGTGAACGAGATCGGTCGAGGCAGGATTCGAACTCGCGACCACTGGATTACTAACCCAGCGCGCTAACCGCTCTGCCATCCACCCATCCATGTTCTTAGTATTAAATAAACGATAAATAATTGTGCTGTATTTTTCGTGTCACCTATCATAAAGTAGATGGAGGCTGGTTTAGAGAACTGCGCGAGAGATAGAGAGATATGAAAAATGAAGAAGAGAAATGTGTTTCAGAGTTCCTCATTAAGGTTTAATCAGTGAAATAATTGGCAAGAACTTATTACTGGGATGTTGGGACATCTTTCGTTTCATCTGCTTTTGCATCTACGTTAGGTCTACCTACATACATATATCTAATTTTACACATCAACATTTTGTGATTCACATTAATTACTACTTTATGATTAAATGCAGGATATGATACACAGAAAAATATTGATTTAAAAACGATTCTGTTTATAAATTCTTCAACGGAATATATACCTAGCATTGATGTTGATGAGCAACATAATATATTGGTACATACCACAACGCCATGTCTCTTAAGCAGCACATTCACGATCGTGTCATTCGGCGTCGTTCCATATGGACCGGCTCCATTTGGAGCATTGTAAAATTTTCATCACACTCACGGGCGCGCCATCGAGCCATCAAAATTAGTTAATAATTCGAAGTTAATGCAATAATTCTGATGATGAGTTTTATTCAACTGCTATAGCGGTTTGTTTATATATAAAAAGAAAAAAAAAACAAAATGTTGTATTTTCTCATTCACGAGAGTGTCAAACATCGCGGCCCAATGAGATGGCGCAATGTACCGCTGGTTTTCACACTCACGAGCATGCCGTACCGACAAGATGCGCCGCGCTGCTTGTCGCGGCACCATACCATGGAGTTTCGATCGTTTGGAATTCCATTTTGGTGTGTTAGGCCAATTGGGCTGCGCGGGTTTTGACAATCACGAGCGAATTTTGGAGTGATGGCAAGCCATTTGGAAGGATGGCACGATCGTGAATGGGGGCCTTAACGCACTGAAAAAAAATATGACAACCGAACTGGCTAAATGCGTTTTTAGCCAAACCTTTGTTATCGGTAATAAAAGTTTATCTATTTATGACTGTACTGATTGGCTGAGGGCACAAAATATTTAGTGGCACAAAACGAAATGTTTTGTAGTCACTATAGTTCGGTTAATTTAGACACGAATTTTTTTTCAGTGCGGGGTAAGCAGGAAGAACCGAGCGCCATACTCCTCTATTTTTGCAAACATTCACATCCTTTATCATACATCGTCTCATACATGCTCGTCGATTGTTCAAGCTTCTTATATTTCCTTCTTTAAAAATATCATTCACATGGTCATGCATTCCTTTCTGGGGTTTCCCCTGCTATTCACTCGATTTCTTACACCCATGTATATTTTTTGGTCATTCGTTCATCGTTCATTCTTTAAACATGCTCAAACCACCTCATTGATGCATTCACATTCATTTTACTTATAATATCCTTCTCTATCTCGATATATATCCTTATGGCCTCATCATATGTATATCGTTCTATTACATACTCTTCTTAGTGATCTCATTTCTACAGCTTTTATTGTAATTTCATACGTATTTTGCCACGTGTTTGGTGTTTTCATTTGACATACGTCAAAGTATGCACTACAACTGCAGTATGTACGGCAATTTTGGCTTCCTAACAGAACGTCATATTTTTTTCTATCTTGGCAAAGCGTCAATCGCTTCATCCGCATTCATTCATGTCTGTCTAATTTTAAGTTTTTATCGTTTCCATTTTTCAAGGCATCGCATATTTTTTATATTTATATTAAAAAAATCGATCAATCGTTTGATTCATTTTATCGAATAAAGCATTATTATTAAAGCACTCTTATCCCCAATTCCAAACAGGAAGTTAATAACCCCATACAACGTGTTTTTGGGTAAACAGTATCATTGTGCTAATGTTGTATGTACTAGGGACGAGGGAATGTATCAGGAGTATAGGAGAGGAAAGGAGGTATCTAACATTGAATTAGGCACAATAGATCCATTGAGAGGAAAAAGACCGTGTAAACTTCTTGTCACCCTTGCGTCTATAATTTGGGGTACTTTGTGAAATGCGATGTGTCCACACTGTGCACGCGATGCAAAAAAACGAGCGGGTTGTGGCCAACACATAACTCGCCAGGCGAAAGAATGTAGATGACGTCACTTGTGCCCAAATCAATTTTAGTACAGGGTTTGGATCAACCAATAAAATCAGACAATGTTCGACGTTGGGCAGTAAATTGTGTGTCACACTTACTCTGATATATGCAACCATACATTTGTGATCCGCATTCTCTCCCTTGATGAGCTCTGCATACTTTTTTTTCTTGAAAGGTTGACAATCCCTTCATGCTTTTTTGAAGCTGATACATTTTATTTACATTCAATTTCAACATAATATAAATATTCTCATTTATCCGGAACGTGAGAGCACTTGAAATTTTCGACATATTATGATTTCAGAGCGAAGAGATGAACGTATCTCTATGGAAAAATAACTAAGTCTAAATTAATGCATTTTACACATAACAACCCATCATATCAATATGAAGTTGTGGACTAAAAATTTCATAGTTCGTCATACCTACGCCATACAAACAAAAACATCAGATAACTTATATAATATATTCAATCGCACTCATATTTTTTTATGTTACACGAGACTGGAGTGTATGGAAATAAGTGTCGTGCTAAATTCTATTATGTAATGCACATCCGAACACCTATCGCTGGTTACCTGGCTGGCTGCGATGGTATAAAATAAATTCAATCTACCAATCATACATATACCTACTTATTGAGAAATCATGTAAAATAACGCTTAAAAGTCGCGTTTTTCTTAACTATTCTATGGATTATGTATTACTACCTACTAAAGATCGGCCTTCGTGGCTTAGTTGGTTAGATATGTGACTCCTGATCCGAAGGTTCTCGGTTCGATTCCCGGTGAAGACACAGTTTTCAGTCAGGATCTGTGTGACGATAAATATCACAAGTCTCCAGAATGTGGCAGCTTGTTATTGGGCGCGTGTTAAATTTATACTTATTTTCACATAGAACATATTTATAAGTTGCCTGAGAAGCAATGTGAGATGTGTGAAAGTATGAGTCCGAGCGAGACAGCAAGAGTGACTGATGTTATATATATATATATATATATATATATATATATATATATATATATATATATATATATATATATATATATATATATATATATATATATATATATATATATATATATATATATATATATATATATATATATATATATATATATATATATATATATATATATATATATATATATATATATATATATATATATATATATATATATATATATATATATATATATATATATATATATATATATATATATATATATATAGAAGGTGTGTTGTGTGCCCGGCGTCTTTTGCTTATCGCTGTTTTTAAGTCACCAACCTAGTAATTGTATATAGCCGTCGCATCATAGTGTATAATATATTGCATCAAAGTGTATAATATATTGCATCATAGTGTATAATATATTGCATCATAGTGTATAATATATTGCATCATAGTGTATAATATATTGCATCATAGTGTATAATATATTGCATCATAGTGTATAATATATTGCATCATAGTGTATAATATATTGCATCATAGTGTATAATATATTGCATCATAGTGTATAATATATTGCATCATAGTGTATAATATATTGCATCATAGTGTATAATATATTGCATTATAGTGTATAATATATTGCATCATAGTGTATAATATATTGCATCATAGTGTATAATATATTGCATCATAGTGTATAATATATTGCATTATAGTGTATAATATATTGCATCATAGTGTATAATATATTGCATCATAGTGTATAATATATTGCATCATAGTGTATAATATATTGCATCATAGTGTATAATATATTGCATCATAGTGTATAATATATTGCATCATAGTGTATAATATATTGCATTATAGTGTATAATATATTGCATCATAGTGTATAATATATTGCATCATAGTGTATAATATATTGCATCATAGTGTATAATATATTGCATTATAGTGTATAATATATTGCATCATAGTGTATAATATATTGCATCATAGTGTATAATATATTGCATCATAGTGTATAATATATTGCATCATAGTGTATAATATATTGCATCATAGTGTATAATATATTGCATCATAGTGTATAATATATTGCATCATAGTGTATAATATATTGCATTATAGTGTATAATATATTGCATCATAGTGTATAATATATTGCATCATAGTGTATAATATATTGCATCATAGTGTATAATATATTGCATCATAGTGTATAATATATTGCATCATAGTGTATAATATATTGCATCATAGTGTATAATATATTGCATCATAGTGTATAATATATTGCATCATAGTGTATAATATATTGCATCATAGTGTATAATATATTGCATCATAGTGTATAATATATTGCATCATAGTGTATAATATATTGCATCATAGTGTATAATATATTGCATCATAGTGTATAATATATTGCATTATACTGTACTATATATTGTGAATGAATGATAAACTACTGCATTTATCATCACAATTCCACCCCAAACTACGGATATTATATTCAAAATAAAAAATAAAATAATAATAAATAAATATATTAAACTAGCGGACCCAACAGACGTTGTCCTGCCCGAACTATTAATGTAACAAAAAATATATGTAACATATATTTGAATCATATGGATGTTATTATTCGCTTAGCAAACTTACATTTTCTTGTTCGATGAGCTGCTAAATACTTTGAGGTTAGATTGATTGTCATTTCGTATATAATTGCAATACAGCATATTATATGGTCATATTTCTTAGTGTTGTAAGATGGAAAAAAACCAAACATTGCTAATTCGACATTAGCGCCACCTATTATAATTTATATTTATATAAAATCATGTTTTTTATTTTCCTTTTATAATATTTATGTGTAAAATTCCACTTGTGAATCTAAACCATTCCGGAACTCACACAAACACACACAAAAAAAATCATCAAAATCGGTTCAGCCGTTTAGGAAGAGTTCAGTGACATACACATGTACAGAAGAATTATGTATATAAAGATTAAAAAAAAATACGCTACAAAAAATATTAAGTATACAATAATAAAAGGTATGTTTTAGTGTGGACAAACCATGAGTGCAATATTGCCGTGGGGCACAGCACACCCCCTCTTGAAAAAAATTGTCATTAGGGTTTATTGTCGGCATTGTGAGGGTTGTAGTTCCTACCTTTCATACTTACCTAAGGGTTTAAAGTACCCCTAGGTACCTACCTATATATACCAATCTATATACACACACTATAAAATGTCACCACCTTTATAACAATAAATTTCCACTTCAAACATCAAATAGGTATCTGCTTATACATTGTATATCATGACTTAGGATTGCAACTTGAACTAAAGAAACAGTTAATGCGTCCAATTTAGTAACTTTTGAACTAATAAATAGGAACTTAGAATGAAGATCATTTGAACTAAAATTCGTATAATGTATCTGACGTTGTTCCTAAAACTAAAATCTACAAAATTAGTGCACCGTAGATAATAATTTGAACTCAAATTGTCTATGGCGCAGACTACGCAGGATAGCCTAGTCTTCACACCATTTTTTTAAACATAACCTAAAAAAGTTTGGTAAAAATACCAATTTAGTCATTTATTTAAATATTTTAGTTAATTTTTTTATAACTAATGCAACTGGCTCACGCCAGTCGCAATTATAACTACAAACAAACCTAACCAACCTATTTTTACCAAACTTTTGTAGGTTAGGTTTACAAAAATGGTGTGAAGACTAGGTTATCCGACTACGCATGCGTACTGCGCACTGATCGGCCATGTTTATTTATGTCATGTCGCCGTGATGTCGCCTAACCTAACATTTCAATTGATCTGCACTAATATTCTTTGGTTTTTATTTTCAACATAACGAAACACGTGTGAAATATCCATTTTTATGATGTTTTAAATTTAATTAAAATATCCAGGACAGCTTTGAAAATAACTAGTACGCTTCCAATAAAGTGTGAACTAAAATTAGAACATTTTGACAGTTGATTCGACTAAAACATGGTTATAGAATATGGAATTTGACTAAATCGTGACTTATTTGGAGTAAGAATGTTCCTTAGTAGAATCGTTCCTATTTCAGCGTTATAGAATATCAACTTGGACTAAGTACCTATAATAGGAACTCACCTATTTTAGCCGGAACGTTCTTAAAAAGTTATAGAATCGGACGTATTATCATATTAAGTCTCCAAAACTTCGGATATTGAAGAAGAGTACGGACAGTGATTTTAATTTTTTTATATGATGACAGCGAAACAGGTAGGTACCTATACTTCAACGTATGTTCAATTTTTACTCCTCCCATTGCTTGATTATGGTGACGTCTGTTATCTGGATGCTAAAGAAGAACTCCTTAATTGAAATTGGACGATTGCAAAATGTATGTATACGCTTTATTTACAATCTAGGATAATATGATCAATGATCATGTTTCCACTTACCGAAATCTTCTAAGATACGTCAACGTCGTAACATTAATTTACTTTCACTACTACTTCTTCTTCCTTGATAGGTATATCCCAACTCTGTGTTGACTGATGGGGTCAGCTCTCCTCGTCCTCAAACTAAAGGTTCTTCTGTCCTATAATATGACCCAAATGCACAGTTCTAGGTACCTAAATACTAACTCCTAACCTCACTGGATTATTTTGTATTCTTATGTTAGCAATTGCGTTGCAGAGACATCGCTAACTAAATACTAAATACTACGCCAAACTTAAGGTCATCATCATCAGCCATTATTCGTCCAGTGCTGGACATAGGCCTCCCCTTTCAACCTCCATGCTTCCCTATCCCTCGCCACCCTGTGCCATTGACCTCCTGCCACTCGTTTGATGTCGTCAGACCATCTCGTTTGCGGTCTGCCCGGGTTTCTGCGTCCAGTTCTCGGTCGCCACTCCAGGGTGCGTTTGGTCCATCGATCATCTTCTGTCCTTACTACATGGCCAGCCCAATTCCATTTTAAGGAAGCTACCTTGTATGCAACATCGGTAACTTTTGTCCTTTCTCTGATCCATTCGTTGCGTTTTCGATCACGAAGACTAATGTTTAGCATCCTCCTCTCCATTGCTCGTTGCGTTACTCGGAGTTTCTGTACTGTACGTTTTGTAAAAATAACAGTTTCAAAACCATATGTCAGTACTGGGAGGATGCACATATCAAATACTTTTTTCTTCAAGTGGTTTGCAAATCGTTTGGATCTGAGAATATACGACAGTTTACCGAATGCAGCCCATGCAAGGCCCCGCCTGCGTTCGATCTCTGCTTCCTGATTGTCTCCACCTAGCTTTACCTTATGTCCGAGGTAAATGTATGAATCTACTCTTTCAATGTTCCTTCCCTCTATCATCACTGGTCGAGGTTGTTCTGCAGTGCACATAATTTTTGTTTTAGAGTAATTCATTTTTAGGCCCACATGACGCGAAAGATTATTGACATCGTTGAGCATCAATTCAAGTACTTCTTCATTGTTTGCAAAGAGAACAATATCATCTGCAAATCTCAAGTTGGTCAAGGATTCGCCGTCTATATTTATTCCTCGGTTCTCCCATTTAAGCTTCTTAAAGACATCTTCAAGTGCGGCAGTGAATAGTTTGGGGGAAATTGTGTCTCCTTGTCTGACTCCCCTTTTAATGGCTATCTTTCGGGTTGTTTCATGCAGATTTATTGTAGAGGTCGCGTTGGAATATATATTTTTAAGAAGCTGTGAATATCGGTGGTCTATCCTGCAGTTATTTAGACATTCTATTACCGCCCATATCTCTACTGAATCAAAAGCCTTTTCGAAATCAATAAAGGCTAGGGCCAATGGCAAGTTGTATTCACTGTGCTTAAACTTAAGGTCAAACAAACAAACTTAAGGTCGATGGAGTAGAATTTCACATTATTGTGTATGAAGAAAAGAGATAGATAGCTTTCTATGGGCTTAGAAAGCTATCTATCTCTTTTCTGTCTTTTAAAATGTTTTTTTTTGCAATAACAATACAAACATATGTAACCAACTTCACACTGACAGCTCGATGTCACGATTTTTTTTAAATTCCACCGAATTTTCGGCATCTTGTATGGATCGCTGAATTCTCTGTTTGTTATTTGATTTGACAAAATTACCAAATACATATTCAACGAAGCCGATAAAATCATCATCCACCGAAAAAATCTCGTATTTTAGTATTAAACCACTCGTAAGGTTCCTCGCTATTATCAACCTTACTTTTTGACAATTCGCAAATGTTAGTTTAGATATGTCTCTGCAATGCAATTCTCATAGAAAAACGTCGTAGCATCCTCCAGTTAGGAAGCCATGTGATCTCCTAACTTAAGTGAACGATTGTTCAATGAAAACATGGTTAGTATTTAGTATTTAGGTAGGACTCTACATTCGGACCTAGGCCATGTCTCTGCAATTGGTTTCGTCTTTGCACGATCCATGAATTTTTTTGTCTTCCTCTGGATGTAAGTCGAGAAAGATCCATGGAGATTAATGATAATAATAAATATTAACAATGAAAACTTCCTTGCACCCTATACAAAATACTAAATTATAATGTCAAATTTGTAACCACTAGCTTTAGTCTTGTAGAGTATTATTCTGACGAGGTGCCTTTCTCGAAACGCGTCTATAATAAAAAAAATCTATAGAACAATTACGAACTTTTTTTAAATTTATAATATACATATCTACACACAATGGAGTTCTATCAAGAATAATTGTTGATCTACAAACTAAACTTAATTGCAATTTTGTTCCTTTGTAATAGTTATTGGTACTATTGAAAATATATTATTCATTTATTCATTCATTCATTTACGCCATATTTATCCCTTTTAAAAATAAATGCAATGAGTGAAATATAATCCGATAATATTCACACTTTATAATTAAGTAAGTATTATGTAACAACTCAAATATACCTAATGACATCTGCTTTAAATTATGTCTAGTGATGCATGGATAGGTACCTACTATATACCTAATATAAATAATCTGTTAGATGATTATATTAGGTTGATGGTATGACGGTATAGGAAACTGTTGTATATTTATATTTTGCAAAAAAAGTCTTTTTGTCAAGGTGCTAAAACCAGACTAGGGCGCGTGATGTGGAATCAAATTATATAGATTAGTGTTATGTCCAGAATACAAGTGGTATAAGTATGTTTTTGTATTATAAAATCTTTCACTGTGCCGTTGTGGACGCTAGGCGCTGCGCAGCCACAGACGTATAATGGGTAAGATGAAAATAAATTACTTGAGATGGTTTGGTCACACAGAAAGAATGACAAGAAAGTATACGATTTGAAAGATGAGAAAGTCAGAAGTAAAAAATATTATTGAAGAACGTGTTTGAGACTAAATATGGATGATTAAGTACGATAAAAATTCATGTCAGGAGAAAAGAATGTGGAGTCCGATTCTCTCCGCCATCCCTAAATAGGGATACGCTGAGATAGTATGGCGACAAATAAAAAAAAAAATGCAAACCCGCAAACCTGTCGCTGGTTACCCTACATTGTAGGATATGCCATGATGGTATGGAAATGAATATTTTTTACGGAATCCCGGTTCAAAAACATCTTTTGCTCAGTTTAATATGTAGTTATAGATTCCACCAAACTTTTCGCCATGGAGGGGGGCGTACTTATAAAAACGAAGCAAAAATACACTAGTTCAAGTTGTTTTACGATAACTATAGGTACCTACTTGCTGAAAAATTAAATTTTACTTATACCCTTATTCCTCTCAACAACTCTTCCTTAGTCTCTTTTCTGAAGCATGCGAGGATTCCCGCTGCGATAATACCATTGTGGTCTCTGATCCCGCGGTCCCGGACTCGATCCCAGGTTGGGGCGGTTCCTGTTTACCATATTATTCTCAGGCTATTGTGTCAGAGGTGTTAGGTGACACCTAGCTGTGATGGAAACTATATAATTGCCAGTATTAAAAATATACCTACCAGCACATTTTAGGGTAGACTATAATGCCAGAAAATTACTTCGATGTATTTGTCAAAAGATGTCGTAACATTATTAAAATTAATTTATGAAACAAAACATTAAAATATTATAAAAATATGAATTTTATAATTTTCAATCGCTCGGAATGATTGGAAGCATTTACTCTATGGCAATATAATAATAATAATATAAATTATTATATAGCACCGTTTAATGATTCAGGATCATTCCAAGGGCGCTTATATTTTGCCTAATGTTGCTCTTCGAAATAAAGCTGTATTCAGTCATTTAAAGAAAGTGCTTTTGCTTTGTGCATTGCGGACTTCTCGAGGCAATCTATTCCACTTTGTAGGACCACTCACACTGAAGCATTGATCATAGTAAGCCGCTTTGTTGGCTCTGTCCAACTCCTTTATGAAGTGGTTACTCTGTGATCCAGAAGATCTGATAGCTCTTTTCTCTGAGCTCTTGAATGTATTGTGGTACCAGATTATTCAAAGCGTCAAACGCCGTCAAACAAATTTTGTAATCAACTCGCTCTGGACACTTCAACCAGTGTTGTTCGTTTAGTAGTGGTTTTATGTGACCTTACTGCTGTGTTTTTGTGTTATTTATTGCATTTCAACATCCACAAAGTTCCATTAACGTGTGGCGAGTGTTGCCAAGAGAATTTATTTCTCTTAGCATATCGACAAAGTATCAAGCCAAGATACGCGAGATTTGTATTGCAGGTCTATATTTTTCATGATTTTTTCAACGTTGAAGTCAAAAAACACCAACTTAGAGGCTTAGCAGCATATATATTATGTTCTATATATAATGGATTTACTCAGAATTCGGAGTAGAAAATGTAGTGTGTCTGCAGTGAGTGTGTGTCCGTCCCCTCCTTACAACTTTTGATCCGCTCAATTTACAGAGCCCAAAATTTCAGAATATATAGGAGAAAGTCACAAAGACACGCCGTATTTGTCACACCTAGAACATTTAGTAAATTATCCAACTCTTTAAAGACAATCAAGAATCATAAAACTTTTATCAGACACAGGGCCGGATAAACGTGTTTTTGCGCCCGTAGCAATATATTTGAATCCGCCCCCCCCCCCCATTTTTTTTTTGAAATTTTAAATGCAGAACAATTTAAATTTATTAAAAATCACACCGGATCTAAAATGACTATGCGGGATTTTTTACATACACACCATCATGCCGAGCCTCTATCCGGGCAAGCAAAGAGAACCGAGCACCATACCTGCGAATTTTTGATTTATATGATTAACATTTTAGAATTTTAAGCGCCCTTTTTAAGACCATCGCCCTGACTTCTTGTTCCTGATTGTTCTATGATTTATCCGGCCCTGATCAGACATATAAAATCTTGGCTACTCACAGACCAATGTAATGTGCAAGAGTATTTGTTGTGATTTTGATTTTCTATATAACTCGATTCTTTATTTTTGTTTGCTTGTTTATTGTTAGTTAATTTATTTATTTTTCAAATTAAATTGTGGTTTTTGACTGCTTGTATTATCTGAGTTGATAAATGAATCATACTTTTTGGTTCTTGTCTCCTGATCCTGCTTCTTTTATTTTTCTTTTATTTTTATATAAGTATTTTTTTTACTACTACAAATTTACTTGTTGGTGTTACAACTCTATTAAATATTTATTCTGAATTTATTAATATTAATCTACATACTGTTACTTATAATAATTTGTATTTATTTGTTTCTTACTTGTTGGGTTTTCAATTTAATGCACCTATGTCTTTCTTTTCCTAAATATTCTGCTCTTGTGTAAAAGTTCAATGATGTTTTTATTTTATTATTATTTATTTAATCATATTTGGAAATTCTCAATTTTATCTAGAATATGTAGATTGACTGCGACATTCATAGTGCATATTCTTGTACTTGCCAAGTATTGTTGCTATCGACTGCGGGTATAATATTTGGTAGGACCGCTGTCAGTCTGCTGATTCATGTAAACTTATTGATGTTTTGTATATAAATATGTGTATGTATGTTTTTATATATACCTAATTTGTATACTTTATATTTTTTGCACTTGTTTCCTGCCTAAGCAATTTGCTCTATTTTATTTTTATATATAACTAATGTTATTAACGAAATAATTTGGAATATTTTTTTAATTGGTATACCCACAGACAGGCTGTGCCTTGTAGGATTTTTGTGTGTACGGTTGATTTATTATAATTGATATTATGTTTATGTATATTGTATGTTAACCGTGTACCAAATCTTAAATAAATAAAAAAAATAAATAAATAAATATAGATATGTTCTATATATACAATATGGATTTACTCAGATCGGTACTTATTTGGAATTGAAGGTTAATATTAAACTGGACATTTAGTCACAGATCGTGTCTTTTAATAATGTTGGAAGAAATGAATCGTCGATAGAAGGAAAAAACAAGTAACCTGACTTCATTGGAAGAATTTGTGCAGGGAAGAGGGGAGTTGAGTGAAAAGTTGGAGAAAGGAGACAACGACTGGATGATGAAATAAAAAAAGGATAAAAGTATGGTGAGAATAGTTTTGGGAAAGTTGTCGCTAAAAATTCACCGACGACAATAATGACACTGAAAAAAAAAATTCAAAATAGTTACAAAATTTCATGTTATAAGTAACCAAATTATTTTAATTTCATTTTTTTTACATATTATGTATCTTCTCGGGCAACTTACAGGTACTATGTGAAATATTAATTTAACACGCACCCAATTACAAGTTGCCACATTCTGGAGACTTGCGATATTAATCGTCTCACAGATCCAGACTGAAAACACAAAAAAACTGAGAACTGAAAATTAAAATTGTGTCTCCACTGGGAATCGAACCCGCGGGACCTTTAGATCAGCAGTCAGATAACCTACCAACTGAGCCACAAAATCCGACATGAAAAGTAGTGACGATAATAGTGACTACCTACTAAACTTTTGGTTACTCTAACCAAATGTTTTGTGCACGCAGCCAAACCGCACGGTAATAATGACTGTTTACTCCTCACTACCCCAATGGGATATAGTGGAAAGATATGAATTCGCAATTATTAAGGTTATTTTTATATTGCAGGATATCAACTATTATCATGCTGAGATTGTATTCTGAAAGTTTCATCACAATGTATACTATGTGCTATGTATTATGTAAGAAGGTTATTTTACTTTATCGATTATAGACTAACGTACATACTCATTCGATTATTTTCAATTTTTGAAAATTTGTATACCTTATACTCGCTTAGACCCCGTTAGGTTTTGAAGGATATCTAATCAGTTCTTCATTTTTTACTGTCAAATATTTCAAAGTGACTCCAAGCACAGTAAACATAAAATTTGATATTTTAATTTTCAAATTGCTAAAAAGGCACACCACTTTCATAAAATAGCATTGAAGAATTATCAAGTTTTCATAATAAAATATTTAAATAAAAAATAATTTAACTAACTCATTTCATAAAAATGCTTAAAGTTTTCCATACAAAATTTGAATATTTTGTTGAGTGACATGGTAGTGATGAGTATAGCGTTGGCCACGACCCTCTCATTTTTTCATGGTGTTTGTATATTAATGTATCATTTCAGCCAACATGAAACTCCTCTATGCTTACATATATACGTGGCATCCTTTTCATTCTTTCAAAATATCATTCACTGCATGGTCATGTCGTCCATTTTTGGGTGACCCCTGCCATTCACTTTATTTGAATATATTTTTAGTCAACCGTTCATCATTCAACTCCCCCAAACATTCTCAGGGCATTCATTTTCACTATTACTTAATACAGATAAAGAACGATAAAATACTAAAGGATGTTGAAATGTGAATAATTTTAATGACGATAATACATAAATAAATAAAAACATTTGAAATATGAATGATGTCTGGTGTCCGTTCTAATATTTTTTGGAAAAGACAAAATAACTATGTAAAACAAATATGGATCCTCTCTTCAAAGCTCAAAAAACTCTCATTTAAGTTATTACAAAAAACCTTTCCTTTTCCCAACCATTCAACTATTTAAAGACTTTAACGTTCTAACTGTAACACAACTTTACGTAAAACAAATACTTATGCACTTTCAAAACGATAAAGAAAACCATATCACTGCTCAACATTCTCACGATACAAGACACAGACTTCAACTAATCACTCCGAAGACGAACACTGCATACGGACATATGTAGACATTATCAATACTTGGCTCCAAAAATACTAAATTTAGTTGCTAAAGACATAAAGGACATACAGTTAATGAAAAAAACAAGACTTAAACTAACAATTCATACGTGGCTATATAATAAAGGGATTAACTATTGTCAGCAAATTCTCAATCCTTAACAACATATACAACAAATCTCACATAGTGAAACATAGACTGCACACTGCACAATGTTACAGTTTATTTTGATTTAGTAATTAATATTATGTAACTAATCTACCACCTCGAAACAGGCCTGGCCTAGTGAGGTGGTATAAACCAACCCATATATTTGATCTGTAATAATTTAAATTTTTCTGATATTTTTTTTTTTATACTTATATAAAGAAGAAGGTACTGAAGGTAAAGAAGAAGGTACTGCATGTCCGAAGATAGGATCCCAAAGATAGCCCGAGAAAACGTGCCGGAGGGGTCTCGACCACTAGGACGCCCACCAAAAAGATGGCGAGATAGTTGGCAGTCCACATCACAGGAGGCTGAAAATGCAGCATAAAACAGGCCCTGGGCCTAATAAAAGAAGAAGAAGAAGATATTGTTATTTTGGATTTTTGGTATCAATAATAATAAAAAAAAAACGAAATCTCAAATATTTGGCTTGGTAAAATTGCAAACTGCTAGCCCTAGAACAGGGTTACCTAGTTGGGCAGCAGTGATCTTGTGATCTTCATAATTGTCTTTGTTATAAAGGTGTGTAAAATAAATAAATAAATATGAAATATATTTTTTATTAGGTAAGCAATTCAAACAAAAATGTATGATTTGTGCCATAATTGTATTCGTAGAACACTCAAACTTAAACAAACTTGTATATACACAAGACATTTACTATGAACAGTAGCAAATAAAAGATAGTCACTTCACATTAAAAATAAACATAAAATATCAAAAGGTACATTACAGAAGGATATTCTTCGGGTTTTAGGCGGAGAGATAAAGTGTTAGACAAATATAAATTTTCGGCGATGAATTTTCTCGTATATGAATTCCATGTTTTGTATTTTATAGGTAGTAGTAGGTAGTTGAACAAGGTCCTAACGACATAACGATACCAAAACGAAGAAATTGGATGGACAGGAAATGAATGGGATGATAAAAATTCAATTTCATCGATGGCTCACAGGAATAGCACCGAGTATTTTTTTGTTAAATAAGATTTTATTTTATATTACTAAGATGTCAGGAAAGAAACATGAGTGGTTCGGTTTTTTGTGAATATTTTCTATATTTTCTCCAAATTTCAACATCAGTAAACATGAATTTTCACGTGCCTTTGACTAGAACAGCAATGGCTCAACATCAATTTGCTTTTAGAGCACCGACAGCATTCAATCGGCTTCCGTTGAAACTTAAGGTAATAGAAAATAAAAATAAATTTAAAAAGGATATTACCGAACATCTTTTAAACAAAATCATAAATATAAACTTATAACTAGCATGAGTTTCTGTAACCTGGCGTGTGATGGAGGGCATACTGAGATTAAAGCAAGTGAAATAATGGATTTTCTGTTTGATTTTGGGAGTTATATATGGTTGGATAATTTATATAGCGCCGTTTTCGTGAAAACTCACCTCAAGGGCGCTTAAGTATTTATATCTATGTATTTATATTATATTTTTTTATATTACATTTATGTTATGTTTATATCATTTATTATGTTATGCTTATATTATATCTATATTATATTACATTAACGTTATATCTGTATTAAACTTATGATTTTATGCTGCATTTTGTAAAAATTATTTAATATATGAAACAGTCGTCATGACACAGGCCTTGCCTAGTTTGACGGTGATTAAAACAATGCCAACACTGCTAACTACACTCATCACTATATTATGTACAGGCCTTGCCTAGTTTGACGGTGATTAAAACAATACCAACACTGCTAACTACACTCATCACTATATTATGTACAGGCCTTGTCTAGTTTGACGGTGATTAAAACAATACCAACACTGCTAACTACACTCATCACTATATTATGTACAGGCCTTGTCTAGTTTGACGGTGATTAAAACAATACCAACACTGCTAACTACACTCATCACTATATTATGTACAGGCCTTGCCTAGTTTGACTGTGATTAAAACAATACCAACACTGCTAACTACACTCATCACTATATTATGTACAGGCCTTGCCTAGTTTGACGGTGATTAAAACAATACCAACACTGCTAACTACACTCATCACTATATTTTGTACAGGCCTTGCCTAGTTTGACGGTGATTAAAACAATACCAACACTGCTAACTACACTCATCACTATATTATGTACAGGCCTTGCCTAGTTTGACGGTGATTAAAACAATACCAACACTGCTAACTACACTCATCACTATATTATGTACAGGCCTTGCCTAGTTTGACGGTGATTAAAACAATGCCAACACTGCTAACTACACTCATCACTATATTATGTACAGGCCTTGCCTAGTTTGACGGTGATTAAAACAATACCATCACTGCTAACTACACTCATCACTATATTATGTATTTTTTATAACAAAATAAAAGTGTGAGCCATCTAAGAGAAAGCATGAACAAATAAATAAATATATAAAATACACACCCTCACCCACGGAGACACACATTGACACACACAGTAAATGTTCAACTCTGAATTCTCAGTTAATACACATAACACAATATGCTGTGAAACCTCTAAGTTGGTGTTATTTGACTTCAGTTGAAAACACAATGAAAAATGTATATCGGAAAAAAATTATCTTGAACAAATCTACATTTTTTTTTTTAATATTTTTGATCAACAAAAAAAATATTATATTCTATTGAAGTTGTGATGTTTTGGTTGGTGTCCTGTCTTAGAATAAAAGCACCCTAACTTATTTAGTGGTCGCTTCAATAAAGTTTTCAATAGGAACGAATCAGGTTCATCATGTTTACTATTGGAGATGTTACCTTCTACCTGTGAATCAATATAATGAAATATTCCTTATATAGCATTGTATTTCAAACAACTTATCTCCATTTTATTTAATAAATATTTTTTCAATCACCACTTCATACCAACCATAAACATGTATCATTATGATATATAAAATCACAGCAACAAGGATGAGATAGAGGTTGTGCGATGTGCGAAAAGATAGGGATTAGGATAGTGTCAATCTAGAGTTATTAGAGAGGCATAACAGCTTAAGTCTTTTTATTTAAAGTTGAATCAATTGAGACATCGTTATATCATCACTTAGGGTGTTCCATAGTCTTTCTGATTGTATTTCAAAACAGGAACTGAAAAATTCAGTAGAATGAATGGGAACAGCTACGATCGTTAGATCGAAGAGGCAAACCGTGATTTAACCAGAAAATAACATCTTTTTTGAGATATTGTGGTGAATTAGTGTTATTCTTTATAATAGAATTATAAGGTGCAATATAAATTTTGAATTCAAATGCATGACAAGTTTTATTTACACGTGTGTGTGAGGCAGTAGATCGGTAGGGTGTACGTAACTCGGAACTTTGTTCTTAGTTTTAGTTGTCATACTTTCATTACGCTGACTAGGCATCTGTATCATATAATATAATCTAAGTTATTTATATTATACAGTAGTGAAAGTAAATTAATTTTACTACGTTGACGTATCTTAGGCCAGCGAAGAAGATTTCGGAAGTGTAAACAAGATCATATTTTGTAAAAATATGATCATGTTCAAATAAATATTTGTTCAAAATTAAAAAAATCTGCTACCTATAAAACACAGGGGCGTCACTTATATATTGAATAGAAAACTCGCCTACTGACTTTTATTAAAATATGTAGACCTACATAATTTACATAAAAGGAATAGGTACTAATACATATTTTTCTGGAGTGTGAGCTGTGTCTCGCCATCTTAAAATCCATGGTATACCATTTGTGTGTATTTCCTTTATATTTTATTTATTTATTTATATTGCTTCTCGGGCAACTAACAGGTAGGTACTATGTCAAATATTAATTTAACACGTACCCAATAACAAGTAGCCACATTCTGGAGACTTACGATATTTATCGTCTCACAGATCCAGACTGAAAACACAATTAAAAACTGTGTCTCCACCGGGAATCGAACCCGGGACCTTTGGATCAGTAGTCAGATACCCAACCAACTGAGCCACGAAGGCCGACAAATATTTGTAACATTGTTGTCATTTTAAACTGTCATCATCATACCATCACGGCACAACCAGTGACTAGTATGCGGGTGTGCATAACTATATAAAAGGAAGCACAACACACGCAAATATACACACATACCAATATTGTCTCGCCTAAAAAGGCACAAAATTCAGTATGGGTAGTGAACTATGTGAGATGAACTGTGCCCCGTGGCACAGTTGGTAAGCCGTTCGGTTTCTGTGCGGGCATCCTGGGTTCGATTTCCAGCAGAGGAGAAATTTATTTTAATTCATTTCTCACCTAAATATTGCTTCTCTGGGCTGGAAACACTGGTTAGTTGGAAGAAATTGCCATACGGCAAATAAACTCGCCACTTGCACAGGGTGCAAGGAAGTGTTCATTATTATTATTATTATTATTAGATGTTATTGTGGCCTGTTGTATTTTCGATCACCCGACTCCTATGGGGCACCCGAAAAAGAATGACAGTGGAAAATAATGGATACACTATTCAAAAGCGGTAAATATTTTTTAAAAATAAGTGAGAGTATTTATCTCGATAAATAAATGTGGTGTGCGGTTATCACAACCTACTCAATGAGGAACAAAGCACGATGGTTTGTTTGTATGAATGTATGTATGTATTATGTATACATATGTATATTCATTATTGTGATAGAACACTAACACATCAAGAGTGCCTACATACCTAGTACATTATGATGTGCATACAAAACATGGCACATTAGAACTTTTCATACAAATTTGAGGTAGGTAGGTATTTCCACTATTGTTCAGGGGTTGTAAACTATTAAAATTAAAAAATTAAAATATCAACTCAATTGTCCAATGAGATAATATAAAATAAAAAAATATGTAACAATTAATGACAATTTTGAGGGTATAAATTTTTAGGATCATGCCAGGATTAGAACGTATTAGGAACATGTCATGAGTAGCCCCCTGTTCGTGGTATAAGTAAGTGTCCTCTTGGAGCATTTTGTCGGTGCCAGCATATTCCAATATTCCTATGTTGTATAATAAATTGTATTATTGTTGCACTACTGCGTTATGTAGAAGAGTAAAAAATAAATAAATAAATAAAAATATATAAATAAATTGAACCATCGAAAAAATATTAAAAGTCCATATGATTGTATTGTATTGTATATATTTTATTTAGATGTAAAAAAAATACAATTTCTTACATCTAGTATAAACAAAAATAAAAACAAACAATAAAAAAAAAACAAATCAACATCGGATGACTAAATGAACACACAAAAAAGACACGTACCTATCAATAACAACAAAACACAAAGTAAAAACAAAAGGAAAACACACCACCACAATAGAAGACATCAAAGAACATGAAAAAAAAACAATAATATAATAATGTAGTAATAATAAGCCTAAGAGACAGAATAAGAAATGAGGAAATTAGGAAAAGGACCAGAGTAGCGGACATTGAAATGGCAATGGGCGGGACATATTCCTTGACAGGAACCCGCAAGATGGACCCCTAAAATATTGAGATGAAGACCTTGGGAAAGTAAGAGAGGCGTCGGAAGACCTCAAAAAAGATGGTCTGACGACATAGCCGCTGTGGGGGGTAGAAATTGGCTGCAAGCAGCAACCAATAGAAGGAAGTGGAAGAATATGGAAGAGGCCTATATCCAGAATTGGAGGACAGAGGGCTGAAGAAGAAGAAGAAGAATAATATAGTATCAAAACAAGCAAAACAGATATTATAGAATCTTAGAACATAATATATAAACAATAGAAACACACGATTTTTAAAAAAACTTTTGTTTTATGTATTCAGCACCTAAGCGACGAAAAGCGGCAAGACTAGACGCCTCCTTTACACATTCAGGCAAATCATTATAAAGTTGTAAGCCTTTGTAGTACACACTATTTTGTGTACCTGCCAGGTTTGTCTGCGGCAGTCTAAAGTCCCGCCTACTTCTCGTCGGGTATGCGTGAACTTCAAAATTGTACATAATATTTTTTTGTAAATAAGGTGGTAAAAGTCTATTTTTTAATTTGTTAATAAAAATTAGCACATTCAGAATTATTTGTTGTTTCACTGTCAAAATTTTCAATTAATTGCACTCTTGTCAATTTTATTGACATAATCCCCATTTTTTTCATTTTTTCATTTTTTTCCCCATTTTTTTTATTTTGTTATACGTATTGCTCTGTGATACAGAAACTATACTTCCTGAGATGATGAAGTCCACACTCCAGTCCACACTCCAGTCCATCTCATGATCTTCCAGGCAGACGATGTCCAGATGGGATCTCACTAGCTACAGTGTATGCAAGTCTGTCACCGTTCATTCAGAATCTTCATCTACATAGATCTACTCCACCAAACTATGTCATCTATGTATGTTATAATATGTACATTTTTCGTAAAACCACGTTACGGACAGGACCTTGACAGGGTTTCGACGAAAGATGTCAAGATTGTCATTTATATAATATTGTATTATTCTAACATAATTGTCAATGTGCATTTTAGGTTGGTTTTCCCATACCAATTGCCTGAAGTACCTACCTACCCTGATACATACTGTGGACGCTTTTTTAGCTTGATGTTAAAGAGTCGATTTGATCCATTAAAACATTACTGCATGTTACAACTGAGTCTCGAGAATGGAACTATATTTACTAGTTGCATGTAACACATGAGATCCAACTGTCGATAGCGATAGTATGTATAGTTGAAGAATAAGAATCAAACTATAAACCCATAAATCCAAATTATTGAAAATTTTAACACATGTTGGTATGTATGTCAAGATAGGACAGTATGGAGGTCAGTCCTGTTTTCCTACCCGGAATATGAAAACAGCATGATGGTTCTGTATGTATGTTTGGAGATTAAGTACCTATCAAACTATTAAGTCTTCTTACATATTGTGTATAGGCGACTGCCCTACAAATTGTATGAAGCAATGTCGTCACTACATTCAATTTTTATAAAAATTGTTAAAAAAAGTTTGATATGTGCTAATACCACGGTGATTTTTTTATAGAAAACTAAATTATCTAGTTGGGGTGTTTCGGCTTTTTTCGATATTTAAAAAAAAAAATGAAAATATAGGCAGTTTAACTCATAAATTTATCATAAAAAAAATATTTTTCTTAATAAAAAATGTTTGAGAAACTCTGGAATTTTTTTGAATAAATTAATTTGAGATTTTGTATTTTTCTGTGCTTATACCAATTTTCAGTGTTTTAGCTTTTATGGTTTCTGAGATATATGGAAAAATAAATTAAAAATTCAAAAATTGATAACCCTTGACTGAAACAAAAATTCAAAATTCTGAGTATAAAAGTTTTGTAGGCCTATAACTGTTTATATATTCTTAAATTTTGGGCTCTGTAAATTGAGCGGATCAAAAGTTATAAGGGGGACACACACACACACACACACAGACACACAGATCCACAGACACACACACACACAGACACACAGACACACACACACAGACACACGAAATGTTCTACTCCGAATTCTAAGTAAATCCGTGTATGGAACATATATGCTGCGAAGCCTCTAAGTTGGTGTTTTTTGACTTCAAATTTGGAAAAGCCGCGAAAAAAGTAGACCTCTGCATACAATTCTCGCGTATCCTGGCTTGATACATTGTCGATATGTTAAGAGAACAAAGTTCTCCTGAACAAATCGACAGTTGGAACAAATGCACACTCGCAGACTTATTGCCATTATGCAATTTATTCCAACCAACCAGATTACAAATGTGAAAATTGGTTTTGAATGTGACTGATTATCAACGTTGAAGAGTTTAGTATAGCCACAACATCAATTATTATATATTGTTATCGAAAGCAAACATGTAGGTATTGAAAATTTATCATTTTATTCTGAAAGATGGGAATTGATACTATAATACGTTCCTTATTATATCTTATCATATAGATATATTTTAATAGGCTGAGGTGGTTCGGGCATATCCTTAGAAAACCGCCAGAATATATAGGAAACACTGCACTGGACCATCGAGTGTCTAGCAAAAGAACCAGAGGGCAAAAAACGGTGGAAAGGCCTGGTGGCTGAGGACATGCAGGAATGTGATGTCTCTGAGGACGATGCTCAGGATAGGGCGAAGTGGAGGAGCGCAGTGAGGAGAGCGGACCCCACCACCATGTGGGATGCAAGCTAAGGAAGAGAAAGAGATATAGATATATTCATGTGGGATGGAAGCTAAGGAAGAGAAAGAGATATAATAAATTTCTTAGATCTCAAAATTCAAATTATAAACAATAAACTAGATCTTGCTATCTACAGAAAACCCACCACAACAGACACTGTCATACCTAACTCCTCGTCCCACCCCATCTCCCACAAACTTGCTAGCTTCCATTCCATGATAAACAGACTCATAAATATACCTATGACACAAAACAACTTCCAACACGAACTACACATCATCAAACAAATTGCATTGAATAACGGCTACAATAACAAAATAATAGACAGCATACTCGACAAAAAACAAAAACAAAAAACAACTGACCAATACATATATCCATTCAACACCAAAAACCTAAATACAGAACAAAAATGGAGAAAAATTCTATACACAGGACCTATTTCTATAAAAATAAAAAATACACTGCCAACTAACATCAAAGCTGCATTTTACACCAACAATAACATCAGTAGATCATTATTAAATTCTAAAACTAAAAGAAATTACAAAGAAAAAAGTGGAGTTTATAGAATAACACGTGGTGACTGTAACGAAAACTACATAGGACAGACCTCACGAAACCTAAATATAAGAATTAACGAACACAGAAGATGCTTAAACAATAATAATTTCTCAGAATTTGCTAACCACATTATCCAAACTAATCACTCATTCAATAACCACAAACTAAAACTATTACACGAAACACAAAATAAAGGACACCGACTTAACAACTACGAAACACTCGAAATACACAAACACAAATTCCGGCTTAAAACTTATAAATAACCATACCTTTCATAATTCTTCTCCAATACTTAATATATTCGTGGCGGCCTTCGTGGCTCAGTTGGTTGGGTATCTGACTGCTGATCCAAAGGTCCCGGGTTCGATTCCCGGTGGAGACACAGTTTTTAATTGCGTTTTCAGTCTGGATCTGTGAGACGATTAATATCATAAGTCTCCAGAATGTGGCAACTTGTTATTGGGTGCGTGTTAATTTAATATTTGACATAGTACCTGTTAGTTGCCCGAGAAGTAATAAATAATAAATAATAATATTCCCCATCAAAAACAAAAACATTACATAATACTCCCTTCCCCCCACTAACCCAACCAACCCTCAACCGCCACACCCCACGCTTCACAGACAGATACACACAAATTCAACATGTTAGTCTAGACACGCCGGTCGATGGAAGGACAGCGCTTCCGAAACATGTCGCGAAGTGACTCAAAAAACAAGTGGTTTATAGCGAATTTATGATTCAAATATGGTTAGATATATTTTATTTAAAATTTTAATATTTCCAAACATTAATGTAAAGATATTTATATATTCATGAGAATTTATGATGTCAAAAAAAATACATCTCCCCATTTCAACCTTTCCTCGGACCCCTAGTCTCTCTTCCACCACCTTTCTTTATGCCCTTTACTTATTATAAATAATTTGTATTAATATTCTTATAGTGTATTACTTTTAAAGTGAAAATCTGTTATTAGTTTCCTTGTTAATATTACCTTATATATTTGTATAGATTTTGTAAAAAAAATCTTTGGTTTTCTTATAAATAAATAAAATAAATCGTCAATTAACTTGGTAACCCCTGATCCCCGTAGGAACGAGAGATGAGGTCACTTAGGATTCCTTTGTCGATTTATTGAAAAGCCCTGTTGAACTCGACGCCAAAGCAAGCGGAAATATTATTTAACACTCGCAGAGTATAGATAAAAATATATCTTTTTAAGAAAAAGCTGGGTTCGAAATCACCCCATCATTTTTTTTTTAATTTTATTTGTTTTCGGAAAATAATTTACAGTCTAATAACATTGCTTATACAGATGTACAATGTTAAAAAACTAAAACCAATTAACAATTTCCACATTATTAATAATATATTTAAAGTTGTGTACTTACATACTCATAACTATGAAAAAAATATATATACTTAAGACTAGTGAATGAGTGTATTTTAGGTTGGGGTATGTATTTTAAATAAATGGCTCTTAGTATCAGTAATAGTATAGTTAAAATACTTTGATTTCATAAAATTTTTCAAAATTGCGTCGTTTAACGGCATTAGATTTCAATGAAACAACCAAAAGTATTGAATAATTTTATGAAATCAAAGTATTTTACCTATACTTTTACTTTAATCTTTGTTCGAGAAACACAGCCTTTGTATCAAGTATACCCTATGCAGAGGAGATTTTTCACCATTTTTTTTCATTATTTTTTGACCACAAACTTTATTTTGTTCTAAGTATATTAGTACATTTTTCTATATTATGTTTTATTTGTTTTTTTTTGTTCTTATATGTTTATTTGATTTTCTTTGTATTATCACTTTTTATGTACGATTGATGTTGGCATCAACCAATACACTGTCACTGTCTCGAGATACATTGGCCCCGACACAAGTATATTTGCCTAGTGGGGCATTGCAGGTTCAATAATTATTGTAATGTCTATCAGTGTATGTATAAATTATAGGTTATTTAGTTATTATATTATTGTGATTTACAGAATTATTATATTATTGTGATTTCAGTTTTAAAGAATATTTATACGACTGATTATTTGCGTGTTCAAAAAGTATTATTAAAACTCATCTCTCTATATTAATATATTATGTATATATGTACTACAGACAATTGGGGCAACTGATAATTTTACGGTTTTACATTGTAGTTGTTTAATTATTATATTCAATTTAAAAGGAATAAGAATGTCGAGGAGAGTTCGCGATACGTCAAGCCAGGGCAACTATTCCGAATGAATTGCAAAGATACTAAAGTAGCCGTTTATTACTGAAGTTATAAACGGCTGTTTATAACTTCAGCTTGCGTTAGCAGAAATGATGTGAAGTTAGAGATGTGGGAACATCATAGGGATGTTTCACCACAAAACAAACAATTAAATTAATAAATTTGTGTGTGATTGTGCGTACATAGTGTCATACAGAGAATATATAAATCCGCAAACTCGCATAATTTATTCCAATAAATCTCGATACTACAATCAACTTTAATTTATTTTTCAATTAAATTATTATACACTCTTCCCGGTTCCAAAGTTCCCTGGTTCGATTTCTAGTCTAGACATAATTATTTCGCAGTTTTTAGTCTGGATCTGTTAGACAATCAATAATGTAAGTCTCAAAATGTGACAACTTGTTATTGAGTGCGTATTAAATTAAAAATTGACATAGTAGATAACATTCACATTCTGGACACTTTTGATATTTATCGTCACACATATACAGACTGAAAATACAATTTAAAACTGTATCTCCACCGGGGATCGATTTCGGAACCTTTGGGCTCAGGAGTCAGCCTGATGGCCGCTTTATTCTTGATGATCGCTCGTTCCTCAATACAGATGACAATTTTAGTTTGATTTAAATTTTAATGTGAAAAACTTTGTTATGGATGTGTGATGGAAGGTTGAGAAGATATTAGTATAGAGCTTTGTATAAGAATGTGAATAACTGTGTAGGTAAATAGATATACCTACATGTTATTTGAAAAGGAAATAGAAGATAAAGTATGTAGTAGGGAGGGGGAGTGTGAATTTGTTACAGTAGTCAAATCTTGTCGAAAATGGCTTCAACTTTTATTGAAGACTTACATAATATTATGTATGTAGGTACACTGTACATAGATTACACTCAAGATATTTAATATTAATATGAGCCTACGTCTGCTAGACTTTGACATTATTTTGTATAGGCCAGACATGATTAATCTTACACATCACTACCCAAGAGGATAGAGTGGGGGGGGTTTATGAATTTGCAATATTTAAGGCCATTTTTTATTGCAAATTATAAACAAGTATCATGCTGAGATTTTATTCTGAAAATTGCATCACAATATATCTGTGTGTATGCTGTGTACCATATGCTATGTAAAGCGTGTTGATTATTTCTTTATCGATTATAGACTATAGTGCTCATTAGATTCTTTTCAAATTTTGCAAAAATGTATAATATAATACTCGCTTAGACCCCATTAGATTTTTAAATATATCTGAATAGTGCTTTTCAATTTTTTTAACTGTCAATTATTGCAAAGTGACCCCAAGCTCAGAAAACTCGAACTTTTTTATTTTATTTTCAAATTGGTAAAAAGGCACATCATTTTTATAAAATGGCATTGAAGGATTATAAAGTTTTCACAATAAAATACTCAAATCAATAATAATTTAATAAACTTATTTCATGAAAATGATGGTCATGACTTGGTGTTGAGGTGTATAGCGTTGGCCACAACCCACTTGTTTTAAATAATTAATATGTCCTTGTTACAAAAACACCTACCTATATCTTCATACATTCACTACTCCACAACCCATTCATTTTCTAATGCATTTAATTTTTTTAATATAATTTTGTTTCAATTTTAAACATAATTTTAAGCTATTTTATTATAATTTTATGCTTTCGGAAATAATAGATTTCGAATAGTTGAAAATTTCGTTTTTAATACGTCAGTTATGGTAAGAAGCGAAAAAAAAACTGAAAAATGGTTTCATGAAAACTTATTTAGCAAGAAATGTATTTAACAAATTTCAATTTAAAAACCTTCACGTAATACAAAAAAATAGATTTTTTTCACATATGTAATGTGGCGGACTTATTGCCCGTAGGCAATTTCTACCAGTCAAGCACACTAATAAATACGACAGTACAAGCAAGTACAAAAATACATAATTAATAAAAACTAATAGGTATGGTATACATTACAATGAGAAAGACAAAAAAATAACACAAAAATGCAAAATTAAAATAATACATAAATATGTAAAAATATGTTCTCCTTTATTTTAACGACGTATCTTTTGAAGGTTCTGGGGAAAATATTTTCAAAATTTATTATCTAGCCTACTATTTATTGCCTTTTAAGGCAGAAGACTAGGTGAGCCGATTGGCTTGTGTGCCTGCGTCCTGGGTCCGATTCCCAGCGTAAGAGAAGTTTATAATACTTAATAATTAATGTACATATATTTGTGAAGAAAGGAAAGTGTGGCGTAAAACATCGTTTTCAACTTCGCACGGGACGCAGTGTGATGGTATGTATTATATTTTTCTTATAAATAAACATCTTTTCTTCTATTCTATGGAGTCGAATGATATTACGTGTTTCCTTTTACAATGAATTCTGTGGGTACTTTGTACTTAAACTAACATAATATACTAGCACTATATGATATTTTGATTTCAAATCTTACAAAAGTATAATATAAGTAGGTAACTATTGATACAAATATATCTAATATCAGGATACAAACATGATCCTTGCTGGATTCCTTACAAAGAGACCGGTACATGCACTGTGTGACCAAAGTTTCCAAGATTTGGGTGACCAAACGTTGTCATATTTTAGACATCGTTCAACAAAACATGATATGTCAAAAATATTACTATTTGAACTATAGTGGCATATTATAGCTATAGGTATATATGATGTCATATCTCAGCACTCTCAAAATTATCTTGAAAGATGTTTTTTTTTATTTTAATTTGAAAAATATTCAAAAGAAAAGTGTTTTTCGTATAGATGCAATAAGATACATATATCAAACCTCTGAAAAAGAAAAAAATACATTAATCAATGTTGTGGAGAGTTAAGGCCCTTGTATACCTACCCTGGGAATACGGATGCACACAAAAAGCACACTAAATTACCTTCTAATGTATTAAATACGAAGCAATATTGTATATCACCTAATATGTGATGTACAATATTTTTTCGCGAAGAATAGGTAAAATGCAAAGTTTTTTTTTAAATAACAAGAATACCTAGTAATTAAAACTTTATAATATTACTAGTTGCATGTAACACATGAGATCCAACTGTCGATAGCGATAGTATGTATAGTTGAAGAATAAGTACCAAACTATAAACCCATAAATTCAAATTATTTAATATTTTTAGATATTTGGTTTTCTATACAACACATGTACCTAGATATGTGTGTATGTCAAGATAGGATAGTATGGAGGTCAGTCCTTTGATCCTACCCAGAATATGAAAACAGCATGATGGTATGTATGTTTGTTTGGAGATTAGTATCAAACTATTAAGTCTTCTTAGATATTGTGTGTAGGCTATTGCCATACAAATTGTATGAAGCTATGTCGTCACTAAATTCAATTTTTATAAAAATTGTAAAAAAAAATTGAGATGTGCTAATACAATACTGATATTTTTTATAGAAAACTAAATTATCTAGTTGGGATGTTTCGGCTTTTTTCGATATTTTTTAAAAAATTGGAAATATAGGCAGTTAAACTCATAAATTTGTCATAAAAAAATATTTTTCTTAATAAAAAATGTTTGAGGAATTCTGGAATTGTTTTGAAATAACTAGTTTGAGATTTTGTATTAATCTATGTATATATCAATTTTCAGCGTTCTTTTATGGTTTCTGAGATATATGGAAAAATAAACCAAAATTCCAAAAGTTGATAAACCCTGACTTAAACAAAAATTCGCAATTCGCGAGTAAAAAAGTTTTGTAAGCCTATAACTGTTTATATACTATGAAAATTTGGGCTCTGTAAATTGAGCGGATCAAAAGTTATAAGGGGGGGGGGGGACACACAAAACTCACATAAAATGTTCTACTCCGAATTCTGAGTAAATCCATGTACGGGGAACATATATTATATGCTGCGAGGCCTTTAGTTGATGTGATTAGCATGCAAAAAGTCCACTACGCTATACAAAATGTTCCTTCGTACACGCATCTTGGCTTAATAATGTCGATTCATTCAGAGAATTGAATTCTCATGAACGAATCGACAGTTGGAAAAAACTCAGCCGGTAGATTATCGTATTCTCTTTTGATTGAAGTAAGAATAGGCCTTGTAAATTTTTAGTTACTTACAATAAAAAAAGGGTTTCACAAAAACTAATTTTACAAGAAAAGTATTAAACAAATTCAAACTTCAAAGAACTCATGCAATATAATAAAGATGTAAGTATAAATTTTTCTTTATTTCAAAGACGTATCTTTCGAGGGTACCTACTGGGGAAATTATTTTCAAAATATACTATATAGCCTCTGAAGTGATGGCCACAACATGTTCTTTGTTGGTTTTTAAGATTGCATACATGCATTATACCTATTCTAGTCCATTAATATATTCCTCGATTATGACTTAAAGGTGAGATATTCACGAAAACGACGCTATATATACAATTTTAAATTTATTTTTTGCTGTGTGGCACCGGGATGGAATAGTGCTTCCGCTCATTTTTGGGTAAAAGCCGAAATACATGAGGCAAAATAACTTCTCACTGTGGTTCACAATGCATACCGGCTGTAGTGCCTATTTTATATGAGACTAGACTAGTGTGTCGTTTTTACTTTTATAAGATAACGTACACCCGCACACCTGTCGCTGGTTACCCCGCATTGTGGAATATACCGTGGTGGTGTGTATTTTATTTTTATTATTTCATTTTACAATGTACAAGCACAAATGAGTTACCAACATATGGACCGTTGAAGACTCTCGATATTACCAATTTTCAATTACATTCAAATTTAAATAAAAAAAAAGAAATTAATCATTCAATTTTTAAAAACAAATAACTAAATCAAAAAATAAATCAATTAATAAATTGTGTATTATTAATTAATTAATTAATCACAGTTTTTAATTGTGTACCTTTTAATTTAGAGTTTGTCCCATAAAAAAACATACAAAGTGTATGCCAACCAAATCCCTCAAAATTCGACGTAGGTATAGTTACCATCAATAGACATACTTACTGAGAAGTTTTTATAAACAAAGCGTCAAATGATAAAGAAAACTTACCGCAAAATGTATTGCGCGATGAATGTATGGAATCTGTCACCCGCTGCCTACCTGACCATGCAATAGGTACCTACCTACTACAGTGGCCTACCATATTATTAGACTCACTGACATTTCAGTGTGGTTTTTACAAGAAAAAAATCTCAAAATAATGTCGTTTTGAAATCCATAAAAAAAGATAAAAAAATCCTTTGTCAAACAAATAAATATATGAATCGACTTGATTGAGCCCAAAAATGATTTCTCAAATTCTTAAATTTCAAATCATATAACGCATATACTTCACATGATGACATTGAGAAACACTTCCGAATAACCAAGACACAGGAGAGCGGTTAAAGCTGAAAATTACTGAGTATGGAAAAAAATGTCTTGATATTAATGACTAATCTCCTGATATTAATTAGTTACATCATGATATTAAACAATAATATCCTGATATTAAACATTCATATCCGGATATTAATAACTCAATAATCTTTTCTATGAATTCAATCTTTTTGTCGTCCTTCGTGGCTCAGTTGGTTGGGTATCTGACTGCTGATCCAAAGGTCCCGGGTTCGATTCCCGGTGAAGACACAGTTTTTAATTGTGTTATCAGTCTGTGAGACGAATAATATCGTAAGTCTCCAGAAAGTGGCTACTTGTTATTGGGTCCGTGTTAAATTAATATTTGACATAGTATCTGTTAGTTGCCCGAGAAGCAATATTAAATAAATAAATAAATATTAATCACTTATATCTTGATATTAATAACTAATATCCTGATAATAATAACTATTATTAATCTGATATTAATAACTTAATATCCAAATATTATTAATCACTAATTTCATCACTCGAGAAATCTTGAAATATTGACTAATTTGTCACTCCACAAATATGTTTCTCAAAAAATTGTTTTGTACTTATAATTTTCATTGGGTCTAATAATTTGGCAACCCTCTGTACATGCAATGGGATATTGTTTATTGTGTCCGCCGTGCGATGTATGAGAATGGATGATGATAATAAAATGGTGAATTGATCCTTACGGTCAATTTCGGCGTATCAAGGGTATTATTAGTTAATATTTTGGTAATGTGAGTGGGATGTGGCCAACACTAAACTCTCCACACTACGAGAAAATAAATAACTAGGTATACATACACGTTTTCTTTTTCAGAGGATGTCAATCCCTGAATACGTTTTGACGTAGCCAATTTTTAACGAAATTTAAAAATAAATATATCCACTATTACAAAACGGGAGATTATTTTAAAAGTTTTGACAAATTAATTCATAGAAAAGATTTAAAATTAAATTAAAAGTCGTGTTTTTTTTTAAATACTTTGTGTTTTGTTTAATCGGTTCGTGTTCATTCATTCATACAATCACGGGATATTCCACAATGTGGGTAACCAGCGACAGGTGTGCGGGTGTGCTTTATCTTATAAAAGGAAACAAGACACATGCGTGTATTCACACACCAGTCTCGTCTCACGTAAAAATCACTACACTCAGAATGGGTAGTGGTGAACCACATTGATATCATAATTTTTGCCTATTGTATTTTCGATTACCCGGCTTTTTATTGTAAGACACCGGCTTCGAATAGTATTTCCACAATTTTCTATTACCATTGTTTTCGATCAGTGTGATACAATTTATTACGCAATTCGCTAGCGCGCGTCTCATTAAGAACAAAAAAAAAACTTTATCCAAAAAATAATTATAATACGGTGAAAAGATTCTGAATGCATTTATTTTTCACTTTTGATCAAATTATATATTGGTATTTTATAAATTTTATAGTAACACCTTTACATAAATAAAAGCGCTTTGGGCACTTCAAACTAATTATCAACTTTATTATATATTTATTCAGAACATCGTGGAATTTAACATAAATAGATAAATAAATTAATAAATAATTAAATAATATTATTGATTAATTAATAAATAAATAAAATAATTAATTTATAAATATATAAAAAAATAATAGTAAATGAGTAATTTAGATGGGTCGATGGCAGAGCGGTTAGCGCATTGGGTTAGTAATCCAGTGGTCGCTAGATCGAATCCTGCCTCGACCGATTTCGTTCACCTATAGCACAAGCATTTATGCTTATTTTAGGGAACGTAGGAAGATGTATATGTACTTGTTTAACAAGGACATATTCATTTAAAAAAAAAATGTTATAAGTATATAAATAAATAAATAAATAAACAAATAAATAAAAAATATATATAAAAAAAAATTGAAAAAATAAATATGTAAATAAATACATTAAACAATTTATGATACTAAGAAAAGAGTACAAAAAAAATTATCAATAAATACATAAATAAATATATAAATATATAAATATTACATCCCAAACTTATAATATAATATGATTGAATCTCTATAACCCAAAATTACCGCAAATAAAGCTCCTATGGAATTGCGTAATATCTATTACGTGATTGTCTCCAGAGATATTTATCTCTTCTTTACAATGGTAATGTAGCTAACGATTATAATGCAGTTGTATTTAGGATACACGTGACACAAAAGATAAGATGTACCTACATGTATATATAATACATTAAAATACATACATTAGGAATAATACAAAGCGGTCAAGTTCATTTGCTTAGTGTATTTCTGACAATGCTAATCTGATTTTTTGTGAAACCAAGCATAAATGTAACAATACTGAAAGAGCAGATGTATTTTTAGAGTCTAAAGCTTGTGTCATAAAATACTTCACAAGATTAAAAATATACAAAAAGAAAATTAAACTCTAAGCGAAAGACACATAACGCTAAATCTAGTCACTGAAAATTAATGCTTAGGAAATTAATGCTTAGTTTAGGGAATGTATATGTAATTGTTTAACATGACATTTATTTTTTTTTATAAAAAATAAATAAATAGTACCTACCTACTTCCTGGTCGAAAAAGATCGAATCAGATCCTATATGAATTTTGGTCCTAGCTGCGGAAGTTCGCTTTTAAATCCTTATAATTAAGTTCTATTCGTCTGAAAATCGAACTCAATGTACATTTTTGTACAAAGATGTAACAGATGAAATTACTTACAAAAAAGTTTTACTTTTTTTTGTAAGAAATTTCATTCATTTTTCTCACATCAACGAAAGGCGTCGTTTTCTAAACCATTATTTTTTGGTATAATATACTCATAATAAGGTTTTTTAGGTTTGCTTCAATAACCACAAACATCATTGTTGAGACCACAACCGAGAGGTGTGGTTCAAATCTTGGACAATGTAAAGATTAGCCAGTTTTTTTTTAACAAATTAGATAAAAGGACAGTGTTTTCAATAACTGTCTTGGAAATTCTTTCAAATTTTGGAAAAAAATATTATCAATCTGTATTGTATGGTGAACTAGTATAAAATTTCCTTTAAATTTTTGTCACATTTTAAAAGCGTTAACATTAATATTAAGAAAATCAAAATGATAATTTCAGCCGAGATAGCCATCAAAATACAAATCTCCTACTTAATGGTGTTAGTTTAAAACAATTAAGTAGGTACCTACTTGGGTAGTATAATTACTGAGAATCTACCTGACACTGAAATACACAACAGAATAGAAGCCGCCTGATCGGCCTGATCGGCATGATCGGCGTTAGACAGGGATGCGTGCTGTCTCCATGGCTCTTCAACCTGTACATTGACTTCTGTATAAGAGCCCTTAAGGATGAAAGCAAGGGTCTGAAACTGAGTAATGTAATAGTGCGTGATTTGATGTATGCAGATGACAAAGTACTGTTAGCTGAAAGTATGGAAGAGTTACAGTATCTTGTAAGCATGGTATATGAATGATGCATAGAGAACGGTCTGAGAATGAATGCCAGCAAATCAAAGGTAATGGTCTTTGAAAAGAGTGAAAGCAGAACAGCGTGTAAAATAAGAGTAGAGAATGAATGGCTCGAGCAAGTCGACGAGTATGTATGTATATCTGGGAAGCATGTTTCAACGGAATGGACGACCTGATAAGGATATCGAAAGAAGAGTTATGGCAGGAATCAGAGTGAATGGAGCACTGAGACCAGTTATGAATGATCTCATCATATCAAAGGCTGCCAAAGTTGCGATTCATAACGCTATCTTAGTGCCAACATTGACGTATGCAAGTGAAACCTGGACATGGCAGAAGTCGCACGAAAGCAGAATAAATGCTGTTGAAATGAGATCGCTAAGAAGAATCTGCAATAGAACGATGTATGACAGGGTAAGAAATGAGAACATAAGGAAAGAATGTAAGATGAAGAAAGATATCATTAATAGAATGAAAGTGAACACACTGAGATGGTTTGGCCACATGGGTAGAATGAATGAGGAACGCCTGACGAAGAAAATATACAATGCGGATAGGATTGGATTGAGAGGCCGGGGCCGCCCAAGAAAGGGATGGCACGACCATGTGATCGATAGTCTGAAAGACGAAAATGTTAGAAGCATGTACAATAGACGAACATGTATGAGACGATGCATGAATGTTGTTGAGGCGATGAATGTGTGCCGGATAGAAAGATATGGCGTTCGGTTCTCTCTGCCTACCCCGTAAGGGACATGTCGTGATGGTATGTATGTATGTATGTACTGATCGGCATTTTACAAAATGAAAAATTTTCTCCTCGATGTCAATATAAACTTAAAGCTGAAACAAAGAATGGTCAAGTTTTATGTGTGGTCAGTGCTGCTTTATGGGGTGGAGGCGTGGACTCTCAAAGATAGTATTATAAACCGCCTTGAACCTTTTGAAATGTGGATCCGCTGCAGAATGCTGAGAAAATATATCGTTGTAAAAATACGCTTTATAACTGTTGAATTTATTATTATCCATTATGATAATAAGTTCAACAGCCAGTATCACACATTCTGATATATTCACCGCTAGTAATAACGCATACAAAAATTCTCTCTATAAGTGCATAGCATGAACTCGTATGTTGAATTTTTTTTTTTTTGTTAGTTATTTTTGTTTTTTCTAATATTATCTTTTGTATACTTTTATTTACATTTTGAGTTGTTGTTTGTAACAAAAATATAACAATTTAACTGTCATAATCCTTTTCCCATCCTTTTTCTTTCCCGTCACAGGCAAACATACATCTTAGTTATATTTAAATTTATGATGTTTGAAATGTTTTATATTTAATATCTGTGGACATATGTAATTGGTCTGTTTGTCTTATTTTATAGTGTATTATTCCATTTTAGTATTTTAAGACTGTATTTGTCCCTAAATAAATAAATAAATAAATAAATAAATGATATAGTATTGGAGAGAAAAAAACTCGAACTCCGTGGCTATTTTGCGATATCCAGCTACAGGTGTCAAATTCTTGGGTATTCACTTGGACAATAAGTTGTCACTTGACCTTTAAATCTCAAAAACGGTCAGTTCATGTTTTTTTCAACTCAGACAACTGAAAAACATTCGTCGAAATTTACCTAAGAATGAGACTAAAACACTTGTAAATTCATTCGTTGTGTCTCGGCTTGATTACTGCAACGGCATTTATGCTGGATTGCAGCTCGATAGACTACAGATGGTATTTAACACAGCGGTAAGACTTATTTTCGGTGCAGAAAAACGATGTCACATAACTCCACTACTAAACGAATTACACTGGTTGAAGTGTCCAGAGCGAATTGATTACAAAATTTGTTTGACAGTATATAATGCTTTGAACAACCTGGCACCAAAATATATACAAGAGCTGTGTCAGAGAAGAGATCTCTCTGGGAGGCATCTCACACTCAGGTCATCTGGATCACAGAGTAACAATTCCTTAAAGGAGTTGGACAGAGTCAACAAAGCGGCTTACTATGACCGATGCTTTAGTGTGAGTGGTCCTATTAAGTGGAATTCACTGCCTCTAGATGTCCGCAGTGCTCAAAGCAAGAGCACTTTCACTAAAGGATTAAAAACAGCTTTGTTTCAAAGAGCAACACAACATTAGACTATCAGCGCCCTTGGTATGATCTTGAATCATTAAACGGCGCTATACAAATGACTTATTATTATTATTTTTATCTAAATAAACATTGAAAAACCGAGATATTTTACTTATAGAACGTACAGAAATGTATATTATGTGTAAGTCTCTATACCAAATTTTCTCATACAGAAATGGTTCAGACATATTGAACAATTAAACGAAGGGGATTAAGACCAGGTTTAGCGAATATGTAACTGTATTCACATATTATATGCAGTTGAATGGCTTAAGGATGTTTTCAAGTATACAGCGTTGTGTGTAACTATAGCAATACGATTTTGTAAATACAACAATGCTATTATTTGTAATATTATCTATGTTTTGACACGTCGTTCTTCGAGTACCGCTACAAAGACTGTATATGCGACTCAACAAGAGGGTATGATGTACAAAGAATGAGGGATTATACCGATTGAAGGAATAGGCGATGATTCGTTTTTGTTATATTACCTATATCCGAAGAGATTCTCAGCAAAAATAAAGAGACTTGGAACATGTTGAACACCATATATCAAAAAGACGTGCAATTTGGAAAGGACATGTTGTAATGCGACTCGAAGATCTACACATCTTGGAGGGAATGGTTGAGGGATGAGCTGGCAAGAGCGTCTTCGCCCCGGAGTATTTGTAACAGGTGTCCGAGTACATGACGTTTACCTCCTACACATAATATGTAGTTGAAGAGAGTCAGAGAGTAAAACCATGTATGGGAACATACATGCTGCGAGGCCTCTAGTTGGTGTTATTAGCATGTAAAAAGTCCACTACGCCATACAAAATTTTCCTTCGTACACGCATCTTGGCTTAATAATGTCGATTCATTCAGAGAATTGAATTCTCATGAACGAATCGACAGTTGGATCACTGTATAAGTTTAAATTATCAAGTCATCAGTATACATGTATTTATTTTAATTTGTACTAGGCTACTAGGCTATGTCTGTCCCAGAATAGCGTTGCATAAATCAGTTCTTATTAATTTTAGTGTGTTAATTTTTATAAGGTTTAGTGATAGGTTGAAGTGAGACAGAAGTGTAAGTGTACGTTAAGGGTTAATTCTAATATAATTTTGTTTTCTTTTTGTAAGTTGTTAAATTTTATGACTGGATCTTGGTTATAAATGATTAATAAAAAAAACAGATTGGCGTATCGGACACTTCCTTTTCATTCTTTTTAGAAAAAGTGACAGTTCTCAACAGCGTAAAATCGCATACAGAAGCATCAACAAAATTATAGACAAAACAAAGATAAAAAACCACAGAGGCGTTTGGCTACTACGATAAGTCAATAATGTTACTATATTAAATTTATTTCCAGTTTATTTTCTTACTTTAGTAATTAACCAGCTATTTGCTATAGCTTTTAATTTGTTATGTAATTATATATTTTGTAGAAATTTACCACATAGTTTACGATTCCATGTCTGAGAATATACTTGTTCATTTATCTCGCGGTTATTTCGAATAGAAATAATTATACCAATAGTATTGTATCGAATTGCCTTTATTGGAACCGGCTAGTCTTTAGTAAACAAATGTTGTATCAATTATTTAACTATTTTGATTTTGTAAAAACCAAGAAAATAAAAGACACAGTTGTATCATTAAAAGATAAGATTGTATCAAATCCTGTTTGTACCTCGGCAGCCTCCATTCAATTTGGCGGATATCCGATATCCCTCCATGCCCGGGAAGAGGAAATAGCTAATTTCGCGATCTTGAACCGGAAACACGTGGCGGCGTAAACAAACGATCATTCTTATTTTGAATGTTGTTTTTTTTTAGCGATTACAACTATTTGGATATGAGGTATAAATATTTTTATTTCTTTTCCTTGTTAAACGAGTACACATAATATATCTTCATGCATTCGCTTAATTAGGCATAGATGCTTGTGCTATAGGTGAACGAAATCGATCAAGGCGGGGTGGGTTCGAACTCGCCATTTCTGGAATACGAAGCCAGCGCGCAGATAATTAGTGGATTGTGGCAAACACTTTTCATAGCAAAGATGGGTCGATAGCAGAGCGGTTAACGCGCTAGGCTAGTAATCCAGTGGTCACGAGTTGGAATCTTGCCTCGACCGATTTCGTTCACCTATAGCACAAGCATTCATGCTAGGGAACAATCAAGCTTATGTTAGGAAACGTAGGAAGATATGTACTTGTTTAACAAGGACATATTTTTATTTTTATTAAAAAAATAAAAGTGTATATCGATCGTTTTCTTCTACTGACTCGATTTTTTTAATACTAGTTGCATGTAACACATGAGATCCAACTGTCGACAGCGATAGTATGTATAGTTGAAGAATAAGTACCAAACCCATAAATACAATTATTTATTATTTTATGATATTTAGTTTTCTATACAACACATGTACCTAGGTAGTCAAGATAGGATAGTATGGAGGTCAGTCTTTTTTTCCTACCCGGAATATGAAAACAGCATGATGGTATATGTATATTGTATGTTTAGAGATGAAGTATCAAACTATTAAGTCTTCTTTGATATTGTGTATAGGTGACTACCATACAAATTGTATGAAGCGATGTCGTCACTAAATTCAATTTTTATAAAAATTGTTAAAAAAAATTTGAGATGTACTGCTACAATGTTAATATTTTTTATATAAAATTAAATTATCTAGTTGGGGTGTTTCGGCTTTTTTCGATATTTTAAAAAAAAATGGAAATATAGGCAGTTAAACTCATAAATTTATCATAAAAAAAAAATACTTTTCTTAATAAAAAATGTTTGAGAAATCCTAGAATTTTTTTGAAAAAACTAATTTGAGATTTTGTATTTGTCTATGTTTATGCCAATTTTCAGCGTTCTAGCTTTTATGGTTTCTGAGATATATGGAAAAATAAAATAAAAATTCAAAAGTTGATAACCCCTGACTGAAACAAAAATTCAAAATTCCGAGTATAAAAGTTTTGTAGGCCTGTAACTGTTTATATATTCGGAAATTTTAGGCTCTGTAAATTGAGCGGATCAAAAGTTATAAGGGGGGGACGGACACACACACACACACAGACATACACACACACACACACACACACACACACACACACACACACACACACACACACACACACACACACACACACACACACACACACACACACACACACACACACACACACACACACACACACACACACACACACACACACACACACACACACACACACACACACACACAGACACACGAAATGTTCTACTCCGAATTCTGAGTAAATCCGTGTATGGAACATATATGCTGCGAAGCCTCTATGTTGGTGTTTTTTGACTTCAAAGTTGGAAAAGCCGTGAAAAAAGTAGACCTCTCCATACAATTCTCGCGTATTCTGGCTTGATACATTGTCGATATGTTAAAGAGAACAAAGTTCTCCTGAACAAATCGACAGTTGGAAAATATTGAAACAAAAATTAACATTGTATACATAAATTCATTGTACAGACGTCGTGATGTCATTTTTATGGTGAAGGAGAATACCTACTTTTTCTTTATGACAAAAGTGACCATCCTTGAATACACTTCTATGGAGTGTATTTGCATTGTATAAATTATTTAAACGAAAATTAAAAGCAATTTTTGAGAATGCTTTCAGTATTTTGAAAGATGCGACAGATTAAACCATATAAAATAAATTATTAGCTTTCTACGTGATACTTGTTGAGAAATTTTATTAAGAATCGTGAAATATAAAAATAATTGATACATTACTAGTCTTTAAATTCGAAAAACAAATAGTAAGGCACATACCTCACTAAATAATTACCGCATTTTAGTTGCATGCAACATGTTGTAGTGCTCGGACGTATTTTATAGTCAAAATGCCATATTACGTTATGAAAACATGTAATAATTACAATAAAACTTCGAAGGACCAACAAGATAAATCATTTCATACTGCATATTTATTCAATAACCAATATAGGTATTTATATGATTATTTCGATAGTTATTATTATTTTGAGTAAATAAATCAATTTTTTTTTTTGACAAACTTTTCAATATCTCAATAGAGATGAAGTTGGAATATTATAGAAAAACCAGGAACTCAATAAGAAGGCATAATTGGTGAACGTTGCGGAAGCGCATAAAGTGATAACGTAAACCAGCCGATGACAGGTCGTAAGCCCTGTAGGTGCCATGGGTTTCTGGTTATTCTATAATATTCCAACTTCGACTCTATTGAGATGTTGAAAAGTTTGTCAAAAAAATAGGTATCATTTGACTCTCGATAGGGAAAAAATTCAATGTTTGCTTATATGCAATTAAAAAAAATATTCGAGTTACAACTTACATAATATAAGTTCGTCTCTTTCACAATCATTATTTGGTGTGAGAGATAATTATAATGTGATTGCACTGGAGAAAAAGATAAAATATGTCTGCTGTATGTGTCTATTATTGTATGTTCTCTTTCACACTTAATGTATTCTGTCGTGTGTGCTCTTTCTTGGTAATATTGTAAGAATTCGTTCAACAGTACCATTTTTGTGGAGCGTTTTGTTTTCATATAACGTGTCTATATATACATAAAATGTCATTGCCTATTACATAGAAGTGGAGATAAATGAAGTAGTTTATATGGAAAATAATGCAGTTTATTGCCATTCGGCAATTTATTCCAACCAGAGAAGTGAGAATTAATTTGAAATATTTTTTCCTTAGATGGGGATCGAACTTAGGACTACCGTACAGAAGTCAAACGATATACCTACTAGCTCTACCACGGAGGTCGGCAATGTGCGCAATTCCAACGAAATTAAGAAAAAAATTTTGATACAAAATATTTTTATACATATTTTAATTGTTTTGAGACATGTACTAATGCAAAAAATACGTTATTACTCCATTGTTACCTACATAGTAATGATTATAAAGGAAAAATTATCAAAGAGTTCTGGGGGGCATGTCTGGTGAACATGTGGAATCAAAACCATCCACGAGGGCAAGTCTGGTCAAACGGCAAAATCAAAACCATCCATATTTACCCATATCATGGATATACCTAATTATCCTATAGAGTTTTAGTATAATCAATTTCTTAAATTTTTAATTTCCTTTATGTTATTTTTTATTACTTATTTATGATTTATGGTCTTTTATTTGTATTGTGTTCATTTGCAAACTTTCACTTATATACATACATTGTGAATACTGTATTATTGCAGATAAACGTCGACTTATATATTGCTATTAGTTGTACTTACATACACACATTTATATTCTGTAACTGCTTGTATTCCTTAATAAATAAATAAATAAATAGGTAAATAAACAAATAAATAAATAAATAAATAAATAAATAAATAAATAAATAAATAAATAAATAAATAAATAAATAAATAAATAAATAAATAAATAATATATAATAAATAATAAATAATAAAAAATAAATAATAAATAATAAATAATAAATAATAAATAATAAATAATAAATAATAAATAATAAATAATAAATAATAAATAATAAATAATAAATAATAAATAATAAATAATAAATAATAAATAATAAATAATAAATAATAAATAATAAATAATAAATAATAAATAATAAATAATAAATAATAAATAATAAATAATAAATAATAAATAATAAATAATAAATAATAAATAATAAATAATAAATTATAAATAATAAATAATAAATAAAAATAAAAATAAATAATAAATAATAAATAATAAATAATAAATAATAAATAATAATAAATAATAAATAGTAAATAATAAATAATAAATAATAAATTATAAATAATAATTAATAAATAATAAATAATACATAATAAATAATAAATTATAAATAATAAATTATAAATAATAAATAATAAATAAATAAATAAATTAAAATAAATAATAAATAAATAAATAAATTATAATAATTAAATAAATAAATAAATTATAATAATTAAATAAATAAATTAATTAATTAAGTAATTATATAATTAATTAATAGATAAATAAATAAATAATAAATAAATAAATAAATAAATAAATAAATAAATACATACATACATACATACATACATACATACATACATACATACATACATACATACATACATACATACATACATACATACATACATAAATAAATAAATAAATAAATATATATTATAGATCTCTCTAAGATAATTATATCCATGATAGGGGTAAACACAGATGGTTTTGATTTCGCCGTTTTACCAGACTTGCCCCCCATGTTTACCCATATACCCATGTTTACCCTTATCTTAAGATGTTTTATAACTCCATAAGATAATTATATCCATGATATGGGTAAACATGGATGGTTTTTATTCCGTCTGTTGACCAGACTTTCCTCCTATACTTGCCCCCCCCCAGATTTCAATTACTGTATAGGAAATACAGGCTTGATATTATTTAAATGTGATTATTAAAAATATAGCCCCAAGTTTAGTATGTATAGTTGTGCCGTAATAAAAATGCACAGATTGGTCTGAATTATACGTGATTCATATGAAAATAATTTCATACTGTGATATAATTCAATCGTTACTCTTTTCCGCATAACCCAATTTGCGATATCAAATAATGCAGATCTAGTTTGCAACAATACTATCAAAAACTACGCACAATACAAAACATTGCATACATTTTATACAGATTGACTTGTTGTATGTTCAATGTGTAACAACTCCAGTGCTTCTCAAAATGTACACACATAGGTTGTGACGATACCTATACACCTCACTACCAAGTCACTTCACAAAGTATTCAAATTTTGTATGGAAAGTATTGAATCTTATTAATTATTGAATGCCATTTTATGAAAGTGATGTGCCTTTTTAGCATTTTGAAAATAAAAATATCTTATTCTCAGTTTTCCGAACTTGGGGTCAATTTTAAATATTTAACAGTTAAAAAATCAAAAGGCAGTGATCGGATATGCTTAAAAATCTAATGGGGTCTAAGCGAGTATTAGATATACAAATTAGCAAAATTTGAAATCAAATTAGTATTCTAGACTATATTCGATAATAAAGACTGCTAACATTTGAAAATAGGATTTTTCGTAAAATATTAGGCCCAAGACCAGGAATGGCGGCAGGTACCTGGAGACCACGAAGCAATGAGGAAATTTGTGCATTGACAAGACAACCTTTAATCACAAGCGAAATCAGGTACAGAAGATTAACGTGGATTGGACATGTTGTCAGATCAGGGGAAGAAAAAGCCACAAAACGTATCCTGCAAAATAACCCTGTGGGCAAGAGACCTCTGGGAAGACCAAGGCAGAGATTGATGGACAATGTTACCCGAGATCTGAACGTGCTGAATGCTTGTGATGACTGGGAGTCCACTGCAGCTGACAGGAAGGCTTGGAAAGCTATTGTTCAGGAGGGTAAAGCTCTACCGGAGTTGTATGGCCATCGGAAGTAAGTACTATAATCGATAAAGTAGAATAAACACGCCGTACATAGCACATAGTAGACAGCACACACACATATAAATTTATTTATTTATTTATTTAGGTTAAATTTAGACAAAAAAACAGCGTTAAGACATAGAACAATACAATAGTAACATCAATTATTAAAGGCCTATTACATTTTATCGTTGTGATTAATATAAAATAATACAATAAGTTTGCAAAAAATCATAAAATAATATGATCATAGGTTGATATGTAGGTAAGAGCAACATTTCAAGTTTACAATTATTCAAAACATAATATTCAACTTAAAGGAAAAAAAGAAAAAAGATAATTTAATACCGTCAAGGTTTCCTATAATAAGCGGTTATTGATCTTCTTTTGTATAGAGTATTTAAATGTTGTGGAACTGGGGTGGAATATGTCAAACTCTTGAAAGCTGTTATTGTATGTATCGCACATTCTATGAATTGTCATGTTTTTGTGTAATTGGTGCGAAACGAATGAGGAGGAGTAATAAATTATGATGAAACTTTCAGAATACAATCTCAACATGTTACTAGTTGATAATTTGCACAAAAAAAATACCCTAGAAAATTGCGAATTCATAACTACCCTGACATACCTGACTAACAACTTTTATTGATGCACCTGCTCTATCCCCTCTCTACCACAACCTCTCTCTCCTTCCTTTCTTCGTTGCTGTGTTTTTACATTTTATAATGTTTTTAATTTAAAGTACCTACCTATAGTAATCGTAAAACATCTTGAACCCTTCACGGATATCGTAAATTTGTGTTTTTTTCCTTGTTTGCATATTATGTGCAAACCGTTCCCACGGCGAAAAGGCTCAAAAAGTTTGGTGGCATCTATACCTTACAAATTGAATATTTCTTTCATTGATTCATTCATACATTCATATTTTTTTCACTTTTGTAAATATTCGTCCCCTGGCGTCCCCTAGAGCTTGTCCCCTCGGTCATACCCTCCATTATGGCGTGCAAGAGGTCCTCTTGTCGTATTACATGGCCGATCCATCTTGCACGCCTTTCGGATAATGTCCTGAGCAGGTGCCTTCCCCCTTCGATTCTTTGGGGAACCTCATCATTCGTTATGTGAGAACTTACTTACTTTACGGGTCCGGAGCTCACACCTTGCCACTCCAATAGGCAGCGACGGATATCGCCTTGTCGTGTGGGCGTTCCAGTATCAGTCTCGTGCCTTCTATATTCGGTCTGTGGTTCGTAGGTCCTCTGTGCGTCTCCTTTATCATCAGTATATCTATGTATTTGCAGATATCCGAGAGTATGATCTCTTTGTCTTGACTTAATCCCTCTATATTAATTGAGGGCGTCGTGAGTGGCTCTGATAAGAGCCTTTTTGTCGAACTTTTTGTGTGGCAGTCCGGTGTTGAAAGGATTGGCCGACTAATGCCGTTACCAGGGAAGATGTGTATGTATATATGAATCATATTTTATAATGTCGAAAAAGTAACTTAAGGAACATATTTGTACTTGATTTATTTGTATGGAAAACTCACTGATTACCTTTAGGCTAGTGAGATCTCAAATATTTTGTATATTTTTAAACAAAAAGTGACTAAAATAATAATTACCTACATACCCTCACACTTCCATACAAGGTCTTAAACAACTCCAATGCTCCAGATTATTTACGAAATCAATTTCACTTCCTCTCTGAACACGGGTTGCTTCTTCGTTCAAATACTGAAAGCACGCTCAGTATTCCAGTAGGTACACACTATTTTTACTTTATTTTATTTTTATTTATTTTTATACTTCCTTTTTCACACTACTTCCTTTTTCACCATATCTTTCTCCGTACAAGCAGGTCGGCTTTGGAATCACATCCCATCGCAACTTCGAGTTTCATTAACACTTCCCATTTTCAAAAGAAATCTGAGGAATAATTTCCTTACACACCACACCTATTTTGTGTCCTTATCCTATCCTTGTCCCCCCCCCCTCTCCTGTCCCCTCCGTTTCTTTATTGTTTTTGTTTTATATGATAATAGTCATAAGACTCATAAAAATGTTGGTGCATACCATAAATATAATAGTTTTTCACCAAATGAATATGGTTGGTTGGAAGATATTGCCATTTGACAATAAGCCCGACATTGTGCACTTGTACTCAAAAAGTTTAAAAATAAAATAAATAAATAAAATAAAATAATAATTAAATAGTTACATTTTTCTAACGGTACAGTTTGACAAGTACTGTGTGGGGGTTTAAGATATTTTTTATCCACCATTAGATACGAAACTAGATTACAGAGTGATCACATTGTATGTTTTACTCTTGTACAATTATACTCCAACTAGGGTAGGTATGTCCTCGCCTATATATACGCCCCACACAAATGTTACAATGTTTACCCCATGGTGGTTTCAATTAAATACATCATCTGTCATACAAAAATAATCACAGCGTACATATTCAATTATTTATATTTTTTTACAGTTATACATATTAATTCTGCGTATGTCGTGTTTAATGTTTACCTCAAACCAAAGCTGATCACCTACAGTTTTTCACGCTAAAGGATTTAGACAGAACCACCAATGCGGCATACCTACTATGATCGATGCTTTGGTATTTTCATTTGTCCTATTAAGTGGAATAGATTGCATTCAGGACACTCACTCTGTACTGCAAATCTGATCTCAATTTCAATTTCTAAAGCTTCTGGGTCAACAGAGTAGAAAACCATTATAAAATTAAAAAATTGAGAACACTATATTTTCCATAGATTCTTTTTATTACGACGGAACGTTTTCGCTTAGGTGTCTTGGTATTATCAACGTCTTAATGAAATAAAATTTGTCAATGTGTAGGGTTAGTCTTGTCAAATTTAGTTTCATTTATACCTTGATAAGGGACAAAAATCATCTACATTTCTGATAAAGTCTCCAAGCTGAAGTGGCAATGATTTGGTCATACGACAAACCAAGAAGATGACAGGTGGACTTTTAGGATTTTCGAATGGAGGCCGTACCAACCGCATTTTTTACATATTTATATTATAATGCATTTATCATTAGCAGATAGTATCATCAACTATGGACTGAGTAGCCATGGCAGGACATACAAAACCTATTTAGCAAATATGTATAACCTACAATTAAAACTTTTAAAAATCATAATAAATGATAAAAAGTACGTATCAGAACAATGAAAAGGGTATATTCAAACACTGTAATGTATTAGCTGTATATCATAAATTAAAAATTGCAATCTTAAAAGACGAACATGATAACATTAATAAATAAAAAGTTAATTCATGTAGAAATAACCTCCGAAAGTTAAATTACTTAAAGAAATATATTATAGGTATTTTACCTGTGTATAATAATGTACATATATGGCATGAGAACATGGGAATATCTCCTGCCAAAAATATTAAATGATATGGATGATGAGCTCTTGCATATATGCACTACATGCCCTAAATATTTTACCCACTTAAAATAGTATATGATGAGGTCCGCTGATGACAGCTATGTGTTCTAGGAGCATACTCCTTGAGTTTAAATTTTGCATAGCTTTCTGAGCGTTTCCTTATAATTGTCTTTTTTTGGCAATTAAGTTCAGTGTCTTCAAATATTTCGAATTCTCCGGACTCTTATATTCTTCGTGTGTCCTTTCAAAATTTTGCATGAGGCCGTTATTAGTCCCCATAAGCAGAACGGGTGGTGGTGAATGAAGATCAGCTTTCTAAACTACCTCGTTTCCGTGGCATTTATTCCACTCTCATGCTTTTCATGCCACGTCCATGTCTCAATATTATTTCATAACATTGAGTTATGTTGTCCATCAAGAAATTGACAAAACAGTAATAGGTATATCGTGTAGTTCACTGTGAAGTTGCTAACCATTATCAAATAAGTTTCTTTTTTTGTTAACCCCCTAATTACCCCAAATACACTCTTGTTATTTCTATTATTCGTTGTAACAATTGTATTGTGAATGTGGCTGAAAGGGTTAAATATAATGGAGGATTAGCTTGTTCCCTTTATTGTTAAATGTACCATATATACAATACCTACATATAGTTGTATGAGAATACATAGTTGTCAAGAAAAAATACTTCTCGTGTAGACACTTCACTATTTATATTTTCAGTTTTAATAATATCTTTTTCTTCTTCTTTATTCTTTGTGAGGCACCGGCTTAGAATAGTGCTTCCACTCTATAAAAGATTATGTGTTGGAACATCCCTATGATGTTCCCACATCTCTACCTTCACATCATTGCTACCAACTCAGGCTGAACTTATAAACAGTGATCCCCTCCTACGCTAATCATTTGTAATATCTCCAGTTGCCGTGGCTTGACGTATCGCGAATTCTCCTCGACATTCTGCTTCCGTGTAAATATAATAACTAAACAAGTACTATGTAAAACATTAATCGAAATAAATAAGTATCAGAGTGAGTACCTACTTACTATCTTTTATTATGTGAATTATCAGTTGCCCCAATTGTCTGTAGTATATGTCTTAATATAGAGAGATGAGTTTTAATAATACTTTTTGAACACGCAAATAACCTTCTGAATAATATTCCTTTAAATCAATTAATCATAATCAATCTAATAATTAAATAACCATCTCCCTATAAATTATGATGATTTTCGGGTGTCAAAATAACATCTCGCGTAAGTCAGCAATGAGGTTCTCTATCCATTCTAAAAGTAGTGCCTTGTTGAGTGAGATAAGACTGGTGTGTAGTATACGCGCATGTGTAGTGCTACCTTTTATCAGGTAATGCACATCCGCACACATGTCTTTCGTGCATGCTCTGCCATGCGTCTATATATAAAAAAAGATGTGGGTACAAATGTATGTATGTGGTTGATGCACTCTTATACCATTCATAAGATTGCGATGAAACTTTGGAGAGTTGTTAAGTCTACACCGGAGAAGGATATTCATTTGAAGGATATCTCACACAATAATTTATTAAAATAATTGTGCGGGCATCGCACTGGTATAGAAATCCAGTGGTGGCGAGTTCGAACCTCACCTTAGTTGCCTTGACCGATTTCGTCACCACTGGCACAAGCATTATCATCATCATAAGCTCGACAGCTCTGTAACATATTTTTTCTAGGGTCTCGTTATTAACTTCACGCCAAAGCCCCAGATCCTCAGGGGACCAGGGTTTTACGTTCCGTAGCTGGGAGGTTTCAGTTTTATGGCGCCGGAGATTCACCATTCATCCACTCCTCTCTGCGATGGTATTTTACCAGTGGAACATAGAGGCTCACTGATCAGAGACCAGAGGCTTGTGGTGCCTAGGATACCACTCGAGGTCGTTAGAGTAGAACGAGTAGAATTATTATTAGTATTATTAATGCTATTTATTTATACGACACATATTTTTCAGTGTCCAGACACGTATGCTGTGGAAACGCGAGCAGACACTGTACGAACCAAGGGGCTCTTAAGGACAACGGAAATGAAGGTTCTAAGGTCAATCACTGGTCTCCGAGATCGTGTTCGCAATGTTCAAATAAGGAAAACATGTGGAATAGAGGACATCGTTCGGTGGAGTAGATCCAGAAGAAGGCATTGGAGGGACCAGGTAGCCAAGATGGACAGTGATAGACTTGCATATATAGCGACGAATGAAATCCCTTCTGGCCGCCGCCTACCCGGAAGACCACACAAGAGATGGAAGGGTAGCTGGACTTCTTCATCCCAGGGGGCATAGTTTCTGAAGAACAGACCAACTAGGTCTACTAAACTAAGAAGATATTTTCCAGCAAAATATATATCTCTGTGACGCTGCCAAACCTAGAGTCTCTATGGTAAAAGCATTTATGCTTAATTTAGAGAATATAGGAAGATGTGTATGTCCTGGTAAAACAAGAAAATATTCATTTTATAAAAAAATGTACAATAACCATATGAATACTATAGAAATGTCATATTTTTGTATACAAATAATACCAATTTTGTAAAGCTGAATAATATTTAGCAGCTGTCAACTGTGATAAACTCAAAATGGTCACAAGTTTCAACAATGGCTGTTTTAGCTCAAGTGGTAAATTGAATTTCAACTGTCGGAAGGGTGCAGAGCCATATACAAATACAATATTTTGTATAGTTATTCGCTACTCAACATCAAAAATTACATTATAATAGAGAGACTAAACACAATGGCTGCAATAGTTAACTGCATTATCCAACAAAAGATTCACTTATCTGCCATCTAGCGATAAGATCGTATAACGTTTGTTATTTTAATCTCTCGATTAGAGTATTAAGCGATCAATTTACGGAATAACCGTATTATTCTTTACTCCGTCAATAGATGGTGATTTGTGATCTATATGTTTTTTATTTGTAATCATTGTATGAATCTTTTAGCAAGAGTTCAAATATTTGATATTGTGTGTAATATTAAGCAAAAAAAATATGTAGGTATACTGATTTATGACGGCAGTAAAACTTAACTTGAAGAAAATGTATAAACTTGAAAAAAGGTAAAAAAAATTAAGTGAAGAGGGATAAATGAAAGGGATCTGTAGGTACCTATGACTGGAAAATGGAAGCGCCTGTATACCTATATGTATTGATTTTCTTTTCCTAATTTTCTCATTCCTATTCATTGTGTTCTCCTAAACTTCCTGCCTTGTATGCATATATTTATTTTCTTAGATGTTTTATTTCAGTAATTGGTGGTGATTGGTATTTGATGTTACAATCATTCATTCATTCATTCATACCATCACGGCATATCCCACAATGTGGGGTAACCAGCGAAATGTGTGCGGGTGTACATTGCCTTATAAAAGGGAGCACAACATATATGTGTATACCCACACACCAGTCTCGTCTCACCTAAAAAGGCACTATATTCAGAATGGGTGGTGAACCTCATTGCTGAACTATGTGAGATGTTATTGTTGCCTGTTGTATTTTCGATTACCCGGCTCTTACGGGACACTCGAAAACAATAATAGAAAAGAGTGGAAGCACTATTCTAAGCCGGTGCCTCACAGCTAAGATGTTACAATCATGGTTTTTATATTTGTTGAATAATTAAGCCTTGTTATGTAGATGTATTTCAAAACTGTATGTACCTAACGAACAATTAATAAATAAATTGCTACTATGAAAAATGCCTAAAGTGGCAATAAACTCGCCACTTGCACAATGTGCAATGTAGTTTTTATTATTATTATATCCAACAGTCGAGAGAAGGAGGCTTAGGATGATGAAGATGAAAATGTCGCTGATAACGATTCATGATTAATCTTAGAACCCGGCCCTATAGTTTGGAGTTTCTCTGCAAAACATAGTAGTTTTCTATAAGTAATCAATGACCTTCTGCATGTTATGTTTACCTGGTAGGTGGAATTTCTTTCATATAATATTACGCTGTTCTAATATTTCCCGCCTTATTCTATGCGCCCCTGATATTTGTTCCGTATTCATTAGACCGCGTATCTCGCATTATTCAATTCAAAGAAACACACTTCATAAATTCTTGAGTCCGTCACGTGGGCGCGCAGAGCATGAATTTGTGTTTTTTAAGCGCAAACCGCTCCACTTCACAACTAAAATGCTTAAGAAGTTTGCCGGCATTTGTACACTCCTGATCCCTGATAGGTATTTGAACTTTACGATTGATGTGCTATTAACATCATTACGCGAATTGCAACTACCTCTTGGTACTATATGTGCGCCTGATACGTTAATAGTTAATTTAAGCAGCGATACGAGGACAAAAATTTACAAACATAGAAAATTATGTACATAAATTGATACATATTAAAATCTTACTAGTTGCATGTAACACATGAGATCCATCTGCCGATGGCGATAGTACATATGTATAGTTTAAGAATACGTAGCAAACTATAAACACTTAAACAAACACAAATTACTTATTAAATATTTTAAGATATTATGTTTTCTATGCAAAACATGTAGGTATGCATGTCAGGATAGGATAGTTTAGAGTTCAGTCTTTTCATAGATAGTATATGTTAGTATCGAACTATTGAGAGTCCCCGTATACATTGTGTAGTGTATACTGCCATATAAATTGTATGAAACAATGTCGTCACTAAATTCAATTTTCATAAAAATTGTTAAAAAAAAAGCTTGAAATGTACCATCTACTTAAATGTTCATATTTTTTTATAGAAAATTAAATTATCAAGTTGGGGTGTTTCGACATTGAAATATAGGCACTGAAACTCATCAATTATTCATTAAAAAATTTCAAAAAACAATTTTGATATTTTATATTTGTCTATATTTAAACCCATTTTCAGCAATCTAGCTTATGTGGTTTTAGAGATATATCGAAAAATAAAGGAAAAATTCAAAAGTTGATAACCCATGACTGAAACAAAAATCGAAATTCTTATTATAAATGTTTTGTTGGCCTATAACTATCTACATATATTATTCTGAAATTTTAGGATCTGTGCATCAAAAGTTATAAAAGGGGGGCGGATACACACACTCATACATACACACACAGACACACTAAATGTTAGATCTACTCCAAATTTAGAGTTAATCCTCATATATAGAACATATAAATATGTATTGGCTTGATACAATGTCGAAATGTTAGGAGAAATAAATTCTCTTGTACAAATTGACAGTTAGATAATAGGTATGTATTGTTTCATAATTATGAGAATGCGGTATCGCAGTCAAGATTACATCCATCGAAACAATCTTCAACTATCAATTTATTTATGTAACAAATTCGTTTATTTTTAAAGAGTGTTAAATACTGTGGTATATTCATTTCTTTTGAATAATGAATGTCCTACTTTAGCGGCAAATATAAAGCAAATAATGACACCTTTTGTTACACACATAATAATATATCTGCCCAAATACAAAAAATAACAGCGCGGCGCCTGCTCATTTTGGTGAAAGCATAGATGTAGAAAATATGCAAACAAATAGTACTTAATGTTTTTTTTTCATTCACAGTCCTCAAACAGACCTTAATCCTAAGGGATTTTAAACTAGTTTGAGATAAATCCTTTATGAACATGCTCCAAATTCCTCCTTTGAATATTACGGTATTGAAGTTCTTAGCTTTTGTGTTCAGATTTGGTAAATGTTTATCTAAATAACTTGTAAGATGCAAGCAGATGACAGTACTTTTAGATACACATTTGTATAATTATTACGCGATTGGTACAGTAGAACTAATTCCAGGAGTAAAACTATGAGAACTGGAACTAATACAAGGATAATAAAAACAAAACTTAAACGCTGGAACCAATTACATGAATAGAAAAATTGAAAACTTGAACTTTTCCCTGGAGTAGACCAATAATTGAACATTGGGATTAATCATCAGTGTAGAACAATTGATCACTGGAACTAATACAAAGAGTAGAACAATAATTGAACACTGGGATAATAATTGATCTTTATTGTAGAACAATTGATACACTGGAAGTTATCCCAGAAGTATAACAAAGATTAATAACCAGATATACATGTAGCTATTTTAATCATTATTATCATATCAGCCTTTTTTGTCCAGCTATTAACGTAGGCTTCTCCTGAGACTCCCACAGCTGGGCAGAAGTATGTGGTAATCAATCAGGCTAAAAAGCTCCAAGTAGGTACTTCAGACTTTTGTTTCTTATATTTTACGCCATCAAACAAATTGAATACCATACTATACCATCACGCCATTTCCCTATTTGGGGTAGGCAGAGAGAACCGAACGCCAGACTCCTCTCTCTTGCCATACATTCCTCTCTTCATTCACGTCCATACATCGCCTCATACACGCTTTTCTATTATTCTTACTTCTAACATCTCCATTTTTCAAAATCCCATTTATGTGATCGTGCCAACTTTTTCTTGGCCGACCTCTTCTTTTCGTTCCTCTTTTATCAGCCTTTTATACTTTTTTGTCAGACGGTCATCACTCATTATTTCTATGTGGCCGAACCACCTTAGGGCATTTATTTTCATCTTACTTACGATTTTTCTTTCAATCATACATTCTCGTCTAATATCCTCATTTCTTATTCTATCATACATCGTTTTACCACACATTCGTTTTAGTGACCTCGTTTCAACCGCGTTAATTCTACTTTCATGCGTCTTCTGCCATGTCCATGTCTCACTAGCATACATTAGAGTCGGTACGACGATACCATTGTGTACCGCGAGCTTTGCTTGCCTCGAAATAATTGGGTCAGCCATTACCGTTCACTCTATTACCTGCCGTTACTCTCCTTTCAATATTTTTTTCCAATCTTCCATCACGCTGAAACATGCCTCCTAAGTATAAAAATATTCATCCAACTTATTATTCAAAACAGTCAAGTCACAGTCAACCTAAACAATTAAACAATACGGCCCAGAGCCGTACGGCCGTATTTCCCACATTGACTGCGACATTCACTCTTTATAATATTACATTTTTATTACAGAACCTAATACGGTAAACGTGTTTTAGTTCTTTTTTCAAAAGGTGCCAGCGTCGTAGATTGTCTGTTAACAATGGATCTTAGCGGGGTTTAGGGGAGGCAGAGAACAGGAGGGAGGATGTTAGGTGTCTAAAGAGGAAACTTGGAAGTGGTATGAAGTGGGAGGGGGTTGGACTGTCTAACGCCATTTTATTTTTCCCGCGCAAACGTAATCACACGTAATGGCTAGTGGAAGAGTCTGCGTCGATTGTACATTGATGACATCAACCAACTGATCCACGATGGCTGACACAAGCTTATAAATATATATAATATATCAAATCAAAATGATCGATGTTAGTACTTTTTATGTAGAACAATGTATTTTTTATGTTTATTTTTTGTCTGTGTGTGTTTTTTCATGTTCAAGTTATTTAGAACAGCGGTTTCCAATTTTATTTGGCCATGGAACCCTAAATGATCATACTTTTTTTGGCGGAACCCTAGATCTGGCTATTTTGATAACTACATAAAGTGTTTACCTTGTATGTACATAGTTTGAATATTTTCATGTTAGACTGTATCAATAAATCAAAATCAAAACTGCTGCGCAGTGAAAATTTTTTAAGCTTTTAATGTTTGCACCAGTAAACCAAAAAAGATAAATGCCGCGTAGCGAGAAAATTTCAGTCCTTTTGTGTTTGTATCAATAAATAAAAACGAAAATTGCCGCACAGCGAGAAAATTTTAGACTTGTAATGTTTGTCCCAAGAAATTAAAACTAAAATTGACGCACAGTGATAATTTTTTATTTTATCGTGTTAAATATTACCTGAAATTTTCTCACTGCGCGGCATTTTTCGTTACGATTTGTTGAGTCAGTCTTGTTATGTTTGTATAAATAAATCAGATGAGTCATGATTGTGCTGTACTGTGTGCTGTGTGCTGTGCAATGCACCGCTCGTCTCCACGTCCCGCACCGCCCGCACTTTTTATCGGGTAGACGCGACGGCGCGCGGTAACGAGTCTTCCACGAACGTTTTATGTTTTATTTTGATATTATTGTAAGCTTTTAATAGATTGATGTATGGATTGGATATTTTTTGTAATGTAAGTTTTATCTGTATCTATACTTAATTCATGTATTGTTAGCTTCAATTCGAATAAATAAAAAATAAAATTTCTCTCGGAAAGACCGCGGAACCCCTGTGACCCTTCCACGGAACCCCAGGGTTCCGCGGACCACCATTTAGGAAACGCTGATTTAGAAAACAAATAGGATACAAATAAATATGTAAAGAATATATAATATGATAACGTAAAAATTACAATTAGCTCATGATATATTTTCACAAATGTGCATCCCAATGATATATTTTCACAAAATGTATAATGTGTACTTTGTTTATTAATTTTGTTATTTGTATAATCTTTAGCTTAAAAGTAACAACAAAATACTATACGTTGCATGTATTATTTAATTTTATATAATACCTACATAGGTATTTATGTATGCGATATAGATTACGGATGAATGTGACTGTGGTATGTACTATTTATCGAAATTGTTGTAATATTTTTAATGTTACAAATTTTTTTTTTTTAATGTTCTTTTTTTACTTGTGCTACCTACTCTTCATGCTCTTACACATAAACTCAATCTCGTACACACACAAACACAGACACACATACACACTACACTCCTCCCTTTTTCCTCGTTACTCCATTTTTTCCCTTATTACTGTTGCAATAAGATAATATGCCAATTTTCACTATATGACACTCAAAGTTGAATCGATATAGGTACTCGTTTTGGATATTTTATTATTAAATATATTATTGTTTTTTATGATATGTAGAACGTGTATTCACCTTTTACAAAAATAAATAAAAAAATAAACACATGCGTATTGACAGTAAGGTCAGAATATATAAAACATGTGTGCGACCGATTATGACGTATGCTGTGGAAACGCGAGCAGATACTGTACGAACCAAGGGGCTCCTAAGGACAACGGAGATGAAGGTCCTAAGGTCAATCACTGGTAAAACTCTCCGAGATCGTGTTCGCAATGTTCAAATAAGGAAAACATGTGGACTACAGGACATCGTTCGATGGAATAGATCCAGAAGAAGGCATTGGAGGGACCACGTAGCCAGGATGGACAGTGATCGGCTTGCAAATATAGCAGCAAATGAAATTCCTTCCGGCCGCCGCCTACCCGGTAGACCACACAAGATATGGAAGGATAGCTGGACTTCGTCATCCCAGGAGGCATAGTTTCTGAAGAACAGACCAACTAGGTCTACTAAACGAAGAAGAAGAAATAAAAAAATAAATATGTGTGTACGTATGTTATGTATTATATCGAAGAGTTTAAATTATGCAGGTATTGTAGTTTAAGCAACTCCGCATGTCATTGTTTTGTGAGTAGATAGTTTATGCAGCGTCGATCGACATAGAACAAAAACAGAGATCTAAAATTATGTGAGCGGCAGTGAAATATTAATTTCAAAAGGAAGGTGAGTCTACGCGATTTTTTTTTTGCTTTTTCATCAAGAACTAATCGAATATTTGGAAATTAAACCTACATAAAAATGCATAATAGTGTAACAGTAACAGTTCTAGAACAATCTTTTGCCTAGTGGGACGAATCAGCTTATAAAGATTATCAACTAGTATCATGCTGAGATTGTATTCTGAAAGTTTCATCAAATTGTATCTGTGTGTGTGCTATGTAAGGCGTGGTTATTTTACTTTATCGATTATAGACTAAAGTACTCATTCGATTCTTTTCAAATTTTGCAAATATGTATATCTAATACTCGCTTAAAAACCCCATTAGATTCTGGAGGATATCAGAATAGTGCTTCTCATTTTTTTTAACTGTCAAATATTTCAAAGTGACCTAAAGCTCAGGAAACTTAAAAATTGAAATTTTTATTTTCAAATTGGTAAAAAGGCACATCACTTTCATAAAATGGCATTGAAGAATTATCAAGTTTTCATTATAAAATATTAAAATAAAAAATAATTTAACAAATTTATATCATGAAAATGCCGAATATTTTCCATACAAAATTTGAATACTTTATAGAATGACTTGTTAGTGAGGAGTTTAGCGTTGGTCACAACCCACTCGTTTGTGTTATTAATAAAAAATATTAATTAATTGTCAAAATAAAAATCGACGCATTGTCTGATTTGGTTGATAGAGTAACAAATGACTTTTAAAATGAAATTATGTCCGCTGTGCTTCAAAAATGGAATAGCTAATGAAATTAGTACCAAAAGATGACTACAGATGGAACCTTCATAGCTCCTCTGGATATTACTGTTATTTCACTTATAATAATATATAACAACTTTATTATGTCGCTACCATAACGGGACATTAATTTAAACATAATCTAAATTATAAAAAAACAGTGTTATCTCCGAAAGCCACCACAGTCATTAACTTATCCAATCGTAACCTGCTGTGGTCCTTGACAGAAAATATATCAGCCTTTATACGATGACATAAGTCTAGCCTATATTTACAAAATGACGTCAGTCTAACAGTCGCTGGCTTTTACTTTATAAGATCAGTTTTACAAGTAAGTTAACGTTAGGTTACGCGCTTAAAATTTATTTATTTATTTATAAACGGCATAAAATGCCTTTTACATATAGAGATAAAAACACATATTGATGATTAAATATGTATATAAGAAAAAAAAACAATTAGGTATACACTTACACTTACACGCAAAAAAAACTTAAACCTGAACAGTAAGACAATAAATAAAAAAAAACAATCAAAATAAACCAAAACAGATAAGTTAAAAATATAAAACAGTAAATTCAAAAATAAAAAAACAATAAACCTTAGCAAACATAAAAAATTAAGGTTATATGGACTCAAAATCAACTAAAACATTAAATAAAAGTATTATAAACTGAAAAAAATGGGTCGTTTTTCATTAATAATTTGCAGAAAGTGCTAAAAAATACAAAACTAAAGAATATATAATGTATCTCCAGGCAGAATGAGTGATATTTTGAAGAAACTTTGATGAAAGAATCATGAAATTGGTATTATCCGGCTTCGATTCCCGGTGGAGATACAATTTTTAATTATGTGTTCAGTCTGCATCTGTGAGACGCTTCATATCATGAGTCTCCAGAATGTGTCAACATGTTATTGGGTGCCAAGAGAATCTAATTCTCTTAATGAATCGACAGTATTCCATCGATTTGATCAAGAAAATTTATTTCTCTTAACATATCGACAAAGTATCAATAATAATAATAAATTTGGATTATTTTTATAGCGCCGTTTTTGTGATAACCTCACCTCAAGGGCGCTTGCCAAGATACACGAGATTTGTATGCAGGGTCTATATTTTTCACGGTTATTCCAACTTTGAAGTCAAACAACACCAACTTAGAGGCTTCTCAGCATACCATCATGCTGTTTTCATGTGTCCAACATAAATGAATACCATCATGCTGTTTTCATATTCTAGGTAGGAAAAAAGACCGACCTCCATACTATCCTATCCTGTAATGCATACCTACATGTTTTATATAGAAAACAAAATATCTTAAAATCTTTATTAATTTGTGTTTAAGTGTTTATCCAACTGTCAATTTGTTCAAGAGAATTCATTTCTCTTAACATATTTTTTATAAAAAATAACAATGACAATTTTTAAGTGTTTATAGTATGGTAAGTATTCTTAAATTATGCATACTATCGCCATCGACAATTGGATCTCATGTGATACATGCAACTAGCATAGAAAAAATATTAAGTGTGATACAGCATATTTATATTATAATGAAAAATGTATATTACAGTAGGTACATAGGTTCTGAAGTCAGGTAGCTTCTTTTTGGGAAAATTGAGATATCAACTTCATAGTGATATTGTATGTGTTTCTATAGATAACTGTTTTTTTACTTTTCACTACTATGAATTTAAAAGTATTCAACTACATAGATACTAACATGCCATCTTCCTCATTGGGTAGGTAGAGAGAACTAAACACCGCATTCTTCTATATATTGCAATCATATCTTATTTATTGTAATGTTTGGACCGGGATTTATAAAAGATTTGTTCGTCGGGTGGTCTATAGGTTTGCCTAGTATAATCGAAGAATAAGTATAATTGAAAAATAAGTATCAAACTATAAAACCTCAAATCTAAATTATTAAAAAGTTTTCATATACTTAAACAGAACATGTATCTCATGATAGGTTAGTGTGGATTTTAGTCCTATTTCCTACCCCGAATAGGTAAACAGCTTGATGGCATTCATGTATGTATGAATGCTTATTTTTGTGTCTCAAATTGTACCTATTATCAAATTAATGTTAATGATCTGTTCATCATCATCAATGGCTCCACAGCCCATTGCGGGCCTTGGCCTCCTCCAGCATTCCTTGCCATCTCCCTCTATCCTGACATACTCCCCTCCAGTTCCTTACACCAACAGCCTCCACATCCCGTTGCACGCCATCCAGCCATCGGAGCTTGGGTCTACCAACGCTTCGTCTACGTTGTGGCTTTGTGTGCAGGACCCTTTTTTGCACTCTTTCATCGCCCATTCTTTCCACGTGTCCTGCCCATCGCAGCCTCCCTATTTTTATCACCTTTATAATGTTGGGCTCATTATAAATATCGTAGATCTCATAATTGCGATCAATAAATGAGCTGTTGGCTTTCTCTAAATGAAATAAAAATATATCAAAATATAAAGATTCCCGTTTAAATTCGTCAGTGAATTAAATTTTTGCAAATATATTTTAAACAGGTATTCTTTAATTATCTGACGTATTTTCACATTTTTCGTAATTTGAATTTTTTTTAATATAGGCAGTTTTTCGAAGGAAGTCGTATTTTAAATTATGTTTACATAAACAATAAATTTTATTATTCAATAAAACAACATATTTATAACAATTATTTCAATTTGTACACTGATTGTTTTCTATTTTTTAACAGATTTTTAATTATCTCAATAGAGACGAAGTTGGAATATTTACTGTAGGAAAACCGGGAAAATCTGTTAAAAATATCTTTGACTCCCGACAGGGAAAAAAATCCAATGTTTGCGCATATGCAATAATAAAAATATCTGATTTTTTTTCTTTCCCATGAAGCATAAAATGCTTGTGCTGAGAAAGTGAGTACATATTGAACGATTCAATTACAAAATTTATACCCATAATTCTATTATTTTTCTAAAATGTGTTTTTTTATATTTTAAAACCAAGCATTTCATGATTTGACTCTCTTATATCCGTTGGAAAATTGTTGAAAATTTCATATATTTTTTTCGTAGGCGGGCAAAGATTAATTTTTGTTTCACAATAGGTACCTACCTATATTATTTATGAAGAATAATTAATTATTCATTGTTTTCATTGAAATCATTGCCTCCCAAATGAACTTAAGCAGATAAAGGAATTTAAAAACTTTAAACAAAAAATTAAAATTGCACTTAACATTCTAAAATAGTAATTTTCGATTTGTTTCAATTGCCAGTATTTTATTTTTTGAATATTTGTTTTGATATGTTTGAATCGTCTATATTCCTCATTTTTCAATTATTTTCATGTATTTCCTTTTTTTATTTAAATATGTATTTAGATATGTTTACTCATTTGTATATTTCTCATTTTCATTTATTTTCAAACATTTTTAATGTTTATTTGATTTTTTATTCACGTTGATTTGATTTAATTACTTTATGTTGACTTTATTTAATTGCTTTGTATTGATATTTTTTTATTTTTTTTTTATAAGTGATTCCCTCATCAAGTACAATATTGCTATCTTTTTGATGAGGCACTACAAAGAAAAAATTGTAAAAATACTATACTAGTGAATTATATCTTTATTTGTATTATAAAAATATTATGTTAAATAAATTTAAAAAAAAATCAGCCTATTGAACGTGTTTAATGTATATTATGGAGTTTGTTATATTCCTATCTTGGCATACATACATACTTGCATCTCGTTGCGACCGAAACGTAATGACGAACATTTGTAAGCGCCGTAGCCTCTGTTTTGACATTGTTTTAATATTTTCGGAAAAGCTATGCGCCCGTAATGGGGTAACAACAATTCAATTTGATCCCCCCGGTACAAACCCCTTTGTGCTGAACGAAAATGCTTTTTTCGTTCTGATTTGATTGAATTTCGCACTCTTCACCTCGCCCATCTCTCTCTCTCTCTCTCTCTCTCTCTCTCTCTCTCTCTCTCTCTCTCTCTCTCTCTCTCTCTCTCTCTCTCTCTCTCTCTCTCTTATGCCTCGTTCACATTGGCTTTGTTTCAAGTCAAGTTGATAGTGTCAAGTCAACAGCTCGGACAGTAGCGTGTCCAATTTAATTATTAGATATTAAGTAGATATTAATAACATCAATACATATAAATTATTCAAAAAAAAAATAACAATGTGGATGCTCAGTAACAGAATTGATATCGACAGCTCTCTATCTCACACAGTGGCGACTGGTCGATTGTATTTTTGATCATTTTTGGTAGTGCAATTTTTTCTTGAATTAATAATAAATTAATAGGTATTTAAACCATAAATACAATATAGGATATTTAAAAAAATGTATTAAAGTCACAGTATTTGTTTTCAAATAATTTTAAAAACCTCGCCAGCGTTCTCTTTTATAAGTGATATTGTTATTTTACAATATTGTTTCACTGATTTATCAACAGATGTCGTGAAGACAAATGTATGGGAGTATTATTCATACAATTTTCCTCTCAATCAAGTATTAATATACTAAGTAATTAGGTCTAAAGTTGTGTGTCAATATGTGACACTCGTATTTTAGTCGCGGAATCGGCTGTATGTCATGTATACGTGGCACTCATCTCTTTCAATACGAATGGCTTATGAATTAGAGAGCGAGATAGATGTATACATACTAATTACATCTAAGATATGATAAGCTTGGTGCAGCGCACGAGCCTGCACGAGTCTGCCTTATGAATTCAGTACAAGTATCGCTATTTCATCTGCCAGGGGACTATCTCTTTCTCTTCATACATACGCTGTATTAAAAAGAAATCAATTTTGGTGCAATATGGATATCGCACGCCATACATTACATAATGATAATATTTGTATTGCGGTAGATTTCATTATAATATGATGTCGATTGCGAGGGTATATATAATAATCAATTGGTTTAGAAAAATAACAGTAATAAATTAAAGCGTAAAATTATATTAAAAACATATTTTAATATTAATTTTTAGAATATACCTACCATTTAAAAATTGGTAGTGCAATTGATCCAACGCACTTCATATAGAGTCGCCGCTGATCTCACATCATTATATAATGGGTTCATTTACATAAGCTGTATACTGTGGACCATGGTTGTTGTTTGGGTTTGTTTAAACTTATCTCTTTTATTGTTTTTATTGCTGTGATTTTTTATATTAAATGTATTGTTATTGTATTATTATATTTTTTATTATTATTATAGTATTGTTGTATAATGCAGCCAGTGGTGAATAAGTTATATCGCATTATTATTTTTATATTATCTTTTTATGATTGTTTTTTTTCTTTTTTTTTTAAGTAGGTACTATTATTTTTTTTTTGTAAAGTGCCCTCTTCATCACGGGATGGAATCCTAGTGAGGCAGGTGCTGGTAAAAAAAATGTACATTTGTTATGTATGCATTATTAATAAAATAAAAAAATAAAATATATTTTTTTTTTATTTATTCAAATCTTTATATTTATAATTCTTCTGTACGTGTGTATGTCACTGAACTCTTCCTAAAGGGCTTAACCGATATTGACGAAATCTTTGTGTGTGTTTGTGTGAGTGCTTGAATGGTTTAGATTCACAAAATGGAATTTTAAACATTTATACAATAAAATAAAAATAAAAAATAAATTTATAAATTACAAAAGGTGGCGTTATTGTAGAATTGGCAATGTTAAGTTTTTTCCATCTGACAACACTAATAAATCTGTCATTTGCGTCGTAGTTTGGATTTTTTTGACATTTAAAGTTCTTTTCGCTCTGTTTCGGTATTATTCATATTTCAATTATATACAATTGCAAGGAATTTTAATTTCTGTTTACTGTTTCGTAATTACGCATATTTCAATCGTTTTTTTTCCGTGTCCAGACCATCAATGCTGATGTATTATATACAAAATGAAAATCAATTTAACCTCAAAGTGTTTAGCGGCTCATCGAACAAGAAAATGTAAGTTTGGTCAGCGAATAATAATATCCTCATGATTCAAATGTTACATATACTTTTTTGTTTCATAAATAGTTCGGGCAGGACAACGTCTGTTGAGTCCGCTAGTAGATATATAGAATTCAGAATAAAATACAATTTTAAATGCTATCAAAATAACTAATATTTCCCTTCCTAATATAAATTCAATGTACACTTATTTTCGTGATAATTAATTAATTTTTCAATAGATGGCGTTACAAAAAATTCTCTTACTTACTTCATAGATGGCGATGGTAGAAACAGCTTATTTTCAAACCATCAGTTTCTCATTATTAAAACATTTAGAACATTCAAAAACATTGCATTGATAAGGAAACTCAATAAAAAGGCATAATTGGTGAACGTTGCACAAGCGCATAAAGTGATCGCGTAAACCATCCGAAGATAGGTCGTAAGCCCTTTAAGTGCCTTGAGTTCCTGGTTCTCGTATAATATTCCAAATTAGTCTCTATGTAAAAAAATGTCAAAAAAATATTTATTTCGCTTTTATAATGAAATTCGTGGTAATAATTATTGTATGGACCTTCATTTTAATGAGATTTTTATTTCCTTTTTTTTTTATCTACATTTTAACATTAATTTTTACCGGTATATTATTGTTATATCCCATTATTATTTGTATGTTTATATTTTTATATTACTTATGGTGTTCGTTGTTTATTTTTTTGCATTTTATATATTTTATCTTTTGTAATTTACAAATTGCTGTATGTTTCCTCTTAAATTAAATAAAAAAGTCACGACACTTGACTGTCTGTAGTATCTACTTGCCAGTTGACTTAACAATAAACTGGTGTAAACCAGGCATTACTCATCACTGGAGACTTCCATCCTTGTCTAACACACTCAAACTGTATAGCGCCTTCCCGATACGGGGACGCTATTGTTTTTTCATGCAACAGTGCCGGCTGAAGCTAATATTCATATTTATTCATTCATCCCATCACGACATATCCTACAATGTAAGGTCACCAGCTACAAGTGTGCGGGTGAGCATTATTTTATAAAGTCAGCACAATCCCCACACACCAGTCTCATCTAACCTAAAAGAGCAATACATTTATTGCTGAACTATGTGAGATGTTATTTTGTATCTTTTTTAAAGTGGGTGATCGACGTACGAGCCTATACCGCGAAGCATTGAAGCATTTTCAACTGTACGGAAGCGCAGTTTGGGCACCCTACTAAAGAAAATATTCTGATATGTTGGAGCAAATCTATAAGAAGTTCATGAGGTACCTGTACATGCGAATGCACGGAGTATATCCGACATACATACACCACCCAGAAATTTTGACGGCCTGCCCCCCTAGACAACGTGTCATTTATCTCAAAAAAAAGAAACAAGAAAAGATTACTCAATGTATGGAAGTGACAGTTGCCAGTCACGTTCATAAAGCGGTAAATGGAAAGGCACCATCATACATAACGGAGCTATGTATACCACAGCAGATGACAAACCGGAGGACAAGGCTTCGATCTGCAGCAACTGCCGCTGGACGTTTATCTAAGAAAAACCGGTGTCACTTCACTAAATTTGGTGAACGTGCTTTTGCTGTAAGGGCACCGACACAGTGGAACAATCTGCCACCAACCATCAGAGTAATTAATAGTTAAATTAGTTTAAAAAAATATTTAAAAACTCATTTGTATAAAAAAAAACTTATAGTGTTTAATTCCCAGTTGTAATTGTAAAGCACCCTTGAGGTGGACACACAAAAACGGCGGTATATAAGAAAGCCAGTTTTATTATTATTATTATAACTGTCACTTTCATACATTGAGTTATCTTTTCCTGTTTCTTTTCTTGAGCTAAATGACACGTTTTCCGGGGGGGTGGGCAGTTCCTATCAGTCTCGTAAGTAGGCGCGGCATCAAGATTTTCAACATTATTAAGACTGTCCAGAATTGCTAGAAAGGCTGGAACTTTTTCCACCACCCAACTACAAAAGGGGAAGAAGACATAATCTTCTGAACGTCCCTCATTTCAGAACGGATGTAGTGGCCCGCAGCACTCGGTGCGTATTATGTGCGCTCTCGGACGAGGTAGATATTTTCCATTTGGATAAAGGGCACTTCAAATCGTGAACAGACGTAGCCATCCTTGAACAGAGGTAGAATCTGCAAGCTAATACAACTTTGAATTAAAAACATAAATCATGAGTTCGACAGTTGGATCTCATGTGTGACATGCAACTAGTAAATTAGAATCATCTGTGGCCATATGATTGATCTATTTATTTATAGTTTCAATATATAAGTATTTTTTTGTGTGTATTATAAGACCGTATTTGTCCCTTAAATAAATAAATACTTTAAATACATATAACATGTGTTTTGTTTTATATTTTGATAAAATATTTTAGTCCGGCCCTGTGAAATATTTCCCCCCATGAGGAACCACTGTCACAAGTAAAACATTCCAAATTGGGATAACAATGTATTCTTTTAGCGCATTTTTCAGGGTTGACACAATTCTTTTTTTACATTTTTCCGAAATAGCGAAACGTCACCAAAGCTTTTTAACGAGAATTTTGATTAACTTCTGCCGCAGACAAAAAAGCGAAATGAGTGAGATTGTATAAAAATTACACTGTTTCCTACCATGTAAATGTAAATATAGATTACATATTACACTAAGACAAAAAGTAAATAATTGTAAAAATAAGAATAAGGAAAGGACAAGGACATGGAGAGGAAATCAGGATCAGGTGTTTAGGGATAAATATTCCTTCTTTAATTAACTCTTGAAAATACAAAGTGACTCTGGAATATTCCATAGTCTTGTTGACTGTACTTAGAATGACGAGCTGATAAAAACTGTATTATGGATAGGTTGTGTTGTGCTTTCAGCATATCAATTCCATGATTAGATTAATAAATGAATTTGTTTTGTATGTATACATGTAGTGAATAATTCATAATTAAAATAATTAATAAAATTTGTAACTATGCCGTATTGTGTTTGCGATGCTCTTTGAGTAACACATAAAAATATTTGATTTGATTTGGGAAGCATGTGATTCATATTAACTACAGCTACACCAATGTAGTTAACTAGTCTTTTTTCTATGGTGCGAAATAAAAATCACGCCAGAGATTGGATTTATGACAGGTATTATGGCGGACATTAGGACCTGGTTGATCTATTTTGTGTGAGCCCATATGTTTGTTGAGGTAGTGATTGTAAGTGAGATTGTGTTCCTATTTAGTGTGGAACGGGAACAATCACCTGGATCATAATCGCGTATAATTGTCACTAAAAATTGTAAACTACTAGCCCTAGAACAAAATTTCCTTATTGGGCAAAATTAATCTACTTATTGTTGTCATTGTAAATATGATGTGATTAAAAGTAAATAAATAAATAAAATAAATAAATGAAAATAAGGCAAAAAACGCAACCTGAGGCACCGTTAATCGTAGGGACGTATTGCTTAAGTTTTTTTTTCAAGGAAGTTTTACTACAAGTCGGCATAATCGTCAATGATAAAAAAAAATTGACAACCCTGTTACAAATTGATAAACTCCACCTCTGTCCCCTCCCTATACTCCCGCTCTCCGCCTAATAAGAATAGCGCTATAACAATATATAGTATACGTACTATATATTTATGATTGAAATGTTTTTTTAAAAGGCATTAGAATAATCCAATAATGTCGCACTCAAATGAAAAACAAATTGCTTGGAAAAATTATTATTAAAATTCGCTCCGTGTATTTTTCGCGTTGCCGTTATCTTGCCGGGACCAGATTACTCGAACAAATTACTTACGGGCACTTTCTGTCGCCGTGCGTTGTGGGGGTCGGGACAGCAGTGGGGTAACTCGAGAAAAGGTGTTTGTCTTAATGAGAATTAATGAGAGGAATGCTTTTAAGAGACGCTGCGCAAAATTGAAAACAAATTAAGATTGTAATCGAAAAAATGGCGTAAGTATTTAAACAGCGATTTGAATGTACGTTTTCCTCTTCTTCTACTACTTTCAGGTCATGTTCGATCAACTGCTGGACTAAAGCATCTTCTAAACTTATCCATTTAGTTCTATTTTGGGCTGTTTGCTGCCATCCACGACCCGCATGCTGGACAGTGTCACCTGTCAATATTTTTTGTGGTCTTCCAACGCTTCTATTGATGGTCCAGGGCCTCTATTTCAGGATTCTAGGTGACAATCTGACACTGACTAGCCTCACTTAACGCCTACTCATGGAGGCAGAGAGAACCGAATGCCACACTGACATCTGGACCAGCATACATCGTCACATAGATATTCAAGCTTTTTACATTTCGCTTGGAAAATAAAAAAAAATATACACAAATAAATTATTTAATTAGGTATATTAAATAATTTATTTAAAGTACCTAAAATATTTAAAGGAGAGAATGTAGTTTCGTGATACACAATCCTCACTTCATTTTTATCCATATATATCATCATATTTATTTAATTATTAATTAATTTATTTAATTACTAGCTTTTATGTCCCGCCGTTGGCCAAGAATGTAAAATTGTGAAAGAAAAATCAATCGTTTTTATAATATTGTCACCCAATTATTTTGCAATATCAGACTATGAAAAGTGGTTTGAAATTTGATTGAGTTTAAGTATTGTAAAATGTTCAAGTGATGGCCACAACCCATTCTTTTTTATATATTGCTATAAAGTGTGAATGAAGTATAATATTTATACAATTTCTGCTCGCATGGACTATGCGTAATGGTTTTAAATATGACTGTTTATCAACGTTGTAAAGAGATTGGTTTGGCCACAACCCCCATTTTTAAATATTATCATCGAAAACAAATTGTAATGTGTACCTATTGAAAATTTAGTAATTTTGGATGTTGGGATGTGGTTAAAATTTGATTAAACAAACGTAGGTACTGAAAAGATCTAGTATTGGTCACATCCCATTCGTTTTTATATTTTTTCATCAAGTGTGCATTATATTTTTGCTCAATTTGACTGAAAGTCTTCATTAACGAAGAAGAAGAAGACTTGAACTATAGTAAATAGTTTTAAATTTGAATATAAATGTTGTGAAGAGTTCAGTAATGGCCACAACCCCCATTCTTTAAATATTAGGTGTTGAAAATTATTCAAAATAGGATGATATAAATGGTTTAAATTTAATTAAACAAAAGTATTGAAAAGATTCTAGTGCAGGTTATATCGTCACATCCCATATCCCATTCATTTCATATGTATTTTCATCAAGTGTGCATATCGTTAATAATATTTCTGCACAATAGACTATTAGACTTAAAACTAACCCAAAAGACTAAATAAAAAAGAGAAAAATAAGTATAAGACTATAAGAAATAGTTTGTATAAAAAACTATTCCAATGGTCTACATAAAATAAGTAAAAATACATATACCTAATAGAAGAATTAGACTATTGGAAATAGATTGTATAAAAGCTCACCCAAAGGTCTACAAAAAAGAAGAAGAAGAATATTTAGACTATTGGAAATAGTTTGTATAAATACTGACCAAAAGGTCTACATAAAAGAAAATGAATAAGACTATTGGAAATAGTTTGTATTAAAACTCTCCCAAAAGTCTACGTACTTAAATGAAGAAGAATAATAATTAGACTAAAGGAAATAATTTTTATAAAAAAATGACCCAAATGTATACATAAAAGAAGAAGAAGATGAATTAGACAATAGGAAATAGTTTGTATAAAAACTGCCCTAAAGGTCTACATAAAATTAAGAAGAAAAAGAATTAGACTCCAGGACCCGCCGCTTCAGGCCCTTCAGTACCTCCCGTCCCTTTAATCCCTCATTACGTCCCTTCCCATCAGGCCCTTCAGTACCTTCCGTCCCTTCAGGCAGTTTTATACCTCCCGTCCCTTCAGGCCCTTTAGTGCTACTTAATAGGTAAAATGACTAAATACACGAAGAAGAAGAAAAAAGTTTAAACCCAGATACCTGCGAAGAGAAGGAAGGACAGTTGGACCTTCTTCTCCCAGGATTCTCCAACTTCATAGGTAAAATGACCAAAAATACACGATGAAGAAGAAGAAATAAGTTTAAATCCAGATACCTGCGAAGAGATGGAAGGAAAATTGGACATTCTTCTCCCAGGTTAGTCCACCTTCAAAGGTAAAATGACCAAATAGACGATGAAGAAGAAGAAGAAAAAAGTTTAAATCCAGAAACCTGCGAAGAGATGGAAGGAAAATTGGACCTTCATCTCCCAGGATAGTTCATCTTCATAGGTAAGATGACCAAGTACACGTTGAAGAAAAAGAAGAAAAAAGTTTATATGCAGAACCCGTCCTGGAAGACCTGTGAAGAGATGGAGGGACAGTCGGACCTTCTTTTCCCAGGATACTCCCCCTTCATAGGTAAAACGACCAAATACACGAAGAAGAAGAAGAATAAGAACAAATTTTAAATCCAAAAACCATCCTGGGCATACGCTCGACAATTCACCAAAGTTTCATTATAATCGGACAAACGGTTGATAAATAAATAAATAAAATAATTTTCCTATAGGAAATCAGTATAGGTATATTATTGTTGATTTGTAAGTAAATAGTATTAGGTAGGTACCTACCTACAACAACCTTCTAAATAAATTCGATTCCTAACAAATTTTATTTGAATATCACATTCTTTCTGTAGCCATGGAAACGATTCGAACACGTAAGTAATATCGAATGGTTCGGATACATTTTTTGAATATGTAGGTACCTACATTGGTTTGTTCGATGCCATAAAAATGAAAATTGTCAGAAAAATCAAATATTATTTACAAATTATGCAATTTTATTATGCCTATATCTTTACTAATAAATAACACATTTTTACAATATATGTCTTAAAACTTGCCGTAATGTCTTGTGTTTCATTTTATTATTTCATAATTACATTTATTTCAAAGGTTTATTATTTTCAAGAACATATTCATTCGGTGGGAAAATGAAATATTGTATGAAAAGATATTAAAATGGCGGCGTTTATGTACAAAAGGCTTACTTTAAAAATAAGTTAAACATTATAATTATACCAAATATTCACTTCAAAACTTATAGTTATACTTCAAAATATATTTTTTTTGTGTAAATACCTACTTCTAACTTTTAAACTAACAGATATTTGCGTGCAAAATGTACACTTTTTTGACAGATATGACTTGGAAAATTTTGTATGAAAAAAATAATTATTTAAATATTTTTAAAATTCAGCATTTTTATCGCATTCTTTTTAGCGTGACACTGCATCAGGTATACTGGTACATGTTCGCACTTAAATTAGATTTTTAGATGCTCTTGGTTTTTCAGAAGGCGTAAGACAAACACACACACACACACACACACACACACACACACACACACACACACATACACACACACACACACACACATACACACACACACACACACACATACACACACACACACACACACACACACACACACACACACAGAGACACTAACATTTTGATTGCTTTATTACTTTACATTTCCAAATTATTAACTAACTTTAACTATGTCTTTATTTAAAACCTTTTTTTTAAATTTTTTTCTGTAATCTAAATTTTATGCCAATTTTTTTTATAGCTCAATAGAGACGAATTTGGAACACACACATACACACACACACACACAGACACTAACATTTTGATTGCTTTATTACTTTAGATTTGTTTTTTAATAAATAAATTTATTTATTTCATTAATTAATTAATTCATTTATGTATTTATTGATTTATTTATTAATCTATTTATTTATTATTTAAATATTTATTGATTTAATTATTTAGTTATATTGTTATGTAGTTATTTAGTTATTTAGTTTTTTAGTTATTTAGTTATAAAGTTATTTAGTTATTTAGTTATTAAATTATTTAGTTATTAAATTATTTAGTTATTAAGTTATTTAGTTATTTAGTTATTAAGTTATTTAGTTATTAAGTTATTTAGTTGTTTAGTTATTTAGTTATAAAGTTATTTACTTATTTAGTTATTAAGTTATTTAGTTATTAGTTATTTAGAAATTTAGTTATTTAGTTATTTAATTATTTAATTAATTAGTTATTTAGTTATGTAGTTATTAAGTTATTTAGTTATTTGTTATTTGTTATTTAGTAAGTTAGATATTTTCCACTGCATTTATTCATAAATTTACTGCTATGTTTATTAAAAGGTAGGTATATTTTATTGTATTCATGTAGGTATATTTTGTTCTATTTACTATTTTGTTCATGCTTTCTTAATACATAAACATGTCGTACACTGGCAGGCCCTTTGCCATTTGGCAATCTCTTCCAACCTATCAGATACAAATGAACAAAATAAAGTATGCGTATGTGTAACTATATACCAGTAAAACTATTGATATACATAAACAACAATTACTGAGTTTTGCTGAATGTAGGTACTGAATATTGAAATAAATAAATAAACAAGCGATGTACCTACTTGTCATTTGTGCGCCGACAGAGGTCCATGAACGTAATTACATTTAGTATGCTAAACAATATTAGTTCACCAATGATGAGATGAAGCCGCAAACAGACAACATAGACTGGTTTATATATAGATGGATAATAGATTGTGTCACTAGTGAAATATATGTATTGTATAGTGTCTACCTACTGTAGACATCATAGACATTATAGTGGAATATGATGTAGGTATACATATATGTCTACCTACTCTAGACATTATAGTGGAATTTGTATACATGTCTACCTACTCTAGTGAACGGCCGATTTCACCAAGGTACATCAAATCAAATATAAACATCCACTTGGAGCTCAAATCCTTGAGTGAAGCATGCGCAGTACACCGCTGTAGGCGCCATTGTCTCAATGACAGTGACAGTGGAAATTTTAAGAAAACTGTTTACAAACATGAGCATAAGAGTGTACGAGTAAAAGTATAATATTTTTATGGGTCGATCAATAAAATTATTTATTTGGTTTAGGTATTTTTTATTGCAGATTATCAACTAGTATCATGCTGAAATTATATTCTGAAAGTTTCATCACAATGTATCTGCGTGTGTGTGTGTGCTATGTACGGCGTGTCAAATTTACATTATCGACTATAGACTAAAGTTCTCGTACGATTCTTTTCAAATTTTGTAAATATGTATATCTAATATTCACTTAGACCCCATTAGATTTTGAAGGATATCTGCATAGTGCTTCTCATTTTTTTTAACTGTCAAATATTTCATAGTGACCCCAAGCTCAAGAAACTTTAAATTTGAAATTTTTATTTTCAAATTGGTAAAAAAGCACACCACTTTCATAAAATGGCATTGAAGAGTTATCAAGTTTTCATAGTAAAATATTTAAATAAAAAATAATTTAACAAACTCATTTCATGAAAATGTTGGAAATTTTCCATACAAAATTTGAATACTTTATAGAATGACTTGTTAGTGAGGAGTTTAGCGTTGGCCACAACCCACTCGTTTTATAATGGGACTACCGTTTCGCCTAGAATAGACCTTTTTTATTGGTACAGTACATAATACATAATTTACTGATGTATATATGTACTCATAATGTACATCGAATACTAAAATTGTACATAGAATAATTATTATTGTAGGTACTGATTCTTCCCAATAACAAGTTCCAAAATTTGGAGAATATTATTTATTGTCTCACAGATCCATACTGAAAACACCATTCAAAACTATGTCTTCTCCGGAATACGAACCTTTTTTTCAATTATCAAAGAATCAATTATCAAACCAACTGAGTCACGAATAATTAGGTACACCTAGAGAAGTACCTAGATCTTTTTAGATAATCAAAGATTAACTGAACGAACTCAAGACATGATACCTACTTCCCAACATCTATAAATTATAAGTTCCTGTATGTATTTTATAACTGAGAAATAAATTTATGAATGAATTAACAAAGTATTTTACTTTCAGATGAATAAATGGTAAAAAATATGGTTTATTATTTTGACACCATTTTCAAATTACAAAAACACGAAAATCGCATTATATTATAAGACAAACTTTCTGAAATAATATACTAAGTGTGCTTAAGAGTTTTTTTTTTATTGGGATTTTTAATAATTGGGTTCTCACTAGCCAAAAGTCTATCAGTGAGTTTCCCATACAAAAAGGTCAAATACATATTACTTTCCTTAAGTTACAGTATTAAAATTATAAGATGGGATACATACCTATAATCAATTGAATAAATTAAAGGGCGAAACGGTATTTACTTGTGTTCAAATGTTTTGTGCGCAGGGACTTATACAAAAAAATCAGCCTTTTTACTATGACTATGTAATCTGACAGTTCCGGGCTATTTCTTGATCGTTTATAGACCGTTGGAGCTGATGCGCTGTCAGTAAGCGGAGGAAAGATTGATTGGTGAGTTTTGCCCTGAGTTCATCAAAAATTTGATTTTCGCTTTGAGGAACCTTGGTGAAATCGGCGGGTAGGTACATATTATCCAGTGCAGGTTCAGATAGAGACAGCCAGGTTGATATTCAAATACAGGAAGTACAATTGGTACCCTATTAGCGCATTAATCATGGCTGCGGACAGGAATATTATAACTGAATTTGGTCCGTCGGGGTTCGTCCTACACCTACATGTAAGTAAATAATGTTTTCCTCTCCTACCTATTTATTCGCTAACGTATGATTTTGAATGTGGAGTCTTCTTCATTAAGGTACTCATTGGTATGATCAGTATTAATATATTTTCTACTTTGTATTTTTTTCAAGGCACTAAATACCATTGGACCGAATTGACTTTTGTCACATCACATTACTCTGGTTTGTTGGAAAAGAATTCCTCACGGTAATACACTGACCTCTGTGCACTTGCTGTACAAAAAGTAAATAAATAAATTATGTACTTAAATATTAATTATTTAAAGTTTTGTCCGTATTCTTACAATTCTCTAATTTTGTTTTTTATTACTTTTACGTTTTTTTCGTTTTTTTGTAATATTAAATAATGTGTAGTCTTTATTTTTCTTTTTTTTTTTAATTTTGTCAATACTGACGGTGTAGAATATGTAGAATTCCATAATAATGGGTATTTTAAATCAAACAAATGATTTGGTCTACATATATATTTTTTCCTGAAACGGTCGTCCTGGATTCAGGAAAAAATATATATGTAGACCAAATCATTTGTTTGATTTAAAATACCCATTATTAATGTGTAGTCTTTTTTATCTTGTATAATAGAGTGCTTCATTTTTGAATGTACAATTAACCCGGCGAACCCATGCACGATTGGAGGACACGTTCCTTGGAATGAACACGAGTTTAAAAGTAAAGAATAAGCGCAACGAACCCGTGCGTTGGATATTCGAGTCAGTACTGCCTCCTATTGTACGCATAAAAGAATTTACTTACGCCGCGCCCCCGGGCGACAAATCAAATTCCGTACGTACCTACTTGTTCGCAATTGCAGTCGCTGGCTGCGTTTCTATCTTAGTCATAACCTCCGATTCAAAATTGTCGAAGTCAGAGTTGGTGGTGTAAAATCAATCGAAAGTTCCGGCCTTTCGAAGTTTGAGTCGAAGCTCCGTAACATCCCTACAACAAACTTGTGTTAATTCAACTAACATAACTTATGAACTGTTAGTTACACAACAAAATGTCAGTCGCTTACCAAACGATCTTAATATAAATGTTATAGAATAATAATAATATGAGGTGTAAACTCGGGATAAGTTGAACTAATCCTATTACTTGTTAAACACAACGCGACGGCCAAACTTTCACAGTCAAACACGAATAGCCAACTTTAGGATGGTCGTTTGTGTCTAATGACATTAGCGATGGTATAAGGAAAGATTCCTTATGTAGGTACCCACTTAACGACACAAAAATTTCCCTATATTGAATAAAAGTTATCAAAATCTGTACAACCTTTAAATATATTTCCTTGAACTTTGGCACATATATATTTTACATCACTGAGATTCTGGTCGTAAGTGAAAAAATATGAAAACGGCATATTTTGAAAAATTCACCACTCGTTCTGCATATGGGGACTGTAAACGGTCCCTTCACAGAACGCTAAGTGAACAAGAAAAAAAATGCATAGCACGAAAAGTAGCTCACGGAGCCCTCTAGATTAGCAACCTCGGCACCATAGTGCAAAAGAACAATCGACGAATGTGAATGGAAGATTCACACTCGTGGACTTCAAATCTGTTTAAATAAGAAAAATCAGGGGTATGACTTAGATCTCTGTAAAATATTTACGTACTGGGAATCTAACAATTGTAAGGCGCCATGACCAATGGGACCTTGAAGAGGCACACGGACAGCAACGAGGAGCTCCGATCTATAAGAGGACACTATTGGGTGGTAACAATCCCACAGGATATGTTCCGAAGTTTAGTCTGGGTATTGACAGAACTGACATGAGGCAGAGGAGGCAATTTTAAATCGGTGAAGATAACTCTTAAAATTTCCGTGTCCTGTGAAAAATTGAGAAGTTCCATAAGTCGGGGACAACCCAGGAAGATTTGAGCCGATTCCTCACGTCAAAAAAAAAATAAAAACGATATTCTACCCACTGAGCAAGCCGTCCAATGGGACTGCCAGATATTCTGTAAATTTTCGAAAACACTTCTTTCAAGAACACTGCGTGACACTCGACCCTCTGGAGGGAAAACAAGAACATTTCCAATTATAGAAAAACGGCCCCGCATAAGATTGAAAATAGCACATCTTCGCTGCATTTCCAGATCTAGGGGTGTCATGCCCGTCAATATTGGCAATGCTTCGGTAGGACTCGATCCATATGCATATTAAGTATTGGATGGAAAAATAAAACATTCTAGTGTATTGGATGCCCTGAAAGACAGCAGAATAGACGGAAGATATATCACGCTGCTGAATAACATTTATAAAAACGCAACATCAGTCATCCGCTTACATGAAAACACGGAAAAAATTTATATAAACAGAGGTATAAGACAAGGCGATACCATCTCTCCCAAACTCTTCACCCTTGCTCTAGAAAATGTTTTTAAAAAATTAAACTGGGAAAGTAAAGGAATAACTATCGACGGAGAGCGATTAAACAATTTGCGATTCGCCGATGATATTGTGTTAATCTTGGAGGATGTCGATGAAATGGTGGAAATGATCAGCCAACTAGAAGGTATATCTGCTTCAATTGGTTTAAAAATGAATGTCAAGAAAACGAAAATAATGACAAACTTAGACACAAGCAATTATTGCCTTCCAGTGGAAGAGGTTGATCACTATATATACCTTGGACATAAGATGACCCTAGGCAGAGACAATCAAACCATAGAAATTGAGAGAAGAATAAGTCTCGCATGGGCGGCCTTTGGAAAACTCGATAGCACCTTTCGTAGCCCCATACCAAATTCTCTGAAGGCAAGGGTGTTTGAGCAGTGCATTCTACCAATATTCACTTATGGCATGGAAACAACCACTTTAACCAAATTGTCTGCCAACAAGCTGCGTATAGCACAAAGGAAGATGGAAAGAATAATGTTGGCAATAAAACTAGAAGACAGGAAGAGGAATGACTGGATACGCAGTCAGACCAAACTGTCCGATGTGGTTGAGAGAATAGCCATGCAGAAGTGGAGATGGGCAGGACACCTATCAAGAATGACCGATAATAGATGGACTAAAAGACTGGTGGAGTGGAGACCGAGAGGAGACAAGAGACCACAAGGGCGATCACCTAATAGATGGATGGACGACATAAAAAGATTTGTTGGACCACAGTGGATGGGAGTCGCACAGGAACGGGAGGAGTGGAGAAGGAGAGGGGAGGCCTATGTCCTGCAGTGGGCAAACACAGGCTGACGATGATGATGATGAATGTATAAGGATCTTGGCTTTCGTTGTGTATGTACCAATTTCTCAATAGATGACGTTAGATAAAGTATCGTCGCCATTGTTATAGATGGCAATAGCGTTTTCACCTTAAATTGACATTAAACACCTTAAAACATAATAAATTATATCATCATCATCATTTAGTGCCCCTCTATGCCAGTTCATCTAGGATCGATTACCAGGGTCGAAAACGATGATAGTAGAAGAAAGTGGAAGCACTGTTCTAAGCCGGTGTTTTATAGCAAAACAGCATACCCACTGTGAGCTAGATTCATTACATAAACTTATAAACCCAAACTCTCACAGTTAAACAGGAAGGGAGAAGGAATAGGAATACAGGAATAACCTCAAATATTTACAACTTATGTAAGCCTTGATCAATTCCACTCCAATAACTCATTTGCCTCACTTGGGCTGTTGTTGTGTTTTATCAATGCTGAAAAATGTTTTCTTGAAAAATGTCCCGGGTTTTTATTTATTTTTTGAAAACACATATTGTAAGACGATTTGTGATGTTATTTTTAAATTGGTTTGATAGCATTTTATAAAAAATAAATCGTATGATCTAGTGATTTTGAGGACAATTAAAGTTATTTGTTCATGTAAATATGGAGACACTTGTTTTTTATACAATTTTATACATATAGCAAGTTTGTGTCAAATATTTAATCTTCAGAAATGAAATGTTTGTATCTATTTGATGGTTTGTTGTGCCTACTGTTTCTGATAGTATAATTTTACATACTATTGTAGATACTGATGGTATGATTGTACCTACTGTTTCTGATGGTATGATTGTACCTACTGTACCTGATATTATGATTGTACATACTATTGTAGGTACTGATGGTATAATTGTACCTACTGTTTCTGATAGTATGATTGTACATACTATTTTTGATGGTATGATTGTACCTACTGTATCTGATGGAATGATTGTACCTACTGTATCTGATAGTATGATTAGACATACTATTGTAGGTACTGATGGTACGATGGTGCGTACTGTTTGTGATGATATGATTGTACCTACTATATCTGATGGTATGTTCGTACCTTCTTTATCTGATGGTATGATTGTACCTAATGTAACTGATGGCATGATTGTTCCTGCTATATCTGATGTTATGATTGTAAGTATCTACTGTATCTGGTGGTATAATTGGTATGTATCTGATGGTATGAATGCGCTGTATCTAATTGTATCGAAAAAACATTTTTGTTTAAGATTTTTTTTTTAAATAATAAAATGAATATGTCCCTATTAAACAAGTACATATAGGTACATCTTCCTACGTTCCCTAAAATAAGCATAAATGCTTGTGCTATAGGTGAACGAAATCGGTCGAGGCAGGATTCGAACTCGCGACCACTGGACTATGAACACAATAGTGCTAACCGCTCTGCCATCGACCCATCTATTTAAGAATTGATTATACAATATACGAGGTATCATGTGGTAGGTTGATGGTCATTTAGTGACATTTTTCCATGCAACCTCAAGCAAAACTTAACATTTCGTCTCTCCGAACTAATTTGTCATAGATTACGTGGCAAATGAAACTGAAATATAATAAAATGTTGCTAAGGAAAGAGAGAGAGAGAGAGAGAGAGAGCTAATAAAGCACGCCACCTTTTGATTAATCACGCCAACTACGTAAACAGGACAGGGTGCAAGGAAGTGTTAATTATTACGTGTTTTTTTTTTTATTTCAAGGTTTTTTTTATTTCAAGACTGTATTTGTCCCTTAAATAAATATAATCAATTCATTGATTCATTATTTAATGAAAATATAAATATATAAATAAAAATAAAAAAATAAATAAGTTTATAAATAAATAAATGAATAAATAAATAAATAAATAAATAAATAAATAAATAAATAAATAAATAAATAAATAAATAAATAAATAAATAAATAAATTAATTAATTAATTAATAAATAAATAAATAAATAAATAAATAAATAAATAAATAAATAAATATAAATAAATAAATAAATAAATAAATAAATAAATAAATAAATAAATAAATATAAATAAATAAATAAATAATTAAATAAATAAATAAATAATATACCTAAGTAATAAAAAAACAATAAATAAATAAATAAATAATATACCTAAGTAATAAAAAAAACAATAAATGAATAAATAAATAAGTATATAAGTAAAAAAATAATAAATTAAATAATTAAGTGGTTAATAAATAGATAAGTAAATAAAAAATAAATAAATAAATGAATAAGTAAATAAATTAATAATAAATAAATATATAAAAAAATATTAAAAAAATATCCAACTAACCAGTGTTGGAAACAGAGAAGCAGTATTTGCGTGAGAAATAAATTTAAATAAATTTCTCCTCTGCTGGGAATCGAATCCAGGTCGCCCCCACAGAAACCGAACGGCTTACCAACTGTGCCACGACGGTCGGCAAATTTTATAAAATAAAAATTTAACTAAATTTAAAAAATATAAATAAATATTTTTTTTTTCATTCATCAATGTATTAATAAATATTTAAATACATTTTTAAATTAATCACAGCTCACAACATACGAATGTTTACCAATAATGAGACGATTCATGAATGTTGAAAAAACGATGGATGCGTGCTAAATGTGTTTTAAAAATTTAAATAAAACTTAATGAAAAAAAAGTAAAAGACTAGGTACGAAAACAATTTATCGAGCTATATTTTAAATTTGGAATATTCAACCAAAAAATATTTTATTTAACAATTTCGAATTTTTTTCTTATATTTGGGGCATTAGATTTTTTTTACGCCTGACGCACCATTGAACCCAAAGTGGTCGCGGCCCTGTTAATATTAAACAACAAAGCAATCACTAGTGTTGCATGTTGAACACGTGATGTGACAACCCTGCCCGTGTCATTAATCAGGGTTGACAAAAATCAAAGGCGATTAATTAAATTACAACTTTTTAACTCGGTTCAAATGGCGAAAATTCGATTAATACGTACTTACCTACTCACGTGTGACCTGATTTATTATAATGACACGCCATGTTTATAAATTGAGTATAAGGTTAATTAAGTATGTAAGTATAATTAGGAAAACGAGCGGTTGTGGCCAACACTTTATTCAACAAACGAATATGTTTGGTTGAAAGATATAGGCATCAGGCAATAAGCCCGACATGCTGCACTATTATGTATGAATTTGAATTTATTATGTTTCAAATACTTTTTTTTAAAGTTTTTCAATTTTTATTTTTAACAATGTTTATTTAGATGGGTCGATGGCAGAGCGGTTAACGCGCTGGGTTAGTAATCCAGTGGTCGCGAGTTCGAATCCTGCCTCGACCGATTTCGTTCACCTATAGCACAATCATTTATGCTTAATTTAGGGAATCTAGCAAGATGTATGTGTACATGTTTAATAAGAATATATTCGTTTAAAAAAAAAAACTTTTTTTATTCTACAGATTTTAAAAATATGAATATTGATTATAATGAAAATTAAAAACCCAATCGATTTTTTAACCCATTAGTGCATGCCTACTATGACTTTTGTAATATGTTTTTGTGTGTACGATTTTATGTTAAGTTAGCAAATGAAGACCGGGGTTTTCTTGGTCTTGATTTTGCATCCTGTCTTAGTTTTGATCTTACATCTACAGGAGTGCACCTGGTCTTGCATACTCGATAGAGTCTTGATATTGCACACTCAGTCTTGATCTTACATACTCAGTCTTGATCTTGCACACTCAGCCTTGATCTTGCACACTCAGTCTTGATCTTGCCCAATCAGTCTTGATCTTGGTCTCGCAAGTCTTACAACTTTAATATTTATTTTTTATATTTTTATGAAAATGCAACATTTACATTTTAAGTATTATGTCGATAGTAAAAATAAGCATTTATGGTTAGTTTTGGGAATATATAAGGATGTATATGTATCTGTTACAAGGACATATTCATCCTTTAAAAAAAAGTTTACAAATTCTTGCGAGAACGCAAGCGTAGAGACACTGCATTTTATCTTGCATACCTTTAATCTTGCAAAAACTGATGTAGGTCTTACACCCACTAGTCTTGGTCTTGATCTTGCAGCGACACATGCGAGACTTAAGAGACAAGATTAAGACTGCAAGATTAATCACTATAGGTAAGAAAAATTATCTGCGTTGTGTCTTCTATTATTCAGCCCAAACTACGCATGACTGGGTTATGACATTAAATGGTCTGGGTTAAAACATTAGATAGTTAGGTTAAACAACTAGATAGTCTGGGTTAAAACAATAGATAGTTTGGTTAAAACACTAAATGGTCTGGGTTAAAACACAAGATAGTCTGGTTATAACACTAGATAGTCTGGGTTAAAACACAAGATAGTCTGGTTATAACACTAGATAGTCTGGGTTAAAACAATAGATAGTTTTGTTAAAACACTAAACAGTCTGGTTTAAAACACAAGATAGTCTGGTTATAACACTAGATAGTCTGGGTTAAAATATTAGGCAGTTTGGTTATAACAATAGATAGTCTAGATTAAAATACTATTTTTATTGACAATGCCATGAAAAAAATCCAATGTTTGCGTACATGCAATTAAAAAATATATTCGATTCAAAATACTAGATAGTCTGGGTTAAGACACTAGATAGTCTGTTTATAACACAAGATACTGAAAAAAAATTGTAACCACCGAACTGGCTACATTCGTTTTTACCGAAAACTTTGTAATTAGTAATAAAAATTAATCCATTTATGACTGTTCTGTTTGGTTAAGCGCACAAAATATTTAGTAGCACAAAACTAATTGTTTTGTAGTCACTATAGTTCGGTTAATTTTAACATATTTTTTTTCAGTGTATTCTGGATTAAAACACAAGGATAGTCTGGTTATAACACTAGATAGTCTAAGTCAAAATACTAGATAGTCTGGGTTAAAACCCTAGATAGTCTGGTTATAAAACTAGATAGTTTAGTTTAAATCACTAGGTAGTCTGGTTATAACACCAGATAGTCAAAATTGAAATACTAGATAGAAGAAAAAAACATAAAATACTGACTAGAAGACCTCGTACGACAAAGAAAGGTGTGGGGTGACCGCAGCTTAGGTGGAGGTATGGTATACAACGATTTGCTGGAGATGCAAACTGCACAGGACAAAAAGAAGTGGAGTCAAATGGAGGAACCCTTCGTCCAGGAGTCGCTGGAAATAGGCTGAAGTAGAAGAGAGAAAACATTATACCTATGGATGATACCTATTACGAAAAATGAAAATCGTTTCAATTTACTTGTTGTTCTACTAATCCAACTGTCGATTCGTTCATGAGAATTCAATTCTCTTAATGAAACGACATTATTAAGCCAAGATGCGTGTACGAAGGAAAATTTTGTATGGTGTAGTGGACTTTTTGCAAGCTAATAACACCAACTAGAGGCCTCGCAGCATATATGTTCCCATACATGGATTTACTCAGAATTCAGAAAATTTAATGTGAGTTTTGTGTATGTGTGTCTGTGTATCTGTCTGTGTGTCTGTCTGTGTGTCTGTCTGTGTGTCCCCCCCCCCTTATAACTTTTGATCCACTCAATTTACAGAGCCCAATTTTTAAGAATATATAAACAGTTATAAGCCTACAAAACTTTTATACTCAGAATTGTGAATTTTTGTTTCAGTCAGTGGTCATCAACTTTTGAAATTTTGATTTATTTTTCCATATATCTCAGAAACTGTAAAAGCTAGAACGCTGAAAATTGGTATAAACATAGACAATTACAATGTCTCAAATTAGTTTTTTTTTTAAAATTCCAGGGTTTCTCAAACATTTTTTATTAAGAAAACTATTTTTTTATGATAAATTTATGAGTTTAACTGCCTTTATTTCCAATTTTTTTTTTAAATATCGAAAAAAGCCGAAAGACCCCAACTAGAAAATTTAATTTTTAAAAAAATATTAACATTGTATTAGCACATCTCTTTTTTTTTTTAACAATTTTTATAAAAATTGAATTTAGTGACGACATTGCTTCATACAATTTGTATGGAAGTAGCCTACTCACAATATCTAAGAAGACTTAATAATTTTATACTAATCTCCAAACATACATACAAACCATCATGCTGTTTTCACATTCTGGGTAGGATCAAAGGACTGACCTCCATACTATCCTATCTTGACATACATACCTACATATGTTGTATAGAAAACAAAATATCTGAAAATATTCAATAATTTGTATTTATGGGTTTATAGTTTGGTACATATTCTTCAACTATACATACTATCGCTATCGACAGTTGGATCTCATGTGTTACATGCAACTAGTGATAATTCAATTCTCTTAATGAATCGACATTATTAAGCCAAGATGCGTGTACGAAGGAAAATTTTGTATGATGTATTGGACTTTTTGCTAAGAAGACTTAATAATTTTATACTAATCTCCAAACATACATACAAACCATCATGCTGGTTTCACATTCTGGGTAGGATCAAAGGACTGACCTCCATACTATCCTATCTTGACATACATACCTACATGTGTTGTATAGAAAACCAAATATCTTAAAATATTAAATAATTTGTATTTATGGGTTTATAATTTGGTACTTATTCTTCAACTGTACAAAGTGTACATACTATCACTATCGACAGTTGGATCTCATGTGTTACATGCAACTAGTATAATAAAATTTATCAGTCTATTATAACGATATAATATATTGGCACTTGGCACATACAGTGTGTATTGTTTTACCAACATACATAATAATATGTTGACAAATAAAGATTTTTATCAACAATGTATGTACGTAGCGTGTTGCATGTAATAAAATTAATTTCGATAATTGAAGCTCAATTTGCTCGAGTGTGGAAAAAATAATTCCCTAGACGAACAATATTGAAATGTTATATTTATGATTGAACAATACTGCGTATTAATATATTGCACATTATTTATTTATACAACTATATTGCACACTGGTGAGCTATTTGCCATTAGACAATTTTTTCCAACTAGGGGGGCAAGTTGGGTTCGACCGGCGAAATCAAAACCCTAGTGATTACCCATATCATGGATATAATTATCATATGGAGATCTATGACATCTTAAGATATTGTAGAACTCCAAATAATAATTATGTATATCCATGATATGGGTAATCACGAGGGTTTTGATTTCGCCGATTGAACCAGACTTGCCCCCCATATCTGCTAGATTACAAAGTATGACAAAATTGTGTATGTATATAAATTAACAGATTTTTAATTATCTCAATAGAGACGAAGTTGGAATATTTACTGTGGGAGAACCGGGAAATCAAGGCACCTACAGGGCTTACGACCTGTCATCGGCTGGTTTACGTGATCACTTTATGCGCTTGCGCAACGTTCACCAATTATGCCTTTTTAATGAGATCCCTATCAATTCAATTTTGAAACTTCTATATATTGTAATACTGAAATTCTTTTCGCTTGAAAATAAGGAATTTTTACTACAGCCATCTATGGGTGAAATTATGAACAACAATCTTATTATTTTTTTATTTATTTAGCCATCTATGGGTGAAATTATGAACAACAATCTTATTATTTTTTTATTTATTTTGTTGTTTATTTTGTTGGCTGTAGTAAAAATTCCTTATTTTCAAGCGAAAATATTTTCAGTATTACAATATATAGAAGTTTCAAAATTGAATTGATAGGGATCTCATTAAAAAGGCATAATTGGTGAACGTTGCGCAAGCGCATAAAGTGATCACGTAAACCAGCCGATGACAGGTCGTAAGCCCTGTAGGTGCCTTGATTTCCCGGTTCCCCCACAATAAATATTCCAACTTCGTCTCTATTGAGATAATTAAAAATCTGTTAAAAAATATCTTTGACTCCCGACAGGGAAAAAAAATCCAATGTTTGCGCATATGCAATAATAAAAATATTCGATATATAAATTAAATTAAGAAAATATATACTATACTGGCTAGTCCGAAGAAATTGCAATACGGCAATAAACCTCTTGCGCAGGGTGCAAGGAAGTGTTTATTTATTTATTTACAACACTAAGATTAAAACAAAATAAAAATTATTCATAGAAAAACAAGGCTACTCCATAATCCAGCTGATTGTACTTCGAACGAAGAGCTTAGAAATTCTGTATTATGGAAAGGGATGGAAACATACATTGATTGATTCTGATTTTTTTTATAAATAATAAAAATATTTTACTTTTATCTATTGATATATTGCACAGTGAAAATGACATGTGACAACGAAGAAGTTTAAATTTGACCGTAATTCATTATTTTTTTTATGTAGGTATATTGAACCTGATTTATGATAAAAAATATTATGTCATAATCAAGGGGTGCAAAATTTTCTTTTTAAACAACATTTCAAATTATTTATGCCATTTTTATTTTATGACAAACTTTAAACATATCAAATAGACGATGTTGGAATATAAAAGAATAAATTGTTAAAAATTAAAAAAATAAATTGTCACAAAAATATTAAATTTGATATTGGTTTTCGGGGAAGTAACAGGTATGTACTATGTCATATATTAATTTCACACGAACCCAATAACAAGTTGCCACATTCTGTCACACACCATTTGTATTTGTTTTACAGTTGCTCTTCAGATACATTTAAAATTAAAATGGTTTTTAATTAAAATAGGTGATTATTTTAGTCAATTTCTTCCAACCAACCAGATTACAAAATTAGACAATATTGACTATACCTATAGGTACCTACAACAAATAAATTTTAAAAATCAAGTTAATTAAAAATATTACACAATTACTATAAAATAAAACATTTAAAAAAGCTAGGTATTTAAAGTACCTCATATAAAAAAATACAAAACACTAACATATGTACCTACCTATTCAAAAATAATTTGATACTTCTCGTTGCTCTGGTTTGGTTGGATGAGATTGCCTAATGACAATAAACCCGCCTTTGTTCTTGCTGTATATAAATGAAATGAATTAACAAATTAATATATAGGTATTTTCTTAAAAAAATATGCAACATATTGAACATCCAAAGCCCCCTTTAGTTCTGGATATGTCAACAGATTATCGACTTATTCCAACAATGTTACGTAAAGAGATTGCGTGATGGCAAAAAATTATATTTTGTTTTTTGTTATTCTTTATAGATGATAAATCAGCTCTTTTTTATTTTTAGTAATTCATACCTAATCTTTGTATTAATGATATAATATTAAATCTATTTTAAGCTTAAATACTCACTGCATCAGAAACCGTGCTAGAATTTTTTTATATCTAAATCTGTATTAGCTAACAAAATGAAAAATTTATATAAAATTTCTACTATTTCATTCCTATCAGGACGACGGTTTCGACCTGTAAGGACCTTATCAAGGACCTTATCAACAATGTACCTAACTCGTTTATTTATTTATGTTTTAGTTATTTATTTATTTAATTATTTTTTTCTTTATTTATTTATCGTCTTGTACACATCATTTGCACACTAGTGATTTTATTGCCAAACGGAAATTTCATCCAACCAACCAGAATTTATGATACAATGCAATATGGCTATAAGCTTTTGACATGACAAAAATAAAATAATATATAGTAAAGATAACAAGGATAACCGAAGAAAAGCAAAAAAAGAAAAATGACACTAATATTGAATATAATAACAGTTCATAGCAATGATAGGATAATAAAAGGTTAGAAAGTGAGAGGAAGATGGTATATGTACCTATATAATATCTGAAAGATATGTTAGCTTTAACATTTCTTGAATAGGTATGTTTAATAATTTTATTTTGTATATTTATTTAATTATGTAATTTATAAATTTGTTCATTTATTTATTTAATTATTCATTTATTTATTTTTTATTTATTAGTTTATTTATTTATTTATATATTGACATATTTATTTGCTTATTTATTTATTTGTTTAATTATTTATTTATTTATTTATTACTTACTTACTTATTTATTTATTTATTTATTTATTTATTTATTTATTTATATATTTTTATCAATCTATATTTTTTTTATTTGTTTATTTATTAATTAATTTATTTATTTATTAATTAATTGATTAATTAATTAATTAATTTATTTATTTATTTATTTATTTATTTATTTATTTATTTATTTATTTATTTATTTATTTATTTATTTATTTATTTATATATTTTTATCAATCTATATTTTTTTTATTTGTTTATTTATTTATTTATTAATTAATTTATTTATTTATTAATTAATTAATTGATTAATTTATTTATTTATTTATTTATTTATTTATTTATTTATTTATTTATATTTTAATATTTTTTTTTATTTATTTATTTTTATTCATTTATTTATTCGTTGTAAGTCAAAAGCAGTTTTAAATACATATACAGTTTTAAATACATATACATATACATTATTTGACAAAAATATAAAAACAAACAAAAATGTATATTATGAAATAAGCACAAACGTAAGAATAACATTTGTTTGTCCACAGATGATTCTACACAAATGTTTCGTCTGAGTGCGTTCCATAAAATGTTAGTTTGGCGCCGACTTCAAAAAATGATGATTTAGTGTAGGTACCTAAATAAATATTTTGCAACCTATGTGTTTCTTAGTCATAAATAATATATATGACGAAATATTATGTGTAATGATAGATGTCAAATTAACGTAATTTTAATAAAATTAGGCATTATTTGTTTATTTATTTTTTTATTTTCATCCCTTTAATTTATTTATGTCGAATTTAAAAATTATATAATCTTTTAATTTTTTTTTGTTTTTATGTTTAAATATGTAAAATTACTTTCACATACAAAACATTTGAAAAAAAGTAGTTTAAATGTAGTAGGTATATATTTAAAGCTGTTAATTTTCTTTAATCATAGCCTAATGAAGTGATTTATAAAAAAAATGTAGGTATGCATTATTTTTAATAGGTAGGGCCTTTTATTTTTATAACTTTAATAAAAAAAATTAAATTATGCTCAATAAATAAAACATATTTTAACAAAACCGGTTTCAGACTTCTTTGACCATCTTTAAACCGTTTCCCCGGTATCCGTCCATATGGACCGCAGTTCGGCGAGCTTTTGACTGTTATTGGCGAATGACTGTGAGATAAGCGGTTAGGCCCCGCCCATAGCAACCGTTGCTAAGGGGGAGATGAGGGGACGCTCAACGCACCACCCAAACCAGCGATACTTAAACATTCACATTACATTATTTTTATTTGTTCATCTTTTTACTTTTCAGCGCCCATTGAATGAGCGTGAATCATCAAACGACCCTATTAAAATTATTATAATTATATTATTTAATTTGTATTGTAACTTATAAATACCAACTTATTTATTTATTTATTTTATTGTGAAAGCATATAGTCTTAAGAGGGTGACTGCTGCCAACGTACCTATTTTTTCAATTTGAATTTTCATCATTACTACAAATGGAATAATTTTGAAAAAAATAACCTAGTTAATTTGGATATTAATAAAGAAAAATATAGGTACCTCAACTTTTTAATTATGTTCTGTATATATTCTTGTAGGAAAATAATAAGCATACCCCGATTTTTGACATTATAATTTCTAAAAAAACTATGAGATATAGAGCATTATATTTTCTGTATAAATTAAAGAAGATCAAAATATCTGGAAAAATACGATGTAACGTTGCATTAATGCATCAGGTTAAGTTAATAAACCAAAAAAACTTTTATTTCGCAATGGCGCTGAATGGAAAATAAATGTTTTTTAGGTTTATTTACTAAACCTGAAGCATTAATGCAACGTCACATCATATTTTTCTAAATATTTTTGTCTTCTTTAATTTAAAAAAAATATGTTGAACGACGCCTATATTTTATTAAAAATATAAGATAAACGTTGAAAATAGGGGTATGACATTATTTTTCTACAAGAATTTATACAGAACATTATCAAAAAGTAAAGATATATTTTTCTTTGTTAATAACCAAACCAAAAAGCTGGCGTTACAAGAAAAGGTTTCTTCGTTACCTCATAGATGGCAATAGTATAATTTCGTATTATTCAGTTGAATTGTTTACACATTAATCAAATATAGAACTTTCAAAAAAATTACATTTATAAGAGAACTCAATAAAGGCATAATTGGTGAACGTTTCGCAAGCGCATCGAGTGATCACGTAAACCAGCCGATGACAGATCGTAAGCCCTATAGGTGCCTGAGATCCTGGTTCTTCTATAATATACCAACTTCGTCTCTATTGAAATGTTATTGTCAATTAAAATATTTAGGACGTACTAATATCCATATTCGAAGGTTTATTTTTAAATACAATCATGACATATCCCTTCTAGGATTAGCATAAATATTTGTATATTTTAAAATGTCAATGCGAATACAGATAAAAACTTTATTTATTCCAGAAGAAAGACAGGCAATATGACACAAAAAAATAAAAAGATCCAGACTGAAAACTAAAAACTGTGTCTCTACTGAGAATTGAACCCGGACCCTGTCGAAGTCAGATTTATTTAATGTGTTTTCTGTTTAGATAGATATTCAAAAATTGTGAAGTATTATAGTTGACGAATTATAATGTGTATATTTGAAATTTTGATATATTATTATGTGATAGACATTTCTTAAATTGTTATATTTCCGTTTTTTTACAGGTGTGTGCTCTTTTGTTATTTCAAATACAAATTGTCAGGGTAAGCCAATATTAAACTTAAGTATGGACTGTGTCATTCAAAATGAATATTAAACTATTCCGACATTAGCGCTGCTTAGTGGATAGTTCTTATCCACTGGATGTTGGTACTGATAAATTGTTTTCATGCTGCAAGAAATTATTCTGTTCATGTTATAATTGTGTCCTCTCAGAGCATTTTTTCATTTTGTGGATTTAATAAATAAATAAATAAATAAATAATAATTAAATAAATAAATAAATAAATAAATAAATAAATAAATAAATAAATAAATAAATAAATAAATAAATAAATACATAAATAAATAAATAAATAAATAAATAAATAAATAATTAAATAAATAAATATAATTAAATAAAAAAAGTAAATAAATAAATAAATAAATAAATAGATAGATAAATAAATAAATAGATAAATAAATAAATAAAAAAAGTAAATAAATAAATAAATAAATAGATAGATAAATAAATAAATAGATAAATAAATAAATAAATAAATAAATAAATAAATAATATTAAATAAATAAATATAAATAAAAAAAAATTAAAAATAATTAAATAAATAAATAAAAAAAGTAAATAAATAAATTAGTAAGTAAATAAATAAATAAATAGGTAAATAAATAAATACGTAAATAAATAAATACCTAAAGATATTTTGTCAACCGAGTCACGGAAGCCGACATTTTGTTTAATTAATAATAATAATATATTGTATAAATGTTTAATCATCATCGTCAGTCAGAGGCCAAGGTCAGTCAGAGGCCAAGGCCCATCCCAGGCTCCACAGCCCGGGATGGGCCTTGGCCGCCTCGCTACTCGCAATAAACTCGCCACTTGCGCAGGATGCAAGGAAGTGTTTATTATTCTTATTGATTTATTATTATAACTTATTTAATAAATAATAAAAATATAAATTATAATATGTTTTATTAATTAAAAAAAATTGACAGTTTGAGAACGACTGGTAAAATCGATCGTCTGTAGCCGGCAGCGGCGAAAATCGCGGTGCCGTGTTGTTTGGTTAACCCATTTCCAAATTTGATACATTCACCATTTATGGGGGGAGGGAGTAGGTACCCAGCTAAAGGTAATCATTGGGAACCACTGATTTTAGGCATACAAATAATTTACAGTAATTATACATAGTCAAAACGTGTTTAAGATGACGCTTAGCTTCGGAAAGAATACAGCGTCACACAATTGGGTCGCGTATTTCCAAACCCTTCTTTAAACCCAGGTAAACACATACAAACCATTACAACACTTTACTAACGGCATCGGCAGAGAAGACCTAGCACCACACACCTCTATCTTTTTTTGCAAATGATTGTGTGTTGTCTTAAGATATTTTTTTAATACCAAGCTTTTCTTCTTTCCCCTTAGCGCTTTTGTCCCGTTTCTATCGGGGTACGCTTTGACCATGATCCTGGAATTGGCGAGTCTGGTTATTACATTGAAGCGACTGCCATCTGACCTTCGTAACCCTTAGGAAGGGGAACCAGAAAAATTGGATCATGGCTACACATAGCTAGTGATATAAATCCGCACATAGATTTTTTTAAAAATCCAGAGGTGCGTGCCCCGCCCGGATTCGAACCGTCGACCTCAAGCATGTGAGGCGACGATATTACCGCTGGGCTATCACCGCTCTTTTTTAATACCAAGCTATTTTACTGAATTGAAATGCATTAGGGAGCTCAACTGTATATTCAGTTTCGTTTTTTCACCAAAGTCTATTGATATGTGGAAAAAACATTTTTTTTATAATAGTATAAGTATTTTTTTATATTATTTTATATTATTAATAGTATATATTATTAATAATATTAATATTTTATATTATTCATAGTATATATAGTAGTATATTAATAAATAGTATATATAGTAGTATATTAATTTATATAATTAATAGTAGGTATAATTTTTTTATAATAGTATAAATAGCCGACCGCCGTGGCACAGTTGGTAAGCCATTTGGATTCTGTGCGGGCGTCCTGGGTTCGATTTCCAGCAGAGGAGAAGTTTATTAAAATTTATTTGTCACGCGAATATTGCTTCTCTGGGCTGGAAACTCTGGTTAGTTGGAAAAAAAATGCCATACGGCAATAAACTCGCCACTTGCGCAGGGTGCAAGGAAGTGTTCATTATTATAAATAGAGGTTTATTTCATTACAAATTATGTTATTCCATTTTAAGGCTATTTAAAGATTTACATAAGTAACAGTTTAAATCATAAATTTACAATGAGTAGGTACCTATAATAATATACATGAAATAAGGTATAAACCTTTTAAAGATTCTTCAAACTAAATAAGTAATAGGTAAATCCAACAATTGCTAGAAAAAAAGGAGGCAGTTAATTTATTTGAATTTATTTAACTCAAGGTCACAACATAAAATATTATATTTTACAAAGACCAGAACAGAGTACATGTATACAATTATTAAAATGAAATAAGTAAAAATACAAATTAGACGCCATTAGTGCAGGGTGCAAGGAAGTGTTTATATTATTATTATTATATTACCTCTTACGTACGTAAGAAAAAAATAAAAGTAATAAGTGTGGGTGCGCCCATAAGAAAGAGATAGAGAGAGAGAGTAACAATATGTATGTGTGTGTGTGTGTGTGTGAAAGAGACATATAGAATGAGTGTGAATGTCTGGGAGAGTGTGTGTGTATATGTGTGTGTGTGTGAGAGTGGGTGTGCATGTGTGTGTGTGTGTACATGATAGACGAACATATATTGACAGATTCATAAGTAGAGAAGAAAAAAAAATAAAATTTATTCTTATAATATTATTATAATAATATTCTTATAAACCTAGTTGTTTATTGTTATAATGTCCCGATGTTAGATATAAGTTTGTTTTTGAATGTCATATGTTGTGAATCAAAAAATATGTCTATTCGGCATTTTTTCCATAGGAGTTGAATAAGTTTATCATTCTGTTAATCGGAGCCGTTCTGGAAGCATTTGTTTTACAATTTTCGGAGAAGACAAGTGACGTATACCTTCTTATTTAGAGGATATTCCATTCTTTACTGAGTTAGGTCACACATATTTTACTTAAGAAGCTATAGTAGGCTATATAGTATATTTTGATAATAATTTCCCCAGTACCCTCAAAAGATACGTCTTTGAAATAAGGAACAGTTTGTATTTACATCTTTATTTTATTGCATTGCATCTTTTTTTTTTTGAATTTTGAATTTGTTTAATACTTTTCTTGTAAGATTAGTTTTAGTTAAACCCTTTATTATTTTTTTTTTTGTAAGTAACTAAAAAGCTACAAGGCATATGAAGTAGATTTTTGCTTCAATCGAAAGAGAATATGAAAATCTACCGGCTGAGTTTTTATTATTATATCCAATATTTTAATAACTACTCTTGCTATTTAAAAAAAAAAAACTCTAAATTTTACCTTTTTTGCACGATAAAATGTTCTATGTCACATATCAGGAGATATACAATATTTTTTCGTGTTTCATATATTAGAAGGTAATTTAGTGTGCATTATTGCGTACATCCGTATACCCAGGGTATACAAGGGCATTTAGCTTTCAACATTAAACAATAAAATTTAATAGATTTTAAATAAACGTCCATATTTAGAGGTTGATTGCGCAAAAACTATAAGTCACATTCTTTTATTTGTATGAGAGGTTGATAAAAAATTTATCATGGATTATTTTATTTATACGCGTTTTTTGGTTATTGTGTACCGCGGTTTCCTGTGAAACAGAAAAAAAACGTGATTCGGGACTTAAAGGGGGAACGGGGGGTGATGCTCGCCCAGCAGGGGGGAAAAGTTGTTTTTTTTTTTAATTCCTCTATCTAACGAACATTTTCCGATAAAGAAAGGGACACTAAAATGACAGGAATTAATAAAATTTTAAGGTGATGCATACTCGCACGCCTGTCGCTAGTTACCTCACATTGTGCAATATACCGTGAGGATAGATTTTAGTGAATTTACTTGAGGATTCGCGCGTCTTGTTGGCAAAAAATTGTCGTTACATAAGTATTAAAACAATACTAGTGATGAGAAAATGTCTTACTAGTCTTGGTTATAGTCTTGCGAGATTTGCAAGGCCAATACCAAGACCATATGTATCGCTGCAAGACCAATTCCAGGGGGTGTGAGACCAATACCAAAAGTCTAGCGGTCTCGAATTTATTTTTTAAAACTAATTTATTTTTCATTAAAAAGTACCTAGGTACATACTTAAGCAGTTAATTACGTACTTATCGACATTAACTACAATATAAAATAATTTTGTCATTTATACCATTGTAATAACCTACTGAATTACCAACTGTACTGAAAAAAATAATTGTGACCACCGAACCAGCTGCCAGCTTTTTTAGCCAAACCTTTGTTATAAGTAATAAAAGTTAATCTATTTATGACTGTACTGTTTGGTTAAGCGTACTAAATATTTAGTAGCACAAAACGAAATGTTTTGTAGTCACTATAGTTCGGTTAATTTTAACATTTTTTTTTCATTGTGAAAAATCAACTGAATTACCAACTAAATAGCCAACTGAATTACCAACTAAATAACCAACTGAATAACCAAATGACTTACGGAAGAAATTGCCATACGGCAATAAACTCGCCACTTACGCAGGGTGTAAGGAAGTGTTCAATATTATTATTATTATTATTACTTACCAACTAAATAACCAACTGAATAACTAACTAAATAGCCAACTTAATTACCAACTAAATAACCGACTGAATAACCATCTGAATTACCAACTAAATAACCAACTGAAATACAAACTAAAATAAAATAAAAATAAAAGTATTTTTAATGAAGGTTGTAAGACCCGCACAAGACTTGAAGGACCAAGACCGTCTTTGGTCTTGCATTTAGTCATCACTTGTAGGTACCTACATTAAATAAATTATTATTCAAATCATGCTTTTTTTCAGGTTTACAAAGTTTCGTGTTTGCATAGCTATCGATGGTAAATTTCGCGAATGAGACCAAAGTGTTTAAAAAAAGGTGGATACACATATTAGATTTACTCATTTGTATGTATAAGTTGTTAGAATCGAAAGACTAGAATTACTTTCCACCTGATATGGTGAAGATATATTTTATTCATGTGGGGCTGGCTGTTTTCGACAAAGTTTTACGAAATTCAACACCAGTTTCGGCGACAATTTCTCAAGTGTTCTTCGCTGTTGGCAGATACGAATCTGGAAACTAACCTTTAGAAATTCAAAATTATTTATCTATAATGTACCTTCATAAAGAACACGACTATAAGGACATTTTAAATATGATGTTTTAAGAGACAAATATCGCAATTTCAAATAAAATATGTTGAACAGTGTTTATTAAAGTAGTTTATACATTTCCTTAAAGACTGAGCTTCACACAATTTTAAAAAATAGCATAAAATCTCTAAAAACTATTCGTCGTAGACTAAAAATTTTTTTTCCTCCTCACTACCCCAAGGTAATATAGTGGGGAGCTATGAATTCGCAATATTAAAGGTTATTTTTCTTATAAATTCCCTAAAAAAATTTTTTTCTCCTCACTACTCCAAGGGGATATAGTGGGGAGCTATGAATTCGCAATATTAATGGTTATTTTTCTTATTTTCTTAGCCCGCCAGTGTACAATTATATTTGTTTATATTATGTACAAGAAGATGTATAAATAAATAAATAAATAAATTTCAGACTATCAACTAGTATTATTCAATGCTGAGATTGTATTCTGAAAGTTGAAAAGTGCTATGTACTAATATGTGCTATGTACGGCGAGCTTATTCTACTTTATCGATTATAGATAAGTAGGTACCTACTCATTCGATTCTTTTCAAATTTTGCAAATTTGTAGGTACATATTTATAATACTCTCTTAGACCCTATTAGATTATTAAGGATATCTGAACCGTGGTTTTCGATTTTTTTAACTGTCAAATATTTCAAAGAGACCCCAAGCTCAAAAAACTAAAAATTTGATATTTTTATTTTCAAATTGCTAAAAAGGCACATCACTTTCACAAAATGAGATCGAGGAATTATGAATTAGAGGCGTGTAATTTCTACAATATTAACTAGGTACTCTCACAGAAGAATGGCCCTAAACGGTACAAAAAGGTCCTAGAACACCATTTAACAAAAACAGGTTAGACATCAAAAGTAACTATTTAAAATAAAATAAATAGAGATCAAAATAGACAATTGAAGGTAAACACGCACATACATTGATTTTTAACAGATTTTTAATTATCTCAATAGAGACGAAGTTGGAATATTTATTGTAGGAGAACCGGGAAATCAAGTCACCTACAGGGCTTACGACCTGTCATCGGCTGGTTTACGTGATCACTTTATGCGCTTGCGCAACGTTCACCAATTATGCCTTTTAATGAGATCCCTATCAATTCAATTTTGAAAGTTCTATATATTGTATTACTGAAATTCTTTTCGCTTGAAAATAAGGAATTTTTACTACAGCCATCTATGGGTGAAATTATGAACAACAATCTTATTATTTTTATTTATTTTGTTGGAACGCCATCTATTGAGAGAATTGGTTTTTTGTAAATAATGAAAGCTACAATTCTTATATCTGAGGTGACAATGCATTTTTCGCATAGAAGTCACCCCTGAATTGCGCCAGACTTATAAGGTCATTTTTGTCTTATTTACCTACTTACTTATACATTGATTTTTTTTTTGTTAATAGTAACAATATTTAATGTTAAAATTAACCGAGCTATAATATTGACTACAACACATTTGGTTTTGTGCAACCAAATGTTTTATTCACACAGCCAAGCAGTACAGTAATAAATAGATATACCTACCTTTAGGTATTACAGATAACAAAGGTTTTTCTATATGAAAAAAAAACAATGTTTGGGTATATGCAACAGTAAAAATATTTGATTTCAAAATAAAAAGGTTATATATCTATGAAGATGTATACCTACCTAAGTATCCTCTTATAGGTTCTTATCCGAAATAAGAAATACGATTTTATACGCCGTATCAAATTTATAATTGAACAGGTTATGAAATCACGGCGCTATCATATCTGCCAACTCAAAATTGGATCAAATAATACATTATTATTTGTTGTCGATTCCTTGTAACGTGGGGAGGCCAGAAACGAGGGATTGCCCCCTCCCAGTGAATCTCCCTCTTCCCGTCCCATCAAAGTTCAAGCTCCGCCCACCTAGGGGGAACTACAGGCCCCGCCCCCGAAAGCCTCCGAACGTGGAACAAAATAAACCTTCAGTTAATACCGGTTCAAGCGGCAATATGGACGCGAACGCGGAAAGTGGCGCCAACCATTACGACAACCATTGCGACAGCCCGTCCCGTTCCGACACGAGCAGCCCCGCAAACTCCAACGCCTCCTTAAACTTGAGCTCCTCGGACGTGAACATGAGCTCGTCGGAAATTATCATGAGCCCCATGGAGCTCCGTATGAGTGGTGCTTCGGACATGCGAATAAACTCGTCGGAATGCCGCGTGAGTTCGATGGACGGTCGCGCGGCGTTGATGGACAATCGCGCCGCGTTGACGGACAATCGCGCGGGTTTGATGGACAATCGTGCTGGTTTGATGGACAATCGTGCGGGTTTGATGGACAACAGAATGAGTTCGTCGGAGAACATGAGACAGAGTGACGCTTTTCATAGGATGTTCTTTCAGGCGCAACAGATGCACCAGTTGGGACAGATGGGCATCGACGTGATGAAGAGGATATCGTCCGTCGGAGGGACGGCCGTCACCTCGGGCATGCAGGGCCCGAGACACACGATAGACGCCATTTTGGGTCTAAACGGAACGCGGAGACAGGAAATGGCCGAGTTTGATTGTGAGAGTCCCCGCGAGACGAGCGTTAGCAGATCGCTGACGCCAGGTGCTGGAGAAAGTGCTGGTGAGTTCAATCATCAATATTATTATTATTTGGATTACTTGGGACAATGACAGCATAATAAACTAATATGAACATACAACAATTACTTATTAATTAAGGCCAAAAAAACTGTCCACAAAGTAGGTACGCATTAACAGTTGATTCTGTAAAAAATATTAAATTAATATATGACAACAGTAACAAGGATAATGATGGAGATGGAGGAGAAACTGTAGGAATAGGAATAGAAAAGGGGAGGAATGTGAGAGGTAGAGCAACTGATGGTACCTATATCACAACACCTTTCGTCATTATGATATCCGTCCGCATTCGCACCTAACCCTGTCTCGGAATTTATTATAAGAAAGGAAAAATATGTCTTTATCACTAAAACTTGCATTATATTGTCGACAAATTCGAGTGATAGTTGAAAACTCTCGATAGTTCGCTCTACAAAGTGGAACGTGAAACAACTCGGGCCGTCTGGTAGTTCTTCCAGAAACTCTGAGTGGTATAAAGCTTATTAGTTCAGAAGAGTCAAAGAAATTGTTCATTACTTTATACCTATAAAAGAGATTGATCGACCATAATTCACAATTCATATAGATATGTATATCTACCACCCATTGCGAATCATCGAATCTGAGTCTTAATAAAGATTCAATTGGCTGGTCGCTCTTTGAAGGTAACTTCTCAGTTTGTTTACCTACCGGTTAAAAGCGGCTGAAACTATTTTTAAAATCAAACATAAGTGTGACAGGAATGTTAGAATAAATAAATAATGTGCATATTTTTCTCTTATTCTATGAAATCATTTTTTTAAACAATATTACCAACATAATTATTTTTACCTACGAAAAATGACATTCTAAAGGTTTATATTACAGAGCATGCAGAATTCCTCTTGATTCATGATTTATTTTTCCATGACATCGGTCTCTTCTACTTAAGATTTAATTTTTCTTTTCTACTTAAGATTTATTTTTTCTTCTACTGAAGATTTAAACTATCCATTTTGGCAACGTTACCTCATCACTCTGAGTGATCTCATGCACGCTTCCCACAGCCCCCAATTAAATTCCAAATTATTATGTTAATGAGGATATTTCTTTTTCAATTCATTTTTTTTTTCAACATTTTTTGCCTACTTGTTGCATAACTGCCTACTCGTCCTGTATACTTAATTGGCTGTATGTTTACCTACTCATTGTAAATATATTTCAATTTGTAGATTATGTAGGTATGTATCTCAATAAAATAAATTAATTACGCATACCTACCTCATCCTATACCGCGTTGTCAAAAGTCTGATTAGATCTGATAAGGTCTTATACTTATGTATCGGCGAGGAATTCATTCAGTTATGATGGGCTGAAACGGTCTATTATACCTTCAGTAGTTTTCTTCTATATAATCTATGGGTTTTCTTCTATATTCTCTTTGGCTAACTCCGTGTATTTTGATCGCGTTAAAAGAGGGAAAGGAAGTTTGCTTTTAAAATACCGAAAACATACCTACATACATTTCGTTTAGGAGCGTACCTAAATCATAGATTTTCCTTAGTTTTAATTTAAGTAGTTCACAGTTAAATCACGTTTATAAATTAATTACCTACTTATATTAATATGATTTTAACTGTCTTTTACATTACTTACTTTCCGTGTCCGGAACACCATCATATTGGTTGGTGCTCCGGTGGTGGAAGGATTGGCCGGCATTCTGCCGTTTCCAGGGACGCCCGATTGCTTTTCCGAAGTTAACCGAAACTCAATCTACGTGGAGGCTCCTTCCGTGTCCCCGAAAATATGTAAGATCAGTATAATATTATTGTTGCATGTAAACGAATAAAATTCAAATTTTATTAACGCTCAGCCGAAAACGCATAGCTTTGAATCGCTACTTAGTATAAAAATTCAATTTGTACAATTTTATCATAATGTGAACAGAATCGAGCTGCAAAGTAACAAACAACGAATAACACATCATCTTCTTCTTCTTTTAGTCGACCTTTTGGTCTGTGATACAAAAACTATGCCTCCTGAGATTACGAAGTCTAACTATTCTTCTATCTCTTGGAAGGACTTCCGTGACCAGAAGGGATTACGGGTGTATATAAATTCAGAAGGGTGACCATGAGGATGAGCTCTAACCGACCGGGGTGTTAGTTAAAAATCTATTGCGAAATTCCATTACAGACCAGTGAAGAAAAGAAAAGGGTATAAATTTATACTAACTACTTAACACCAAAGATCTCTTGATGTTCTAACCAGCCTCGGAAACATCCTTTTCATGGTATTTACGAGCCTCAACTGTAACTTTGGTGTTTATAGAAAATCAGACTTCTGGAAATTCATATGCAGATACTTACAAATTATTTCCTACACAATTATTGAATTTCTGTGCTGGTATCACCGGTTATCCTAAAGATGAATAACCTAACCTACAAAAGTTTGGTAAAAATACCAATGAAGTTATTTTTTAATATTTAAGTGACTTTTTAAAATATATAATGAAATTATAACTACAAACAAACCTAAGCAGTCTATTTTTACCAAAATTGTGTAGGTTAGGTTTAAAATATCTGGTGTGAATACTAGGAAGATGTAGGTACCCACCTGGTTATAAAATCGTATAGATAGCAAGGATGAGTTATAATTTAATTTTTACAAAATCAACTTATTTAAAACAAAGCAACGTTAAACAAATCATACTAAGCTTCTTCGTTTTATCGTGTATTAGATCATTTGACCTGTTTGTGAGGGTGGACTATCCTGGGAGCGCGAGATGGTCCAACTGTTCTTCCATCTATTCGCAGGTCTTCCGGGTAGTCTTCTATTGTTGGATATTCCTGTTTTAACAAATTTGACAATTCTATTGATGTCCATGCGTTCGACATGATGGTCTTTCCAGAAGCGTCTTCTGCTACGTGCTCATCTTGTTATGTACTCGACACCGCCTTTAGACCTGATCGTCCCATTTCTGATGCGGTCCCTGAGGACTCTTCCTGCAATGGAGCGTTGGGTCTAGTACGCTGATTTATTTTGTAAATAGTAACAAATTTTCATTTTAAAATTAACCGAACTATAGTTACTACAAAACCTTCGGTTTCGTGTAACTAAATTACAGTCTTAAATAGATAAATCTTTATTACCTACTAAAGACAAATGTTTGGCTAAAACTTACTTACTTACTTCCGATGGCCATACGACTCCGGTAGAGCTTTAGCCTCCTGAAAAATAGCTTTCCAAGCCTTCCTGTCAGCTGCAGTGGACTCCCAGTCATCACAAGCATTCAGCACGTTCAGATCTCGGGTAACATTGTCCATCAATCTCTGCAAAAAAACGATATATTTATAATATTTTAGATATAGAAACTAGATCTTGATTCATTTTTTTTTATTTTCTCGCTGTCTGCCTTCATGCAAATTAATCTAAAACAAATAACTACATATACGTACATTAATATTGCTACTATACCTAACCATTAAAGTAGCCATTAATTTAACTTGATTTTTTAATTACTGAAATTAGTAACTATTTGCATAGATGATTACGATCATTAAAAAAATATAGCTATTATAACTTAATAAAAATCATTGGTTGGTACCTGATTACCATTCTTATCTTTTGGCATAAATCTTCTTTAGTTACATTTATTTTCTTATTCTCCACTACTATGTTATAACTGAGAGTTATGATTTCGATTTTTTCATGATTTTATTTGCATCAACACAAATTGCATTAATTATTTAGATGTTTGTTGATTTCATTTAGGAATCGACTTAATAACTGTGAGAACTATTTCATTATTTTGGAAACCATTTTATTTTTTAATAATAATCTCTTATTTTTTTCCAAGTTGTTGTTTATTTGATATTTCTTAATATCTCTCAATTATTTTATCGATGCAAGACAAAATAGTTCTCCATTACATTGTTATAATGTTACAGTGTTATGTTTTTGTGTTTAAGAAATATACAGTTCTCCACTACAGTGTTGTAATATATTTGTTATAATGTAGGTAACAGTATTACATATGTTTATATGTGTTAGAAATATATATGTAGTTTTCCACTACAGTGTTATGGTATTATTGATATAATGTGACAGTGTTATGTTTTTGTGTGTTAGAAATATATACATAGTTTTCCTTTACAGTGTTATGATATTATTGTTATAATATTAGTATTATGTTTTTGTGTGTTTGAAATATATAGTTCTCCACTGCAGTGTGATAATATTAAAGTTATAATGTTACAGTGCTTTTTGTGTTAGAAATATATAGTTCCTCACTACAGTGTAATGCTACATATTATTGTTATAATGTTACAGTGTTATGTTTTTGTGTGTTTAAAATGTATAGTTCTCCACTAAAGTGGTATGATATTATTATTATTATGTTACAGTGTTATGTTTTTGTGTGTTTAAAATGTATAGTTCTCCACTAAAGTGGTATGATATTATTATTATTATGTTGCAGTGTTATGTTTTTGTGTGTGAGAAATATATAGTTCTACACTACAGCGATATGATATAATTGTTCTAATATTATGTACAGTGTTATGTTTTTTTTTTGTTAGAAATATATAGTTAATCACTACAGTGTTATAATATAGTGTTATGTTTTTGTGTGTTAGAAATATATAGTTCTCCACTACAGTGTTATAATATTATTGTAGAATAAAGATGTTAAAATAAACTGGTCTTTAATTCAGACATATTTTTTGAGTCTCATGAAAAATTATAGTTAGAGTCTGACACCCGTATTCAGAGACAAATCCATCAATCCTCGTATTTGTCTCTGAATACGTGTGAGTAGGTAATGCTTTGACATTTTAAAGCTTATTTTCTTACATATTTTTTCAATAATAAAGTTTCATCGTGATTTTAAGTGTGACGGACTAAAAATTTAGTTTACCTATTCATTATATTATATGCAAAATTTACATATAGGTATACCTAGTGCCCAATCGAGTTCATATTCAAATTATAATAGGTGTAAATTACATTAACATGGAGTTTATTAGTTTTCATCTGTCTTAATTTTAAAAATGCTCTCTCTTTCCGAAAAAAAAAATATTTTTCAGTTATGTCATTTTGAAAGATATTTCTCTTTTTCAGTCAAAACAAAACCGTCTACTATTGAGAATATGACATGTATTGTTATAGGTTTGCCCGTACTTTATATTCATTCCACGTCATATTTCTATTATTTACATATAATTATTATATATATACATAATTATTTATATATAGTGGAGAGTTTAGTGTTGGCCACAATTCGCTTGTTTTCTTTATATCTGCGTAAGATGATTATCAATTTAATTTTTCTAGTTACTTAACAAAGTAGATTTTTGGTAACAATAATTTGATGCGCAAATTTGCATTAATTGATACATTTGCCAGATAAAGAATTAATAAATTTACCATTAGGTAGGAACAACTATTTATATTTACTTACGATATGATTACTGTAATTTCTACGAACCTTATTTTTCTACTGTTCACACAAATAATCAAATTACACACACGCGTAATTTTACGTTAGTTGTTATCTTGTATTTCCTAGTGTGTCATCTCTTCGATTCTCTTTGCCTAATTAAGAGGGCATATAACACAAAATCTAGTGACTGAAAACATTTTATAGGTATATGTGAAGTATTAGTACTTAGGGTAACAATCGCGTGCGTTAAAAAGGGTTTATACATACATGATTTATATCACCGTAATATAAAATTTGTTGATTTTTTGCAATTGAAAAGCAAACCTGACTTGAAATGAGAAAAACTTTATTTGTCATTCACTTTTATGTACTCTTTAAGCAAGTAAAATATGTATTTCTTCAATCTCTGATATTTCTCAGCCAAGACATCTGGCTCCTACCCACACCACGTATTTAGTATAGCAGACCTAAATAACTAAGATTAAAAATGCACAACTTCATAATGACAGTTTTAATATTTTAATATTGATAGCCGACGGTAGGTACCTTTTGTATTTAAAAATAAATTAAAATACTTATATATTACGGCTTTTTGTTTTTTTTCCGCGCACACAAAGATTATTTAGTAGTATTTAAATTTACATACCTACTGTTATGAAAAATTCTCATGGTAGGTAATTATTTTTTCAAAGTTGATGATTTTCTTCTCCAATATGCTAGGGATGTTCCCTGTGTTATATTGGGAGCAGTCTCTACTCTAAGTATAAGTTATACACTCTATTATACAATACTTGACACGCTATGTGCGCCTGATGCGTTAATAGGTACATACCTACTTGATTTTTGCAACGTTATGCGGACAATCAAACACACAAACATAGGAAATTATATGTGTTAATAAATTTATTAGAATAGGGTTTCCTAGTCGGAGATCAATAATCAATTTGTTGTTATCGTTGTAGTATATCTTCTTCCTCTTCTTCTTTGTCAGCCATCTTTCCACTGCTGGGTGTGGCCCTCCTCCAATGAACTCCATCTCTCTCTATGTCTTGTGCTTCCCTCAGCCAACTTCCCGCAACCGGAATAATATCGTCGACACATCTTTTTGGTCTTTTATTTTCCCACGATCTCCATTTTAATATTCTGGGTGTCCACCTCTCGGTACCCTGTCTCGCAACATGTCCTGCCCACTGCCATTTCAACTTCGCAACACGGTCTGATCTGCTATTTCTACGACTTTTGTTTGGCGTCTGATTTCTTCATTTCTTATTTTATCCCGGAGGCCCACTCCTAACATTTGCCGTTCCATAGCTCGTTGCGTACATTTCAATTTGTTAATTGTGTTGGCAGTTAATGTCATTGTTTCCAATCCATATGTTAGCACTGGGAGGATACATGTTTCAAAGACCAGTCTTTTCAAATCCATCAGAATATCTTTGTTTTTCAGGATGTGACCGAGTTTACCGAAGGCCGCCCAACCTAGTCCAATTCGTCTGGGTATCTATCGTAGTATATGGTGTGATGAAATAAAAAAAAATAACATCAAAATCTCCATGTTATAACGTGTGTTCTTACTTTGAAAAAGAAGGCGACAACTTCTGGGATTTTTATTGTATCCACCCATATCTTTAATTTATAAATATACACTATGTTTTTGATTCCACAATGTAAATTTATTTATTTACCTTTTATCACACCATATTTATAATGACAACAATAAGTAGATTACTGCTGCCCAGATAGGAAATCCTGTTCTAGGGCTAGCAGTTTACAATTTTTATTGACAATTACATATATGCAGTTATGAACCAGGTGATTGTTCCCGTTCCACATTAAGTAGGTACATAATTTCAACTTTCTGCACTCACAATCATTAATTACCTCAATAAACATATGGGCTCACACAAAACAGATCAACTAGGTCCTAATGTCCGCCATAATACCTGCCATTAATCCAATCTCTGACGCGATTTTTATTTCAGAATAGGTAGGTATATATGTATATATTTCGTCTTATTAGGAAATAATCAGGGCTATGGATTATGTTGTGGTATATATACTTATTTTTGACGGTAATTTAAATAAATATAACTAGAATCAATTTCACACTAATTGAAATAAATTGTAGAATCAAAAATTCAGTTATTTAATTAAAGTGTAGATTCAAATAATTAATTAACTTTAATTTTAAGTTAATTATAGTAGGTACTGTATATTATATTCACTACCTTATCAAGTTACATATATTGTACATACATAATATAATTATTATATTTGTAAAAAAATGAAAAAAGGATTTATAATAAATAAATAAATATGCAGTTATTTAAATAAATTGTAGAATCAATTCAACAATTAGATATTTAATTATATTGAAGAATCAAAAACATAATGTTTTAATTAAAATTAAACTAATTTTTAATGGAAATCTACACAAATAAATTACAAATTACGCACGAATTAATCTTCCTACCCATTGTCTTATATTCTTATTTATTCGTTTGAATAGTACAATAATTGTATTTTTTTTAATAATTGTATGTTTAAAAAAAAATTGGAAATATGAAACCCGCAGACAATTTAATGTATGCCTATATTTTTTTCATCCCTTAGGAAATACATGTAAAATTATCCCCTATGCTGTGTATACCAACACAATTCTCCATATAACTCTATTGGACGTAATCCCCAGACACCACCTTAACTAAGGAAAAGCTTAGCGCACAGCGCCGCTAACAAGCGCTTAGTAAAGGGAATCAGCTTATTAAGAAGCTTACAAATATTATTCTTATTAATACCTACCTTACTTAATCAGAGCTACATAAATAAATATCCTCACTTGAAGACTGTCACTACCATGGATTTATCAATATAAGATAAACGGAGATTCATAATACTCGTTTATTTTATTTATATACAAAGTATAACTATGCCTGTGATGACATAATGGTTTAGAAACAATGTCCCTGACCATAAATACTATCCACAAATTGAAAGGCGCGCAACGATCAATAAAAATAATGAGTGAATTAAAAATACAGAAATCAGACGCCGAACAAAAGTCGCCGATATCATGGATTGGATAGCAAAATTCAAATGACAATGGGCAGGACACGTGGCCAGACAGCCAAATTCATGATGGACTCCCAAAGTCTTAAAGTGGAGGCCATGGGAAAACAAAAGGGGTGTCGGTCGGCCACAGAAGAGGTGGGCCGACGATATTGTTGTGGTCGCCGGGAAAACATGGATTGAAGCGGCACAGGATAGAGAAAAATGGAGACAGATGGAAAAGGCCTACGTCTAGCAGTGTAGGGAAGGCTAGAAAAAAGAAGAGATAACTGCATGCATGATAAAAGTACCTAGAGAACAAATGGCTAGAACAAGTAGAGGATATTTTTGTACTAGGGAAGTATGTTCGATCGGAATGGAAGACCTGATAAAGATATTGAAAGAAGAGTTATGGCAGGTACTAATTATAATAAACGGAGCACTCAGACTCAGTAATGTCCGATCCAAGCATCTCAAAGGAAGCCCAAATTTGCAATACATAATGCAATTGTAGTGCCAACTTTGAAGTATGCCAGTGAAAAGTTGACATGGCAAAAGACGCTTGAAAGTAGAATAAATGCTGTAGAAATGAGATCATTAAGAAAAGTATGTAATAGAAAGATATATGATAGAATTAAAAATGACTGACAAAAAAATATACATGGGTATTAAAGCTGCCCCAAAAAGGGATGGTATGACCATATAAATGATATTTTGGAAGAAGGAAACATAAGAAGCTTGGACAATCGACGAGCATGTATGAGACGATATAGAGGAAGTCAGGAATGCTAAAATAGAGGAGTATGACGCACGGTTCTCTATGCTTACCCTGTAAGGTACATGGCGTGATATTATGTACATTTGGTTATAGACAATTTTTTGAAACATATAATAACTCGAATTTGTGTTATAAATTTGAAAAACAATATTGTAGCCCCAATTTCCAATATGTTTAGCAGTACGTTCTTATTGAGTATCATCGAATAAATAACTATACTTTAGCAACCGTTTTTTAAACTATTATGATAAGTAGATATTATGAATGTACAGTTTGTCTATGTTCACAAAACAGTTGGTTTTTCAAGAATGAATATGACCATGTAACAAGTAGATACAAATATCCTCATAATTCCCTATTTAAGAGAAATTTTGTTACTATGAACCAAAATTGTTTTTTCAGTGCATCAGCATAAACTGATACCAAATTTAATATGAACTTTATTGCCATCTATTAGCCTGCCTTCCTAAACAGCGTGTCATTAAGCTCAAGAAAAGATAACTCAATGTATGGAAGTGACAGTTGTTTCTTTTCTTGAGCTAAATGACACGTTGTCTAGGGGGGCTGGTGAGAGAACGGACAGTTCCAAAACCGATTGCTAAATTTTCGATAAATTTTTTTTTGCATATATACCTATCATTAATTTTACAATATCAAATCTTCTTTTTCTATTATCTCGCATCAAACTTAATTTAAACGTTAATCGTCGTTATACATCCCCGACTTTCTCTTGTAGCCAATTTCGTCAAGTTTTCAAACATTGCCCTGGGGTTGTCGCGACCCCATCTTCCTCTCTTTTAGTCCTTTCACGGGGATACATCAGCGGTGGGTACCTACGTGACTGACTGTCTGTGTGTGTGTGTGTGCGCGCATGTGTATGGGAATGTGTATATGTGTGAGTGTATATGTGTTTGTGCAATATTTTGGGGGAGGTTGGGGATAAACGACACACGAGGGGTGAGTGCATCAAAATACGAAATAATGAACTGTCAAACGGGACAAAATGAATTTTAATGCAGATGTATGGTATGGATGTATAAAATGCGTATATAAAGGATGTCTTGGTGTAAAACGAAAATGTAACTATTAATTAATTTAGTTTTTATTAGCAAATCTAGACAAATACCTAGTCTTTCACTGCAAAAAATATGTTTTGAAGCAGCTTCGTGTACATTTTTGAAGTTTTAATATAATCAACAAGATATAATTTAATAAATATTAGTTATGAATGATCGCAACATATCAAGAGACGCTAAAGTTGCCATTCATAACGCAATCGTAGTGCCAACCCTGACGTATGCAAGTGAGACCTGGACATGGCAGAAGTCGCACGAAAGCAGAATAAATGCAGTTGAAATGAGATCGTTAAGAAGGATTTGTAATAGAACGATGTATGAGCGGGTAAGAAACGAGGAGATAAGGAAAGAATGTAAGATTAAGAAAGATGTCATTACTAGAATGAAAGTGAACACATTGAGATGGTTTGGTCACATGGGGAGAATGAATAAAGAACGCCTGACGAAGAAAATATACAGAGCGGAAAGGAATGGAACGAGAGGTCGGGGACGCCCAAGAAAGGGATGGCACGACCATGTGAACGAAATTTTGAAAGACGGAAATGTTAGAAGTGTGAGCAATAGACGAACATGTATGAGACGATGTATGAATGTTGATGAGGCGATGAATGCGTGTCAAGATAGAAAAATGTGGCGTTCGGTTCTCTCTGCCTACCCCGTGAGGGACATGGCGTGATGGTATGTATGTATGTATGTATAATTTAAAAAATCACAAAGTATCACCAATACATCATTACAGTCAAATAAATCATATATACATTGAAAATTGTATAGGATACGTTTCCAAAGATTTTTAATAGTAATTTAATTTTGTTTTTTTATATCATAGTAGTAACAAATTTAATTCTTCTCCCATCCTTTTTTCTTCCATTTCCTTCCTGTCACATATTTTTATTATTTTTTTTTTAAGAATTAAAATAAAAACAAATTTAACACATTTAGAAGAAACAGTAAGATATCATTATTATTAAAATATTAATTTATTTTCCTTTTGTTTTATAATGTGGATATTAGGCGAGAGCGCAGATTGAAAAATGATATTGCGGTTAATGCCCTTGAATACCTTGGGTTTACATATTATGTACACAAATATGCACACTAAATTACCTTATAATGTATGAAACACGAAAAAATATTCTATATCACCAAATCTGTGATATACTATATATTTTTGTAAATAGCAAGAATAGTAATTGAAATAATAAAATGGTGAAAATCTCAGCCGACAGATTTTCATATTCTATTTTGATTAAAGTAAAAATCTACTTCAAAGGCCTTGTAGTTTTTCACTTACAATAAAAAAGAGTTATAATACATATTATAGCTAATTTTACAAGAAAAGTATTAAACAAATTCAAATTTCAAAAAAACTCTCGCAATAGAATAAAGATTTTAAAACAAATGATTCTTTATTTTAAAGATGCACCTTTTGAGAGTAATGAGGAAGATTTTCAAAATTTACTGTTTAGCCTATTGTAGACTCTTAAGATAAAAAATAATATTTCTTGAGACAGCAAAAAAATCAAATGCGACAGTCAATTCGAAAAACGAAAAAAAGTATTCCTACAATCTTGTGTTCAAATGATTGTTTAATTTTTTTTAAATCTCCAAATTTTTTTCGTAATATTTAGCCATTTTTAATCAATGCCTATTACACTAATAAAACATATGTTTTTTTTTAACTTTATTATTATTTATTTATTTTTAAAACAAAATATGTTTACATACGTCAAAAAACTAACTGTAGGTAGTGTCATCAATAACTACATTAACGCATCGATCAAATAAAATTTCAATAAAAATAAAGAAAAAAAATGGTATTCTTTTAGAACAGCCTGTACCTTGTGATACAACTTAATGGGAGACAAATTAATTATTGAATCCGTTGTATGTATATCCGTTTTGACAGATTTAGCCACAGAGTCACTATTGGATTCGCATTGAGCGAATAATGTTCGTCATCATTTGCGGTTTTTTACGTTATTTAAAATAATTTTGTGCCTATGTTATACATTGTATTAAATAATCTCTCAATAGATGGCGTTACGAAAAGGTTTCTTCGTTACTTCATAGATGGCAATAGTAATAATGTCTTATTTTCATATGAATAATTAGTCATCATTAAAATTGATAGAACTTTCAAAATTTGCATTGATAAGGGAACTCAATAAGAAGGCATAATTGTTGAACGTTGTGCAAGCGCATAATGTGATCACGTAAACCAGCCGATGACAGGTCGCAAGCCCTGTAGGTGCCTTGAGTTCCTGGTTCTTCAATAATATTCCAACTTCGTCTCTATTGATATGCTAAAAGAGATCGACATATTCTTACTTAGCGCCCCCACATTTAAAAAAATATATCAAACTTAAAATTTCGTCCTCATAATCAAATTTAACACTTAATATACTGACACATTTATATATGCAATTTCACACATCATTCACACAATATCTCACCATAATGTCTATCTGCTTTATAAAATACTTAATAACCTTGTAGACAGCTCTTACCTACTCCAAAAAATTTCTTTCAACTGCCCCATGAAAACAACACGCCAAAATCACCTTTTCTATACACCATACTGCAGAACAAATTACGCACAGAATAATTATATCAACAGATGCTTAAATTATTACAATAGTCTTGACCCCCAACCTGATATATTTAACTCCACACAGACATCGATGAAACGCCAATTACGCGCAATTATTGGTAATATTACTGGTTAAAAATCAAACCTACTTTCCTTAAACATTCATCCCTTCCTTATCAACGCTTTCCTACATATATCCATTACCCTTCCCTTTCCCCCACATATACTCACCATCTTACAATGACTTCCCAACATAAATAATATATAATAATTTAAAAATGTGAAACTTTATAATTGGCTATTTATTTTGTATTCTCATTTGCAATTAAGTATTATAAATGTATAGCTGTTAAGTTTCCAAACAAATAAAAAATAAAATAAAATAAATAATATGTAACTATTCCTAACTTATCTTAATATACTACAATAACTTCAGCAACAACCTGTAATTGGCTTGATTATCAATCAAATCATCTTTATTCTCTAAATAAAATAAAATAAATAAAAAGATTATAAAAAAAAATCGATAAAATTAAATCAAATGTTGACGCACTGGTTATTTATCCCTGATGATGTACCTTTATTGATCAAGATTGAAAACATTTGTAATGAATGGTAAGAGGTGTTGGGAGGGGGGGGGATGGGAGTTAAATACATAATAATTTAATCCACTAATACACATTAAACACGATTTTAATATTATATACATCTTGTTAGTTGTATTATACATAGTTAGTAAATGTAGTGCCTGTCAAAATATGACTCCGCCCACATTATTAACATCGTAGCGTCAAAAAATATATAACTTAATTACACACTATTTGATGTGTCCATCTACCCGTTTCAACCTTATCTGACTACCTCATCACTCTTTCCATTAACGTGCGTCGTGTAGTGTTACTTAGAAACACAGCGATTGTCAAACTCCACAACACGAACGACTCATGAGTGTGTTTCATTTAATTATCCTGCTATGAGACACCGGCTTAGAATAGTGTTTCCACTCTTTTCGATTATCATCGTTTATGGGTGTCCCATAAAGGCCGGGAAATAGAAAATAAACGAGTCAGCATGACACCTTACATTTAGTTCAACAATGAATTTTACCATCTATTCTGAATTGTGTTTTTTTTTAGTTAAGGCGAGACCAGTTTGTGGTGATACACACATGTGTCGCGCTTTTTTTTATTAGGTAACGTACACCCGTACACCTGTTGCTGGTTATCATACATTTTGGAATATGCCGTCATGGTTTGAATGAATGAATGAAAACCAGAATTCCTTGAAACAGAATTTTTGCCTTACAAATAGTTCAACGATGACATTCTAAATTTTGTCCTTTTAGGTGAAACGAGACTATTGTGTGGGGATACACGCATGTGTCATGCTTCCTAGTATAAGATAAATCACACCCGCACAACTATCGCTGGTTACCCCCAATTGTGGAATTTATAGTGATGATATACAAAAGGTCAGCCCAGAGAAGCAATAATTGTGTGAAAAATTAGTGTCAATAAATATTTATTTATGCGTATAAACACTTCCTCCCTCGCCACTTGCACACTGAGCAAGTGGCGAGTTTATTGTGAAATTGCAATTCCTATCAACTAACCAGCTTGTGTTTACAGCCTGGGAATCAAACCCAGAACGACAACAAATAAGGTAAACAACTGACCACTAAGCTACGATTGTCGATTATTACTAACATACATAAATTATAAACGAAGGTATTCACCTTAACCAAATTGCAATTTCTTACAACCAATCAATATTTTCAACCTAAAAAACCATTTTTGACACATTATTAATATCTCAATAGAGACGAATCGGGAACATATATTCATGGGAGAATAAGGAAATAACGCCCATATTATCTTCATCGGTAGGTTTTCGTGATCACTTTAAGCCCTTGCGCAACATTTATCAATTGTTTCGTTTTATTGACTTCTCTTTTTAGTCCAAATTTTGAAAATTTTATATAACATGTTACAAAGAAACTTATATTGTTTGAAAATGGCTGAGAACTTTCGTCTCTATCGAGATAAGATAACTGAATATCACTGACTCCGGCTAGGAAAAAATCTAATCGAATTTTCGAATCAATTTCTCTCACGCTTGGAACCGAACCTATGACGTCAGCGAAGAAATCAAACGACTTTCCACTATGCCATGCGTGGCTGTCGACTATTACATGAATTATAAAGGTGGGTATTCACTATAACGATTTACGGTCGTGACTCAATTTGGGGCATGTTTTACTTGGCGATCCATTAAGTCACCTAATAATCGAGTTAAAATATAATTATATCAATGTTGGATAGATTTAGGTAAGTTGGCACTTAGACAAAGTGAAAAATAAATACATAAAAACACCTTCATCACCAATAAACAAGGCATTAATTATATAAAGTACATATTTCTATATACCTATAAAATGGATGCTGGTACACCTTAATGTGATGTTGAAATAGATACAGCGGTTCTCAAACGTAATTGAAAGGAGACACAAACAGTTGTGGTCAAAGTTTTTATATTGTTATAAAATAAAATTGTTTTTTTCAGTGTATTTTTTACGTACGTACGTTATTCGATTTTAAGATAAATATGATTCAATAACAAATATTTAAAAACGATTGTACAAGAAAAACAATGATCTCTCAGAAGAGACAACAACTTATTACATTTTTTTACAAATTTAAGAGAATTTATTTATTTTTATGAATCGACGTTATTAATAGTCCCGTGTGAGCGTATTGTATGCAGTAATGGAGGTTTTGCATGGTTTTTCCAACTTTTAAGTCAAAAAACACCAACTTGGAGGTTTCGCAGCATATTTGTTATGTGTATGGGTTAACTCAGAATTCGGAGTCGTATATTTAGTGTGTCTATGTGTCCCGTCCCCCACTTACAACTTTGATCCGCTTAATGCACAGAAGTCAAAGTTTTAGATATTATAGAATGTTTTAAGCCTACAAATCTTTTTTACTCAGGTTATAGGGGAAATTTTCATTTCATTTATCCATATATCTCAAAAAAAATTTCAGCAAAAACGTTGAAAATGTGTATAAATATAGACAAATACAATTTCGAGGCTTAAATAAGTAAATAAATAAAATAAATAAATAAATATATATAAATAAGTAAATAAATAAATAAATAAATAAATTAATTAATAAATAAATAATAAATAAATAAATAAATAATAAAAATAATAAATAAATAAATAAATAAATAAATAAATAAATAAATAAATAAATAAATAAATAAATAAATAAATAAATAAATAAATAAATTTTTTTTTTTCATGAAAAATTTTCAGAAAATCTCAATCATTTTTTTATCAAGAAAAGCATTTTTTATGACAAAAATTATGTTGATTGCATATTTTTTCCATTTTTTTAATATCGAAAAACTCCGATACACCCTAACTAGATAATATATTTTTTTTATAAAAAACACAAACATTATAACAGTAGGTAGGTATGTACATTTCAATTTTTTTTAACCATTTTTGTAAAAATTAAATTTAGTGATGACATAGTTTCATACAATTTGTATGGCAGATACACAATATCTACGGAGACTCTATGCATTTTCGGGGTAGGAAAAAAGGACTGACCTCCACACTATCCTATCTTGACATACATGTTTTGTATCGAAAAATAAAAAAGTTAAAATATTGAATTATTTTGATTGAAGGGTTTATAGTTTTATAGTTTGGTACGTATTCTTCAACTATACATACTACCGCCATCGACAGTTGGATCTCATGTGTTACATGTAACTAATTTATAATATACCTACATGAACAATAGACCGGACACAGTAAATACCTTTTGTGCATATAAGACATCCATTTAATTGACACTCTCTGTCGTTTTGCTGTCAGCTAATGTTTTTGCTCTCCAATATGCTAGGGGGTGTCACTATGTGATTCGGTTCCATCAAACCTGTCTCCATCTCCAACTATTCTGTTCCTAACGGCACAACATCTCATTCACATAAGTTAATTATATTTCTGATTTATAATAGATTCGTAATTATGTCGACAAAGGCGACTGCAGAGTTATATTAATTTGTGATAATTGGGTAGTCAGGTTCACAGAGGTTAATTAACTCTAATAACTAATTATTGATGTGTCATTGCGGTTATTAGTAGAGCTACAATAACTCTGATGCCTCCAGACTAATGACTTACAAACCGACAATTATAATTATATGATTAATAGTTTGGAGGCAACAAATATGTTGTTGTTGTCAAATCACAAATTTCGCTTTTTTATTGATTATCAACCACTATGAATAACTTACGTCATAGAAGAAAGGCTAACTTTTGGTGGCACTTTGGTTAGTAGTTAGAAAGCTAGTTTGGTAGTTAGAAACCTCCCCGACAGACACCTTTAAAGTTCAATCGTTCAAAGTTGACAGTAACGTTTTTATTATTTATACATTATTTTTTACATTAGGTACTTATCGGGCAACTAACAGGTAGGTATGTGAAATATTAATTTAACACGCACCCAATAACAAGTTGCCATATTTTGGAGACTTACGATATTAATCGTCTCACAGAGCCATACCGAAAACACAATTAAAAACTGTGTCTCCACCGGGAATCGAACCCGGGACCTTCGGATCAGCAGGCAGACACCTAACCAATTGAGCCAAAAAGGCCGACGTTTATTGCACCAAACCAAAAATTATTACAATTTATTTAACTTGAATTCTACTAGCCTTCCCTGAATTGAATTCTACTAGCCTTCCCTAGTAAATATAAACCAAAATTCTACAATTTTAAGGCTTTTTTCTGCGAAAGACAACTGTACATAGAATCCAATCGTTGTTACCTGCGGTGGTATCCATTCATAAAAAAATCTCAGACTTAATACTACGACGTGACTCTGGTAGTCTCTGACTCTATGACTATGGTATCACAATTTTAAAGAATATTTTTTACGTCGATTTTTTTAATGTACACTATCAGTCTTATAAAAGTTTTCGCCAAATTACTTGAAACGAAGCAAAAAGACACAAATTTACGCTCAGCACAACCGGAAGCTCGTTCAAGGTGTTTGGTGAATATTATACCTACTAATAAAAATCTACTGCACACCCGTTGACCAGTGTTTTAATTACAAACGTGTAAAGCCCGAGCAGGGGTTACTTAAAAATCTTACTAATAAATGCTGTATAACGACTGTGTAGTTGCAACATACAACATAAATTAATCCTAATAAATTAATTAATCATAAATTAATGAATAAAGTTATTATTATTATTATTATTATTATAATCCGACAACGTTGTAATTTCGCACCAGCTAAATTACAACGAATTCTGAAATGGAATCCATGGTATATGAAAAGGAGAATAGACCGGCCTTGTAAGGTGGACCGGTGAAATTGTCCCTATCGCTGGAGGAGATGGACCCAAAACAAAGACAAATGGAAGTAGGAACTTAGAATAGGCAGAAAAAGAAAGCTACATAATATGAAATTGGTCGAATATTGAAAACACTGGGGGGAAGAAATTGTCGTTTGGCTATATGTAAATACGCCACTTTTACAAGGAAAAAAGAAGTGCTCATTTGCATTATCAATTCTTTCTTACTGATTCAAATTCAATGATTATCGCCATCGATATATTATTATGTTTTATGTATCATTTTACTATAACCATCTGATATCCAAAATGTCAATTATAGATTGATCTCCTTTATCAAATTGATACATCAAAATGGCTACTGAATATTTTCATGTTACAACTACATATTGGTTAAACATGGTCATTAGTTTTAGATACAAATATTATTCAATATTTATGTATATATGACAAACATTCCATAATAATTGATCTTCGCTCAATCTTGAGATAAGTAATGGGATAACAGCTAGTTTAGTTCAAGATTCTTATATCAAAGGAAATACAACATGGATTAATATTTTAATCTTGATTTAAGGCGTTGCGTTGGTTTGATGACATCATAGATAATTTCCTCGATCATTTTGTCAGTGTCATAAAGAAACATTTTTTTTCATATATTAATTTGTTCTGATATGTCATTATATTGTATATACATCATAATATCAATAGGCAAACTGCGGATGTTGAAAAGAAGAGTGGGGACAGAGATTTTTAGATAGACAGAGCGAAACAGGAATATTCGATACTCTCCGTAGAATATTGTTAAAGAAATAGGTTTATCGCATTGTTTTCCACAATTTATTATTAAGTACATAACCAATAAAATAGATTATTCTATTATCTTATGTACATATTTGATCGGTTGCCAAATTACTTTAAAACAGATTATGTTTTATGATAAAAAAATAGTGTCAAAAAAAAAAATCAAAATAATATTATTTGTTTTTTTTTATTATCGCCACTTTTTAATATCCAAAAAAACGGAATTTAACTACTCAAATTCAACGTAATAGAACATGACAACATTTTGCAATAATGTAATTTCAATCTAAATTGGAATGCGTGTGTATTTTCGTCAGTGAATTTCTCATCCATAGTTTTTTTTTTCCTCTAGTGAACTGTTTATCCATTTCTAGTATGTAATATTAATTTTAAAATTGTTTTTCCTTACATTGATATATGTATTTTTAAATTACTTCTAAGATGGATAAACTTTCCTTGATTACTGTGTGTGATTTTTAATAGTTTGTATAATAGAAAATAAAATTATTATATTCACTCATAACTTTCGGATTAAAATTGTTTTTCCTAACATTGATAAATGTATTTTTAAATTATGCACTTCTGATAAACTTTCCTTGATTACTGTGTGTGTGGTTTTGAATAGTTTATATAATGGAATATAACATTATTATATTCACTCATAACTTTCAGATTAAAATTGCTTTTCCTAACATTGATACACGATTTCCAAAATAGAAAAAAATCATTATTTGAAAATTCCTCAAAACTTTCACATGAACATTGTTTTTCCTAAAATTGATATTTTTATCATCACTTCCGATTTCAAATATTTATTTTCGAATGAGATAACCTTTTATATGCTTTATATTACAACTTATAAACCAATTGACAATTTCGAGTTTCATATTGTTTATCCCAAAATGGATATATAATTTGATAATTCAATTATCTTATGTAGGCAGATATTATTAAGATACATATTAAAGTGTTTTAATTTGTCGAGGAAGTGCAAAGTAGAATAAAATTATAAAGAAACTAACTACATAACACCAGAGACGCTTAACACAGTTAAGATTCTTAAGAACCCAACTCAACTGTCAGTTTAAATAGTATACTGATCAAAAATGCATTACAGATTAATATGAAATGTGTTTTTCAGGAGTAATCAACTTTTATAATAAAATAATATATTCCGTTTCATCCAATTACTAACGTCTTTCCTATTCCTTTCCCTATTTATCTTGCATTAGAACTCCTTCATATGTGTTAGTGTCAAATTCACTTGTTTCTACACCTCACTACCCCAAGGGAATATAGTGGGGAGCTCGCAAATTTTAAGGTTTTTTATTTTATATCAGTCTATCAACTAGTATCATTCTGAGATTGTATTCTGAAAGTTTCATCACAGTGTATCTGTGTGTGTGTGTGTGTGTGTGTGTGTGTGTGTGTGTGTGTGTGTGTGTGTGTGTGTGTGTGTGTGTGTGTGTGTGTGTGTGTGTGTGTGCTGTGTACTTTTGTGCTGTGTAGGTACTATGTACGGTGTGATTATTCTACTTTATCGATTAAAGACTTAAGTACCTACTAATTTTTTTTTAATATTGAACTTTTGTATTTCAAATTTCGAACTTAATATTTCAAATGTTGCATTATTAGATTTTGAAGGATATCTGATCAGTGTTTTTGAATTTTTTTAACTGTCAAATATTTTAAAGTGACCCCAAGCTCGGAAACTTAAAATTTGATTTTTATATTCAAATTGCTAAAAAGGCACATCACATTCATTAAATGGCATTGAAGAATTATAAAATTTTCATAATAAAATATTTAAATGAAAAATAATTTAACAAACTCATATGATGAAAATTCTGAAAATTTAGTGACTTGGTAGTGGGGAGTATAACGTTGGCCACAACCCACTTGTTTTTACTGTTGTATCATTTTTTTTACGTTCATGCTATAGGTACCTACAACGTATATTATAATTCTATGCCTACAACTTGATTTCTTTTGTAAATTTAATCAGTAGGTACATAAATGGAGAATAAATATTTTTTGAATACTTATTCTGCTATTAATAAAATAATATAGATAGGTATATAAAAAATATGATTATTTTTATCAATAAAGAAAAAAATACTATATTTTTCATTCATAAAAAACACGACAGACGTAATAATAATATTGAAACTCTGAAAATATTCAATAATAATTAAAAAAAAAGTAAAAAAAAACAACAGGTATTTAAAAAATTGTCTATATTATGAGTCAAAACACTGAAAAATCATACAAATGGAATGAATTATTATTGAAGTAAAATTATCATTTAAAAAAAAGTGAAAATATCAAAATATAAATATGTAAAGTATTTTTTTATCAGACAAAACACTGAAAGAATAAACAAATGAATGATAATATAGTGAAAGTTCAAATAAATGGAATTAAATATTACATTAAAATTATCCATTTGTAGCATTAAATTTTTTTTAAATATTTAAGTGAAATAAAAATAATTATTGAATAAAATTAATTCGTAACATTATTATAAAAATATTGCAGTCATAATATAAAAATAAATTATAAAGTAAAAATTACTTTAATATGCAATGACAATTTATTTTTCAGGATGACCTTGTGCAGGATGCTAGGAACTAATTGCAAATTTCCATCAAAGATTTCGTGTTATCGTTTATCTTTACATAACATCCATCAAGAGATTTTCTTCTTCTTCTTTTTGTGTTTTTTCAAGAAACTTAAAGTCAGCTATAACTTGACTGTTATACTCTGTCTTGTTTCAATTCAAAAATTCTATTCTTTCAAGATTTTAATATCAAAAAATAATTTTTAAATGCCAATGTTAACCACCCCTGACTCTTTAGCGTCAATCAATAGATTCCAATGTTCTATTAAGTTATCAACCAATCATGATTGTATACTTTATATTTATTTGATACATTTAACACAATAAAGATAAGTATGTACATCTTTAATCCCTACAAAGTGGTTGAAAGAGACAATAGACCTGCAGTTCAAATCCCTTTCAATTAAGGTATATATAAAGTCCTTAATGTGACGGCTAACATAAATAATATCACAAAAAACTGAGGCAAATTTGACTTGTTATATTATTCAATTTAATTAATAATTAAATAACAAATGATGATGTAACGTCATCAAAATTTTTACAAATATTTAACCGGTAGGTAACAATGGACGTGTGGTCTTACAGACCGCTCGCAATAAACTCTTTTCGTTTGTGTCCCCTTTCCATAATTTGATACCTTCTTCTACTATAACTTAGAATACACCACAGCTAAAATAACCAAAGTTGGATGTACTGTCAAAGTTGGCATTAAACTTGAAAATTTTCAACATAAAAATGACTTATAATAAGTAGACACACTGGTTGTTTGGAAAGAAATTGTCATCAACAGACGCTTAGTATATTCTATGGACTCGGGAAATAATCAGAAGAACTAGCATCTTTGGTCCCACTTCCACCCGTTATATTTTATTTTATACTACTCGGGCAACTAACAGGTAGGTACTATGTAAAATATTAATTCAACACTCGCCCAATAACAAGTTTCCACATTCTGGAGACTTACGATATAGTCAATCTCAACACCCGTTCACTCGTTTTACTTGTAGGTTTTGGGTATGCTAATTATGATTTTGGTTTTAAGGTTCAATTATGTGAGCACTCAAATGGGAATCGAACCCGTTCACAGTAAACCTTCAATACATACAATCTCAACACCCGTTCACAGTAAACGTTCAATATACACGAACCAGTCGCTTTCAAGGACGGATCCAGCTTTGGCGCCAGGGGGGGTCACATAGAGGTGGTCAAGTCCCAAAAGAAGTTTTAATTTAATTTTGATAATAATAGATACAAGTATTTTAGGTATTTTATGATTAGTAGGCAATTGTCACACGAAATGTGACATATGTAAGGTGGCGGTGGCGCAGTAAAATAAAATTTTTCGATGCGTTAGTTCCCGAATAATGCGTTTGGCATCAAACAAAGTATTATATTAAATTAATTAAATATTGAAAGTACTTAAATAAAATCTATATTTTGATAAAAATATATAAAAATCATGTTTAACAATTTTAATTAGTGGTCCACCTAGGTCCTGGACTCAGCCCTGATCCGCCCTTGCAGTCGCTTCTCCAACTCTTTTATTAGCACAGCAGCCCGACTGTGGAACGATCTTCTGAATTCTGTGTTTCCTGCACCTTCGTACAACCCGGGTCTTTTTAAATCTCGAATTAATATTTTCCTGGACAGATTGCAAACCCTCCCCAACGTTACGTAATGTGCTTCTTCAGATGACTTTAATGTACCCAAATCCTAATAGCTTGTGTACCCTACGTAGTAATGTTATTTATTTATTTATTTTGTGTAGCTTCTCGGCTAACTAACAGGTGATATGTCAAATAATTATTTAACACGTCGCCAATAACAAGTTGCCACATTCTGGAGACTTGCGATATTTATCATCTCACAGATCCAGACTGAAAACACAATTAAAAACTGTGTTCCACCGGGATTCGTACCTGGAACCCTTGGATCACCACTCAGATACCTAACCAACTGAGCCACGAAGGCCGACATGTTAAAAAAAGACACAGCAAGATTTGTTTGAGACCATGAGTCAAGTAAATTTCTCCTCTGCTCGGAATCGAGCCCAGGACACCGGCAACGAAGTCGGACAGATTTGCCACAACGGTCGCCTGAAAATAATCTTAAGATTTTTTTAACATTTTAACACTTTGGATCATAAGTTTTTTGTTTGTTGGACAATTTATAAACTTATAATTCGACCCTGTTAAAGCATTAGCATACTTATTAAAATTGATTAGTTAACACAAGCAAATTAATGGAATGCCTTTTGTGAAAATATTTATAATTATTATGAATACACACAGTATATAATATATATTGTAATTTGTATCATTCATCGACAATCAATTATATTTGGCTTAAATTATCTGCCTACCAGCAAATTATTTCATGTTAATAGATTAGTATGGATCATGTTAAATATAGGGGCTCTGATTTTTTTTAACAAAAATATAATGTCGTTTTATTCATACCATGTAGTCTTATAAGATATATAGGAAAAATACGTTATGAAATAATCACAAACAGACCAATTACATTCGACAACAGATGTTCTATTAAACATTTACAAATCAATAATTTCTGTGAATTTTTAGATAGGTGCCAGATACTTTTTATTGTTTTTGGGTTGGTTGTAACAAACTGCCTTATGACAATAAACCCGCCTTTATGCATATAGGTACATTAAACTTATTAAGAAATACGATTTATTGGTTCAATTTTTTTCACCACTCGCGATAGTGAGTTGCATTGAATCGTGATTTATATACTTTGGCTACATTCATAACTGACAAACGTCTTTCTTAAATATCAAATACCTACCCCTTCATTATTTATTCGTGCATACATACATACCATATCCCACAACGTGGGGTTACCAGCGACAGGTGTGCGGCTGTGCGTTACATTAAAAAGTAAGTACCTACTACACATGCGTGAATACCCACACACTAATCTCGTATCAAGTAAAATAGCACTACATTCAGAATGAGTGGTGAAACTCGTTACTGAAAAATGTGAGATGTTATTTTGCCTGTTGTATTCGATTACCCGAGTTCACTTGAGGTGAGATATTCACGAAAACGGCGCTATATAAATTATCCAAATTATTATATCACGGGATAATAGAAAAAAGTGGACGCACTATTCATAAGCCGGTGTCTCACTGCAAAGATGTACAGTAAGTTATATGTACAAAATTATATAAAAAATTTCTTACATAGTTAAGTAAGTACCTACCTATTTTAAAATTTTATGCTTTTTATTTTCAACTTACCTGTATGTGAAAATACTCAATTCGGTTTATTGGGTGAAAATGTAGGTATTTAACAAAATACATATTATTACTAATATAAGTAGTTACAATTTCAATAAGTAGTTAATAATTATATTATTTCAACATACTTTCATATACCTACTTAGTTTTGATAGAGCTAAGTATAAATATTAGAGTTTTTTTTTTTAATATAATTAGACTAATAACAAATAACGCTCGGTATAAACGACTTAAATCAATAAAAATACAAAAAAAAAATAAAAACATGGAGTATATAAAATAAAAACAGCGCTAATGTGTTTATACTCAGATGTAGAATTAGGTGTTTTTTTTGTGTTCCTAAGTAGCTTAAGTGAGTGCGAGTAGGATTGGGTATCACAAAAAAAGAAAAACCAGCGTTTCTCAATCTTTATCGAATTAAATATTATTTAAAATTTCAGAGTTTAATTTTTGTGGTTTGTTTTTAAACAATTTCATTCATTCATACCATCGCGGCATATATATCCCATAATTTTAGGTAGCCAGCTGCAGGTGAGCGGATGTGCATTACGCATAAGTCTCGTCTGACCTATATAAAATTAATTATTCAGAATAGGTGGGGTGAACCTCATTGCTGAACTACACTGAAAAGGTTTTTTTGTTAACTGTAACAAAATTTCATGTTAAATATCAAAAATAAAATAATAAAATAAAAAAATTTCATGCTAAATATCAAAAATAAATATAAAAAAAACACAACTATATAATAAAATAATTCTATACAATGTCTTACAGAAAAAAATAATTTTATTCCGCCGCAACAAAATTACGAGACGACACACAGCTGCATCTTTTCATGACTCCAAAGATAAACACGACATTCGGACAAAGACATTACTATTATTTAGCACCAAAAATTTCAAATGCGATAAAAAAATAAATAAAGGACATACAGTTGATGAAACATTTGAAAGATAAGAAAACATTGATTAAAAACATTATTTATCTGACAACACCTGATTACATCTTCCTCTCCTCTTCCTTTCCTTATCCTTTAGTTTTCCTATCATTGCTATGAATTGTTCTTTTATGCTATCTTATTTGTTTTTTTTTTACTTTTATTCTGCTGTATTTATTTATTTTGTAATGTGATTATGTAACTGATTGCCATAGTACACATTGTTATGTATACTTAACATTAACTCTGGTTGGTTGGAAGAAATTGCCACTAGGCAATAAGCCCGCCAGTGTACAAATTGTATGTACAAGAAGATTCAAATAAATAAATAAATAATAAATAAATAAATATACCTACTGCGGAAACATGATTAAGTTACAATAGATAAAACTTTTATTTTACAATAGGTATTTATTTATTTTTTCTTCATACGTTGCTATAACTTTGTGACACATTTTAAATATTTTCGCAAATTGAAATATGGTATAAATATATTTTTGTTATAACCACTGTGAATACTTGTTGTCTAACCAGTTTTCGGAGTTGGCCGCTCCCTCCTCAGGACAGACATGTACAAGTCTGTCCTGAGTATTCACAGTGGTTAAAACAAAAATATATTTGTAGGTACCAAATTTCAATTTTCGAAAATATTTATTTATTTCTTTATTTATTTATTTATATATTTATTTATTTATTTATTCATTTGTTTATTTATTTGTTTGTTTATTTTTTTTACAAAAAATGAATATGTTCTTGATAAACAATTATTCATCTTCCTGCGTTCCCTAAAATAAGCATAAATGCTTGTGCTATAGGTGAACGAAATCGGTCTAGGCAGGATTCGAACTCACGACCACTGGATTGCTAGCCCAGCGCGCTAACCGCTCTGCCATCGACCCATCTTAATTAATTTATTTATTTAATATTGCTTCCCGGGCAACTAACAGGTACTATGTCAAATATTTATTTGGCACACACCCAATAACAAGTTGCCACATTCCGGAGATTTACAATATTAATCGTCTCACAGATCTAGACTGAAAACACAATTAAAAACTGTGTCTTCACCGTGAATCGAACCCGGGACCTTTAAAGGTAGGTATAATATTTAAGAAAAAAAATTAATCTGTTTACATATTTTTTTCAGTGATATATACATAAATGCAAGTAATTTTCTGCCCCCTCGGAACAGGTGGCTGTTATAAAAAATAAATAATAATAACACTTTTTTTATTGTTTTTATTATGTTTATTGTTTGTATAATGTATTTAATTTAAGAAAAAATAAAACTTTTTTTTTTAAATACAATACAATTAAAAAAAAATTATATATTTTCCGTAACGTTTTGAGAGACACTGTTCACGACGATCTCCTTATAGATAATTATTTTCAAAGACTCCTACTTAGGTATAAGAACACAACGTCTTTTAGCACAAAACGCAACTCATCTAACCTTCCTCTTTAATGTATCTACTAATTTCATTGTACACATTATCTTCTTCTAACATCTTACATCATCTCTTTAATTCTCTTGCTACTACCTTCAGACGGCCTTACATATAATATGTAGGTATTTATATAACGCTTTCTTGATTTCAAACTGAGGCCGCGTTGAAATAATTGATATTATTTTTATAAACTAGTTGCATGTAACACATGAGATCCAACTGTCGATAGCGATAGTATGTATAGTTGAAGAATATGTACCAAACTATAAACCCATAAATACAAATTATTGAATATTTTCAGATATTTTGTTTTCTATACAACATATATTATGTAGGTATGTATGTCAAAATAGGATAGTATGGAGGAAGTTCCTTTTTTCCTACCCAGAATATGATAATAGCATGATGGTATGTATGTTTGGAGATTAAGTACCTATCAAACTATTAAGTCTTCTTACATATTGTGTATAGGCGACTGCCATACAAAATGTATGAAGCGATGTCGTCACTAAATTCAATTTTTAAAAAAATTGTAAAAAAAAATTGAGATCTTCTACTACAATGTAAATTTTTTTTATAGAAAATTAAATTATCTAGTTGGGGTGTTTCGGCTTTTTTCGATAATTGTATAAGTTTTGGAAATATAGGCAGTTAAACTCATAAATTTATCATAAAAAAAATATTTTTCTTAATAAAAAATGTTTGAGGAATCCTGGAATTTTTTTGAATAAATTGATTTGAGATTTTGTATTTGTCTATATTTGTACCAATTTTCAGCCTTCTAGCTTTTATGGTTTCTGAGATATATGGAAAAATAAAGTAAAAATTCAAAAGTTGATAACCCCTGACTCAAACAAAAATTCGAAATTCTGAGTATAAAAGTTTTGTAAGCTTATAACTGTTTATATATTCTGAAATTTTGGGCTCTGTAAATTGAGCGGATCAAAAGTTATAAGGGACACACACACACACACACACACACACACACACACACAGACACACACACACACAGACACACGAAATGTTCTACTCCGAATTCTGAGTAAATCCGTGTATGGAACATATATGCTGCGAAGTCTCTAAGTTGGTGTTTTTTGACTTCAAAGTTGGAAAAGCCGTGAAAAAAGTAGACCTCTCCATACAATTCTCGCGTATTCTGGCTTGATACATTGTCGATATGTTAAGAGAACAAAGTTCTCCTGAACAAATCGACAGTTGGATTATTTTTTATATAATTTATGTACATGTGTACAAAGCCGAGTTTATTGCCATAAGCAATTTCTTCCAACCAACCCAAGCAACGTGAAGTCTCTGAAGTTAAATTGGTAGGTACTATACTTATTTAGTAAGAAATAAATTGATATAAAATAAAATAAAGGAGTAAGAAAACAAATACAAAGAGAAAAAAAAAAGAAAAGCGAGTTAAAAAAAATAATAATAAAAATAACACTGATCATATCAATGATGAAAGGAGGTTACGGAAGGATATAGAAGGAATTCAAGAACTATTTGACAGATAAAGTTTTTTCAGTTTACCTTTAAATATTTGAATGGATTGAGATGATGTTACATCATCACTTAGGCCATTTCAGTCTAGCTGATTGTACTTGAAAAGAAGAGCTGAAAACTTCTGTATTTTGAATGGGGATAGCTAGTGTAGTACGTTCAGCAGATCGAAGGGGTAGGCCGTGACTTGACAATAAAACGACATTATTTTTTTAAATATTGTGGTGAATAGGGATTATAAATTATCTTATAAAATAATGACATTATGTGAATGTTACGACGATATAATTCCTCCGTATCGAATATTGACTGAAAATTGACAAGGTAACTCGTAATAAATTATTATTATACATACATACCATAACGGCATATCCCACAATGTGGGTTAAACTGCGACAGGCGTGCGGGTGTACATAACCTTATAATAAGAAGCACGATACATCCGTGGATACTTCTATACCGGTTTCGCCTCACCAAAAAAGACAACATTCAGAATGGGTAGTGAACATCATTGCTATATTTATTTATAACAAAACCAATAGAGTACCTACAGAACATTGGTAAGGTATGACAGGTTGAAAAACATGCTGATAAGTTAATGGCGTCATTCAAAGATTTATGATATTTAAATTTTTTAATTATTTTCATTGTAAATTATTTTTTAAAAAATAATGAATATATCCTTAATACAAATAGGTACATATACAATACATCCTCATCCTAATCTAAGCATGAATGCTTGTACCTACTATAGGTGAACGAAATCGTTCGTGGCAGGATTCGAACTCGCGACCACTGGATTACTAACCAATCGCGCTAACCGCTCTGCCATCACCCATATGAGATGCTGTTTCGCCTAATGTAATTATATATATATATATATATATATATATATATATTTTTTAGCCGCCTTAAATGGACCTTCACGCCCTTTACATAATTATTAAATTAATGCATAATTCATTCATTTATTCATTCATTTTATTCATACATACATCATTGACAAATAATATTCTTAACTGCAATGCCCCACTAGGTAAAAAAATCTGTGCCGGGGCTAAAGCATTTTGAAACAGTGCCAACTAACAAAACATACACAAAATTAGCATTCAAATATAAATAGCATTGGTACAATAATAAAATGAGAAATAACATTAAAAATAAATACATAAAAAAGTGCATAAATTAGAGAAAAAAGTAATAATCAACGAATCAATAACAAATAATCAATAATTAGCTTTCGATAATCATAGATTTAACCACGAAGTAAAATATATACATACATAAGTACAATAAAAAAATAAGAAAAAAATAGAAAATAGAAAAAAAACTGAAGAGCCCAGAAGTTATTTGACCTTTAGAGGTCTCTTTTTAAATTCGTTTATTGAACAGTAAAATATATCAATAGAGTCAAAATCATTACCAAATTATTAATTATTCTTAATAATAATTAATAATTTGTTAATTAGTCGGCTTCTGTTTATTAATATGAATCTAATTTCTATGATTTTATTTTATTTTATTTACTTAATGAGAGAAAAATAAAAAAAAAACTGTCCTAAAACCAAAATTTTATTTACAAATTCAAGAATTAAGATTTTTTAACGAAATATTTTTGTTTATATTTTTTTTTCTAAATTTTTGAATACTTTTTAATATTGTAACAGATATAATCATAAAGCAATTAGTTAATTTTATTACATAATTAGTTTTTAAATATTTCTAAATATACACTTCCTACCTAACTTCTTATTCTTCTTTGTCCTCGCCTTTTCCGATTACACGGGGTCGGCATTTTCTTATCCGAAATGACATAAATAATAATACATTGATAAGAACGGCTATCGATAACAACCTGTAATTATAGTTTGAGAATGCAATATACTTATTAATTTCCCTTTTATCGCCACAATCATGGCAACACAAGTGCTGTTAAGTAAATATATATATAATATTTTCACTACCAGAACGCTTCTAAATCATACTGACCTGTCATACTTAAATACTCCATTCATAGGGAAGAGAAATAGGGGCTGATTCTAACTAGATACTAACTAATAAATATGTTTTCTTGTCCGTATACATGATTTTGTAATAGAATATAAACTTAGAAATTATGTATGTACACACGTAAGAAAGTGTCAATAGTATGGATTTGTAGGTGCTGATTACGTGTACCCTATCATTGACTTTATCTTTGGTGTCAAACCATTTCTGTATAAAATCATGCTTATTATAAATTAAATAAATATATCTGATCTCAACTAAGGGACGAATAGACCTTACATAATTTAATTTTAAGATATTCCTGTTTGTAATTCTTATTATTATGAATGTATTAAATTGTTATTTTATTAAATATTGTTTTGAAATGAAACTAAGTGGGTTTGTTCATCGTGCACACGAGAAGGTTTAAAAATATATTTATTTATTTAATATCTCACACAAGAATTTACAAAAATTATAAATTTGGGAATTTCATTAAATTTTAGGGATTCGTTCAGCGTATAGCAGAAAACACATTTGAAGTTTAATTCAATTATTTAACTTCTCGCACAAAAGTTTTTGATAAATAATCTATATGGTATTGCAAGAAAATCTTAAATAAAAAAAAAATAACATACAAATAAATAAAAAAAAATAAAAAAATGGTATATTATATAAAAATGGTATAATGGTAAAGGTACAAGTATATTAGTTTGAATAAGTAAATAGAATGACAACGGCAGGACAACGTTTGCCGGGTTTTACTAGAAATATCTAAAATCGGCCTCTATGGATCGGTTGATTCGATATCTGACTGCTGAGCCAAAGCTCCCGGGATAGATTCCCGGTGGAGACACAGTTTTTCGGTGGCAATTTGTTGTTGCGTGCGTATAATATAAGTGCGTATATAGTGTTAATATTTGACACAGTACGTGTAAGTTGCTAGGTCTTATACAACTATGACTTTTCTCCTCATTCAAAAAAATTGGACATGACTCTCAGCATCGTTAAGTGGTTAATAGGGTATATTTGCTCTGTTAAAACCATCGCGTGATTGTAAGCAGTATACCAGTCTGGAAAATTCCTACTTACGCGAAGCTGAAGGATTGTACAACAGTTCAGAAATTGAAGGGGTTATGTTTCAACGTTGTTTGGGGGTAACTAGAGGAAGTCCATGTTAGAATATTGATACCTGCCTGTGATTATATTCAATAAGGAATATGATTTCTGAATCCACTTCAACATCAAAGTTCTAAGTACAGGAAACCGTATAACAAGGCTAATTATTATTGTGATAAAGTAACCATTTCGTGTATGTTCTTGCTATTAATAAACGTTACAGAGTTCGTAACTATAGACGAGGTGGTTCGCGACATAAAATTGGAATTCATTTTTCAATATGATATTACAGTCGAATGCACAGTCCTAGCAATTACGTTGCAGAGTCATCACTAAGTACTTAATACTACGCCAAACTTAAGGTCGATGACGTAGCGTTTGACATTATTGCGTACGAAGAAAAAAGATTGATAATTTTATATGAATTCGCAATTTGTAAGGTAATTGCTTATTATCAACTAATATTATGCTGAGATTGTATTCTAAAAGTTTCATCACAATGTATCTGTGTTGTATGCTGTGTACTATATACTATTTTCTATGTAAAGCGTGTTTATTCTACTTTATTGATAATAGACTAAATTACTCATTAGATTCCTTTTAAATTTCGCAAATTTGTATATCTATACTCGCTAAGACCCCATTAAATTTTGAAGGATATCTGATCCTTGCTAATCAATTTTTCAACTGTCGAATAATTCAAAATGATTCCAAGCTCAGCAGACATAGGGTCGTATTACGGGAGTTATTTGAGAAAAATATAAGGAAAAGTTGAGGTTTTGTTAACAATATTCTCGCAGTACGGGACCTTACCCTTTTCTTACATTTTTCTTAAATTACTCCCATAATTCGACCCTTATAATTTGATAATTTTATTTTTAATTACTAAAAAGTCACACCACTTTCATAAAATGGCATTGAAGAATTATCAAGTATTTATAATAAAATATTTAAATCGAAAATAATTTAACACAGTCATTTCATGAAAATGCTGAAAATTAAATAATTATTTTATTTATTTAATTTTATTTTATGTAGCTTCTCGGGAAAACTAACAGGTAGGGTAGGTACTATGTCAAATAATTATTCAACACGCACCCAATAAAAAATTGCCATATTCTGGAGACTTTATAATATTAATCGTCTCACAGATCCAGACTGAAAACACATGTAAAAACTGTGTCTCCACCGGGAATCGAACCCGGGACCCTTGGATCAGCAGTCAGATACCTAAGCAACTGAGCCACAAAGGCCTATAATACTTGGTGGATTGGAAAGAGTATGGCGTTGGACACAACCCACACGTTTTAATTTCATATTGGTAGCATGGCATACACACAAATTTCTTCAACAAATGAATGTAATTGGTTAGAAGATATTGCCGTTAGTCAGTAACATTCCAATGTTTCTCAATATAATATTAATTTGTATACATAATTTTTCAAATGAATTTCTTTTTAGGGGAAGGATCATGTCACAGCAACGACGCTCCAGACCGGCTCTGCGACGACAGTTCAGATGGAGGGGGGTCGCCCGGGGGCACTGCCAGGGGATCCGCCCCATCGGGCCCAGGAGCAGACAGCAACAAGAAGAAACACCGGCGCAACAGAACGACCTTCACAACGTACCAGCTGCACGAGCTGGAGAGAGCCTTCGAGAAGAGCCACTATCCAGACGTGTACTCCAGAGAAGAACTGGCTATGAAGGTCAACCTTCCAGAAGTCAGAGTGCAGGTTTGTTAAAAGTCAATTTTATTTAATTTTATTTAAACGATTATATCCAACTTCATGTCTATTAAAATATTCTTTTTTGTAAAAATAAATAATAATTCATATTAATAGAAAAATAAAGAAAATACCTAGGAATCTGTCTAGTCAATGTGTCACACGTAGGTGCGTTGGAAAATATAAGAAAAGATAACACAATGTACGGAAATGACAGTTGTCACGTGACAGGTGACTGTCTCTTCCATAAATTGAGTTTCTATCACTAAATTAATACGATGTCTAAGCAAGGCACCGAGGTGTTAACAGATATATAATTATTTTTGATTTCGTTCGCCTATAGTACAAGGATTTGTGCATAATTTAGTCTATGTGTGAGAAATCTTAATATGTACTTTTCCCTCGACATAATTATTCGTTTTTCGAAAAAAAATTGCTATTGCTTTTTACTCCTCACTAACCCAAGGGGATATAGTGGGGTGATATGATTTCGCAATTTTTAAGGCTATTTTTTTAATGCAGATTATCAACCAGTATCATGCTGAGATTGTATTCTGAAAGATTCAGCTGTGTGCTGTGTGCTATGTACGGGGTGTTATTTTTCTTTATCGATTATAGACTAAAGTAGGTACTCATTCAATTATTTTTAAATTTCGTAAATTTGTATATATCTGATACTCACTTATACCCCATATTAGGATATCTGAATAGTGCTTCTCTATTTTTTTAACTATCAAATATTTCAAAGTGACCCCAAGCTCAGAAAACTTAAAATTTGAAATTTTTATTTTCAAATTGGTAAAAAGGCACATCACTTTCATAAAATGGTACTGAAGGATTATCAAGTTTTATTAATAAAATACTAAAATAAAAAAAATAATTTACAAACTCATTTCAGTGAAAATGTTCATACAAAATCTGAATACTCGATAGAACGACTTGTTAGTGAGGAGTTTAGCGTCGGCCACAACCCACTCGTTTTAAATTATGAAGTGAAGTATTTTACGAATCAATACTTGGTCGCCGTACAAAAGCAGCAAATGTCAAAACTAGTTAGGACAACCCCACGAAACGCCTCACACTCTCTGTGCCACAATGTCGAAGGAGACCAGGAAGACCAAGGACTCGATATATTGGAAACTGGCAGCGGATAGACGGGAGTAGAGGAGACTCTTGGATTCAGCTAAGGCCCACCTTGGCCTGTCGAGCTTATGATGATGATGATGAATAGTCGGACTAAAACAATTCAAAAGTCTTGCCGATTGAATGTAGTATGTTCGTCAGATCTTATTGATAAACCAGGGGCGTGCCTAGAACCTTCGGACTAGGAAAACCTTGAAAGAAAATTGGGAAATGTCGAAATATTTTTTTAGTATCGTTATTCCTTTGAGTGGCCATAAAAATATCTGCAAAAATAATATTTACATTTGTGGCCCTAACAATTATCGTATCTACAAACGGTTCGATTTTCTAATCTTGTAGTATGTTTTCTATAAAACACAAAAAAATATTATGTCTTTAATTTCTTAACATAATATTCCTAGGCAAGCCAAGATTTTCGGCTTCTATAAGCAATTACGCTACTGGTGTAAACAAAACATAATGGTACGGTGTAGTTTGGTAAACACAATTTTCCCGAGGATAATCCCGTAATTTCCCCTGAAATTAGAGTTGAATTGAGCGTGAAAGGGTTAAGGCCAGGCACCCAGACAGACTGACAGACATGTCCAGTCATCATCACTCATCAGTCATGGTGTGACGTGTTAGGGGTTAACTCACTAATGGAGAATCAATGAATCGCAACAGCTGTTTACATTCCCCTGCCATATATAAACTTATTAAGAAACTGTGCCAATTTTTTTTATCAAACAGAACCAAGACACAATAAAATTTCATCATTACATAAAAAAATAATATTTTTTTTTCTTATATAAAAATGAATATGTCCTTGTTAAACAAGTACATATACATCTTCCTACGTTCCCTAAAATAAGCAAATAAAAGCTTGTGCTTAGGTGAACGAAATCGGTCGAGGCAGGATTCGAACTCGCGACCACTGGATTACTAGCCCAGCGCGCTAACCGCTCTGCCACCGACCCATCTCATAAAGTAAAATTATTATAGTTAAGTAAAATTAACATTATAATCAAGTAAAATTGATTCTTACTTACTTCTTACTAGAAGTAAGAATAACAGGACAACGTGTATGATACGATGCATGGACGTGAATGAAGTGCGAAATGTATGTCAAGAGAGAGGAGTCTGGCATTCGGTTCTCTCCGCCTTTCTCAAATTAGGAAATGGCGTGATGGTATGTTATGGTAAAAATTAAATTATAATAAAGTAAAATTCATATTACAATAAAGTGTAATTTATATTATAATAAATATTACAATAAAGTGTAATTTATATTATAATAAAGTAAAATTAGTATAACCTATAATAAAGAGTAATTTATATTATAATAAAGTAAAATTAACATTATAATAAAGTGTAATTTATATTATAATAAAGTAAAATTAGTATTACCTATAATAAAGGGTAATTTATATAATAATAAAGTAAAATTTATATTATAATAAGTGTAATTTATATTATAATAAAGTGAAATTAATATTATAATAAAGTGAAATTAATATCATAATAAAGTGTATTTTTATTATAATGTCAATCTACAAACGAACAAAAGTATGAATTCCACAAATGTACTGAGTAAAAAATATTAGGTATAATTAATTTATTTTTTAAAATGATAACACCACTCTGTTTGACTTCGAGAAAAAAACAGAACAACCGTTTCGCCTGATGAATTACATTTATTTATTGACACTGGAGAGCATGTTGCCATACGGCGATTTCTTCCAACGTTTCAACTGATTCATTTTTTTTATTTAAGTAACATGTCATGTACTCTCCTGACTCTTCAAGTGGGTACTGGGTAGGTACTCAAATACATATGTTCGTACGAATTCCCCCTTCTTTAATGGTGTTCTAGGACCCTTTTGTACAGCTAAGGGCCATTCTTCTGTGAGAGTAGTTAATATTGTAGAAATTACACGCGTCTAATTCATCGCCTTTTTATATCTACTTTTTTCTACCCTCTACTCTAGACAACTATATTATCTACGTTCTTACTTCTCTGGATTATTTTTACATACAAATATACAAACTATTTGTTTTTTTTTATATTATCTTTGGTTTATATATTATTTTCTTATTTTTTGTGTACCTACTATTTACTAAATAAATTTCAAGGCCAGAATAATCTAGGCTAGAACTGGAGAATACATAATATATTTTAAACAGTAATATTTTAAGTGACCCGTCTCAGAACAGGTTTTCCTAGTGAGACGGGGACCGAAAAAAATTGTAATTCATGTATTTTGTTTAATAAACGTCGGGTTGCCGGCACTGAAACTGATACAAAATAAGATTTTTTTTAAATAATAATATTTTTTTAACAAGAATGATACCGTGGCACAGTTGGTAAGCTATTTGGCTTCTGTGCTTGCGTCCTGGGTTCGATCCCCAGCAGATGATAAATTTATTCAAATTTATTTCTCACGCAATTCTTGCATCTCTGGGTTGGAAACACTGGTTAGTTGTAATAATTTTCTATATGGGAATAAACTTGCCACTTGCGCAGGATGCAAGGAAGTGTTTATTATTATTATTATATATATCCTCATACATTCTCTAAACTAAGCATAAACGGTTGTGATTAAGGTGAACAAAATCAGTCGAGGCAAGATTGGAACCCGAGATCACTGTATTACTAATTCTGAACGCTAGCCGCTCTGCCATCTGTCAAAATAAAAATTCTGATTCAAGAATTTCCAGTTTGCATTCATTCATACCAGCACGGAATATTACACAATGTGGGATAACCAGCGACAGGTGTGCGGGTGTACATTACCTTATAAAAGGAGCCGTGACACATACCTACGTGTATCATCACACACTGATCACGTCTTAGCTAAAAAGGCACTATATTCAGAATGTGTGGTGAACCTCATTGTTGAACTATGTGAGATGTTATGAACTGTGCGAGACACTAAAAAGGCACTATATTCAGAATGTGTGGTGAACCTCATTGTTGAACTATGTGAGATGTTATGAACTGTGCGAGACACTAAAAAGGCACTATATTCAGAATGTGTGGTGAACCTCATTGTTGAACTATGTGAGATGTTATGAACTGTGCGAGACACTAAAAAGGCACTATATTCAGAATGTGTGGTGAACCTCATTGTTGAACTATGTGAGATGTTATGAACTGTGCGAGACACTAAAAAGGCACTATATTCAGAATGTGTGGTGAACCTCATTGTTGAACTATGTGAGATGTTATGAACTGTGCGAGACACTAAAAAACAGTCTTACTAGAAAAGGATGGAATCACTATCCTTAGGTTTTTAAAACAAAAAAACTATAGAAAAAAAAATAAACTAAAAAATGGATTAAAATAAATAATCGGCAAATAAATACCAGGCAGGCACAATAATTATAAAAAATAAACAGTTAATTTCACACTTTATAAGTGGCAAGTTAATTACCATTTTGTATTCAATTAATAAGTGTTATCATCCTAGAGAAGCAATATATGCATTTATTTTTTTAAATCTTCTCTGCCGGGAATCAAACCGGAAACGCCGGCACGTAAGTCAAATGGCTCACTCGGTGGTATGTATGTAAGTAGTATAGATTTATGGGCCCTGGGTCCCTAGAGAACGTGTCATTTAGCACAAGAAAAAAAACAAAAAAATATAACTCAATGTATGAAAGTAACAGTTGTCACGTGACTGGCAACTGTCACTTCCATACATTAAGTTATCTTTTCATGTTTCTTTTCTTGAGCTAAATGACACGTTGTCTAGGGGGGCTGAATCAAATTGAAAACGTGTATACGGCTTGTTCCAAATTGAAAACGCCGTTCGTTATCGACAAGCGTTATTTTTTTTTTTGTTATTCGTTATTGTAGAAAAAATTTCTACACTAAACGTCAAATCCCTTAAAAAATAGCGTTTGACAATAACGAACATCGTGTTCAATTTTGAGTCAGGGCCATGATCTAGTAAATGTATGTATGTATTGTATATATTATGTAGGTGCATAACAGATTGTACATACAAAGATGATAGTTGATTCTTATAATAATGAACATTGTCACAATGTTTGTATGTAGGTATTAGCGCCTCCAGGCGTGCTTCTATTGGTTAGTTCCATCCAATCATTCCCATCAAGAACCAATCAAAATTCATTAAACCATACAGGACACCATTAAATAATGCTTCATCTAACTTACACAGTTTCTCAACATTCACCCGCGTTATATTAACAAACCATTATTGTTTATGTGGGAGCTGCCGGTTACTACAGATGGCTTAGAAACGGTAACTCTTTCTAAATCGGAAAGGGATACTTGACTGCCGTCCCTTGGGTGCGGGACACTTGGGTGCAGGAAAATAGTGTGCGGGACACTTGGGTGCGGGACACTCGGATGCGGGACACTCGGGTACGGGACACTTGAGTGCGACTTTTTCTATTCAATTTTTTTTCTTTTTTGATTTTTATAATGCATTTTAAAGGTATGTTAGGTATTAGATATTCAAGTAGATAAATAAACAACACAGACAAAACAGAAAACAGATAAAATAAACAGACATTTAAAATGGAGATATCAGTTTAAAAGCGTAAAGTTAAAACAAGTATATTAATTAACAATAATGGAATATGGAATTATTGGATGGGGAAGTGCAACGCCAACAATAATAAAGAAAATAGACATAGCCCAAAAAGCCATTATAAAAGTTATACTTAAGGTACCTATTCGAACGAATACTGAAGAGATTTTTACTAAATTCAAAGTTCCAACAATTATGTACAAAAATATATGCAAAAATTCTGCTAATATACAAGCTAAAAAGAGAAGACCAATATACTAGCTCACAACAATATAAACACACTAGATTAAGTACAACAAATACCTTAAATATACCATATATTAAAACAACTTTTGGACAACGTAGTGTACGATATTTTTCAACAAAACTTTTCAATAGTTTACCAATAAATATTAAAAACATCAGTAATGCAAAAGAATTTAAAAAACTATCACTAAGATGGGTTTATGAAATAGATGAAAAAATCCTTAAGGAAATAATTCTTCCAAATAAAATGTAAATGCACTATTACAAACAACAGAATAGACAATTGAAAAAAAGTGAAACAAATAATTTATTTCCACAATTTTTGGTTGTGTGTGCATGACCCAAAATGAAATATTGTATTTAGAAGGAAAGATGCATACGTTTTGAATGCGTAGCGTATATATGTACATGTACTTATATTATATGTAAATGTATCTATAAATAAACAACGTAATAGACAATAACATAAAACTAGCTCACCTTATCACAGGCTATGCCTAGTGAGGGGGCTAGTAACAAAGATACAAACAAAAAGATATGGCTTAAACTATGTAAGCACCAGTGAAGTGGTAAATTGATATTTATTGAAATGAGATAACTTATATTTACATTGTATGTTAACTATGTATGAATAAGCTTATATTATCTTAAGATATTTTGTATCTCATATATACTGTATATTTTTGGATAGAAATAAATAAAAATAAAATAAATAAAATAATTGAAAATATTTTTATACAACAATCATAAAACATAAATATTTTTATACATACAAACCTTACCAACCAATAGTTTGGTTAGTATATACTGTAATGCAGTAGGTATTTACTGTATCAATAAAGATAAATAAGCAGTAAAAACGCTAAGTATTTAGAAATGTCTCTGCAATGCAATTATGCAATTCTCATACAAAAACTTCGTAGCATCCTCCAGTTAGGAAGCCACGTGATCTCCTAACTTAAGTGAGCGACTGTGCAATGAAAACATGGTTAGTATTTAGAATTTAGTATTCAATGTTTTTCGGTTAAAATTATGTAATTTGTAATATAACTGGTTAATATTCTTTGTGTGAGCCATAACCCCAATGATGTTTATTGGGGTGGTTGTTTTGAGTGCAGACTAGGTACTGAGATTCGGTGCCTATTTAATGTGGAACGGGCACTATCACTTGTTTCATAATAGCTTACATATTTTGTCACTAAAAATTGTAAACTGCTAGCCCTAGAACAGGATTTCCTAGATGGGCTGCAATAATCTACTTGTTGTTGTCATTGTAAATATGGATTGATTAAAAATAAAATTAAAATAAATATTAAAAAGTAATTATTTTGAGCGCCCTAAAGTTTAAGAAGTTTTGGTTTAGGTAAGGTTTGAACTAACTAACTGATATTCCCATTTAATTCAGTTATCCTGCAGTCGATAACAGTATGAAGGCAGGTAGGTACACCTGCTTGTCTAGTTCAGTTTTCAATATATCCACGTTCAGTTCTAGTCTTTCGCTAATACACTTTCATTATATACATTGATTTATTGTAAACATGTTATATTGAGCTAAACGCCACATTATAACGGAGTTCTCTTTTATATGCTTGGCAACGTCGCTGGTCTTCTTCTTCCGTGGGCAGACTGAAGTTTTTATTTCTTCCCTATGTGATAACTTAAATTTCTTCTTAGTGGATTGTCCCCGATTATTGGACCAGGCAATTCCTTATGCATGTCAGGATGTCAGGAAACAGCGCGGGCCAAGTGTCAATTTGATCTATCAATCTCTCTTATTGTGTCAAACATTTGTATATTTATATTATTCTTTTGAATCGTAATTGTTAATTCAAAACTAATGTGTTACATAAAATAAACATTTTTTAAGTACAAGTTTTATACTTTACTCAACACAATCAATCAACCTGCGTATCTTTTAAAAAACCAATTGGTGATTTTTTTTCTTTTTTTTAAGAAGAATGAATGTGTCCTTGAAACAAGTACATATACATCCTCATACATTCCCTATACTTAGCATAAATGCTTGTACTATAGGTGAACGAAATCAGTCGTGGCTGGATTCGAACACGCGATCACTGGATTGCTAAACCAGCGCGCTGACCGCTCTGCCGTCACCCATCTAGAATCGATCATTCATTAAATAAAAAAGTCTAATTAATGGTGACAGATCTTGTTACAGCTATTTTTAAGACGGACTTATTGACGAACGCCGCGTGGAAAAAATGAGATTTTTTATAAAATGTATGAATATCGAAATAATTAGCATGTGTTTCTCTATATATAGTCACACACAATTTTATTAATGGTTCGTGTTACCACAGTTAGCTCCATTCCCCGCTATAAAACCAACAATTTAATGTGAGTTTGCAACAGGGAAAATTGTCGACGTAATTCATAATAGCTTATCAAAACAGTTTAGACACGGCATATTAATTGGTTTCCCACACTGTGCGCCGCCTGCTATGGTATGTATGTGCTGTACACACTACAGTATGCCAGCGTCACACAGTGGGGGACATCACAAACTTTACCGGACAAAATAATCTGCGAGATAAACTTGTCCAAAGTTGAGACTTATCAAGATCCTAAGCCGGTACTAAAATGTAAGATATAATTATTTTATGATATATTACAATATATATTTTGCTTTGTTTAAACCACGAATGAGCTATTCGAAGCAACCGCTTCTTCTTCAGGACGGATGAAAACTAAACAAAAAATGAATACATACATAAATACCATCACGCCGTTTCCCAATTTAGGGTAGGCACAGAGCACCGAACACCAGATTCTTCTATATTGACTTACATGTTTTGCCTCATTTTCATCTATGCATCACGTCATACATGCTCTCCTATTATTCTGACTTCGTATATTACCATTTATCTGATCATGCTAGCATTTTTTTTTTAATTCTTCAAAGAAAGAAAAATAAAAAAAAAATGATATGAATCGTTTGATATTAAAGTTTGAATCGCGTCATAAAGATTTCTTATATCAGGATTTGATATAATAACTAACATTTAATATAAAAAAATTAATTATATCTACTCCAGATCACTATTTAGTAACGATGTTTTTGATTTGCATGTTTGTATAGGTATGCCAGTGTTCCGTTGGTGTCTTCATAAATAAGTAAATATTAGTTTTCGAAATTATATTTTATAAATCATCTCATAACTTAGTTTAGGTATTTGTTATCTAATTACATTCATTCATTTTTATTTTATTGTTATTGGGAAAATATTATTGTAATTCTTTTTTTATTAAAAAATACACATTAATTAAGGTAACTTGTGGTAGTCTATGATCCCTCTTTTTTAGTTATATTTTTTTATTGGATGCAACAGCTAACCGTTATTTCATAATTACCAATGACATTTCAATATTTACATCACCAATGCATCCATAATTTTACAAGAAGTAGATACAAGTTTTTTTTTCAATATATATACGTATCTCAATTGGAGGAGTTCCTGAAACTAGTGGTATAGTTTTAATTTTACTTCATTCACTGCAATAATTTGTAATCGTTTGTTAATCAAATATTTCATTTTAATGTAAGTTTAAAAAAATTCAAATTATCTCACCCTTGTACACAACTCAAGTACTTAAAATATATGAAACAGGTACCCACTTGAAACCAAACGCTCGGTAAATTGTACATCAACTTTGTGTACGTGTAACAATGCCGTAAAGTTGAATTAACCAGAGTTAGCAGTTACCTCTCTGCTTACCCCTTCGTTTGTGGTGACCACTTCTCAATGGCACGCAACAACTCAGACCCTGTGTTAGACCTAATTAAATGTCGTTCCGTGAATTTCAGAACGGCGCTGCTCGTTATACTCACTTAAATTATCAAACGGCCCATAATTTTAGCCCTTTTAAATGAAATTAAACAATAAATATTTTTATTCCCTCACTCAACCTTAAACGTTTCACAAAACAGATTAAATCTGATTTCTGGACACAAAAAACCCGACAATGTTTGTATAACTGCTGTGAAAAACTCGACACTGAAAATTTATGTAACACTAGTTAAAATCGAGGTTTGACTATTTTCTCTAAACAAAGCGGATGTAGGTGGTAGTAGCGAAGTTTAACTCGAAAATTTTTGTGACCCATTCGATTATGGGGACCATTTACAATCGTTTACATTTTTCAAATCGCAGGCCAGTCCAAAATCTGTAGATAAATTTTGCGCATAAATACTAACAAATTATTTTAACAATTCCAAATGAACAGAAACCAAACATACAAACTGGGGGGCAAGTCTGGTTCAACCGGCGAAATCAAAATCCCAGTGATAACCCATATCATGGATCTAATTATCGTATGGAGTTCTATGACATCTAAAGATATTGTAGAAGAAGGGTTTTCATTTCGACGGTCAACCAGACTTGCGACCCAGATTTAGTAAAGTTCCCATACTAAACATATATAATAAACTTGGGGATTTTTGTGAAGTATTCGATAGTGTGGACTACTTATGATGAAATTAGTTTTTGAAAAAGCATGTTAGTCCACTTTTAATTATTATAGATAATGTGGACTACCTATTTATAAGAAATTTCACTTTTACCATCGTAGACCAGTACAATTTTAAAATATATAGATAGTAGTGTTTATAACGAAATATATTTTTGAAATCACTAGCCAGTCTAATTATAATGAGGGTCGACAATATTTTACGCAATAATGAAAACAAATTATTTCATGTTCATAATCAATACAAACTAAATATGATAATTCCTTTAACAGAATAATTAATCTTTATTGAATTTTACGTAGTAGATGACTCGGTAAAAAACGTGGCACAAAATGCACTGCAATTTGAAGAATACATGATGTAGAAATAAGAGCATTATGATGAAGATACAACAGAAAGATGTCTTATAAAATACACATTAGGAACATTAAAATATAATGCGAAATGAAGATAACTGTAGGCAGAATGACAGTTAATGCCTTGAGGTGGTTAAGGTACATTGAAAGAATGAACGATATACCTACGACAAATCAAAACAATATAAAAATGTGAAAGGGACGGGGTAAAAAGCAGGGACGCTCTATAAAAGGGATGGCATGACCACGAGTGGGTTGTGGCCAAAGCTGTACTCCTCACTACCAAGTAACTCTACAAAATTATTCAAATTTTGTTTGGAAATTTTTAAGCAATAAGTTTGTTCAATATTTTTGATTTAAATATTTTATTATGAAAACTTTATTACTCTTCAATGCCATTTTATGAAAGTGATGTGCCTTTTTAGCAATTTGAAATAAAATGATCAAATTTTAAGTTTCCTGACCCTTTGACACTTTGAAATAGTTGAGAATTAAAAAAAATGATAACAACTAATCAGAATCAAATGGAGTCTAAGCGAGTATTAGATATACAAATTTGAAAAATTTGAAAAGAATCGAATTTAGAGGCTGATGTATGAAGTAAATATTTATGCAAATTAATGCACGAGAGTCGAAATGGGACCACTTATATAAAATCTTTGTTAAAGAAATGAAATCTTTCTTTGAAGGAAACATTCTTTAAAGATTTTCACTCATTGGAGATTCAAGTACCGTTTGTTTATACCTTTTTACAAAATAGATTTTATTTAAATTAATATTATATAATTTGTTATGAATCAAATTAAAAAGTACCTACCTGTAATACGCAGTGATGTAAAGTTATAAGTCTTGAGTATGTAATTGAATTAAATCATGTAAATTATAATTTTTAATTAATGAATAATCATAGCGTTTTACATACACCTTAATCACGCCATGTTTAATAAGTAACAAACAGAGCCGAATTCAGATTTTTTTTCCAAAACCATAAATTTCAATGTGACCTTATTCATTTTTACTTTATTTTATTTTGAATCGAACAGCTTTTACCCCAATATAAATGAGATTTTTACTCAATCTATGAAAAGAAATAAGCCAATTATAAAGCCTCACTGAATCAAATAGTTTTTTTTATAAATTTATTCATTGAACGAAATATATTGTTTACCAATGTTAATACTTGTTTTCGCTACTTTATGTACCTATTATTATCATTGAAACATTCATTTCGGCTAACTTCAATATTATTCGAGGCGACAACAATAATAATATTATGTACTAGCGGACCCGACAGACGTTGTCCTGTCCAAACTATTTGTGAAACAAAAAATATAAGTAACATATATTTGAATCATATGGATGTTATTATTCGCTGAGCCGCTAAACACTTTGAGGTTAGATTGATTGTCATTTCGTATATAGTTGCAATACAGCATATACTCGTAGGTATGGTATGGACACGGAAACAAACGAATTGAAATATGAATAATAACGAAACAGAGCGAAAAAAACTTTAAATGTCAAAAATATCCTAACTACGACGCAAATGACAGATTTCTTAGTGTTGTCAGATGGAAAAAAACTAAACATTGTCAATTCGACATTAGCGCCACCTATTGTAATTTATAGTTATAAAAAATCATGTTCTTTATTTTCCTATTATAATATTAATGTTTAAAATTCCCTTTTGTGAATTTAAACCATTCCGGGACTCACACAAACACACATAAAAAATTTCATCAAAATCGGTTCAGCCGTTTAGGAAGAGTTCAGTGACATACATACGTACAGAAGAATTATAATATATATAAAGATAAACTATAATCCTTGCACCATTTGAATGCATAAAGATTAAATTTTAGTTTGACTTTTTTTATGACAATACCTACATCTTTTGATACCTCGTTTTAAATCTTAATTATGTTTTACAACTTGCATAATGGCTAGGATCACTCGTAGACGAGTGGATAGCCGTAAAACAATATAGAATAGAATAGAATAGAATAGAATAGAATAGAATAGAATAGAATAGAATAGAAAAAAATATATATTTGATAGGTACACATTTAAACATTAACCAAAAAAGACACTTTTCTATATCTAGTGATGAGCAAATGCTAGACCAAGACGGGGTGATCTTGTTCTCGGTCTTGCTCTTACATACTCGATCGATTTTACAAGTCTTGCAACTTTTACAAAAAATATTTTTACTTCCCTTTTAAAATTCAGTGATTTCATTGAAATACTACAAAAATCATTATTATGTCGACAATATATAGTTTTTTCGCTACTTCCACCACCACCCGCTCTGCATATGAAGACTGTACCTACACGGCCCCTTCACAAAACGCTAAGTGAGCAACAAGAAAAAAAATGCATGGCACGAAAAGTATATCATGGATCCCTGTAGATTAGCAATCTCCGCACCATAGTGCAAAAGACCAATCGACGAATGTGAATGACAATACATAGTTAATCACTTATCTTTCAATTGAAAATACATAGGTTTATAAAATTTTGTACGACCGCGAGACTGTTACATTAAGTCTTGAATCGTAAGCCTTGCACCCTCTGGTGTTATACATGCAGTTTTGGTCTGATTACATGAAAATTCTTCGAAACACATTTGTTCGAATGCGCAATTGTACGAATAACAATTTTTCGAAAATCAGTTATCAGAATGACAATTGTCCGAAAGCAAATTATTCGAACTAACATTTGTTGGAAAACCAATTGACCGAATTTAATATATTTTTGTGTCATTATGTTGCCTCCTTTGACATATTTGTTGCCAGTAAAATATATTCGATGAAGACTATTATTACTTGTTGTATTATTGTTGGGTACCTATGTTTGCACATTTTTAATAACTGATATTTGACAGCGCGGGATAGCCGAGTTTGTACACCAGTTTGTGTTTATCTAGTATTCACACCAATTTAGTTATTTTACTTTAATATTATAGTTACTTTTTCAATATATAATGCAACTGGCTCACGCCAGTCGCAATAATAACTACAAACAAACCTAACCAACCTATGTTCACCAAAGTTTTGTAGGTTTAGGTTTAAAAAAATAGGTGTACATCCTAGGATATCTGACAGCGCGGTGCGTCGCCATGTTGTTTATTCCATAGATTTTTACTATACATAATATACTATGAAGATGTAGTACTCCGTGCAAAAAGTGAGTCATTTGTTTTCGATTCATACAAAATTTGCTAACTACGACATCTAGTATATTATAATAAAAATCTATGGTTTATTTCTCTCACAATACTACCAACATGACGTCATAAAAATTCGAACAATTCTAAATTGTGTGTTCGGAAAATCGTTTTTCGAAAAAATGTGATTCGAATAATTGCCATTCTTAAAATTGATTTTCGTAAAATTGAGCATTCGAATAATTTTCCTGTCACCTTTGGTCTTGCTACCCTTACTAACTTCGTGTAGGTTTTTATATATATCATGTTTCAAGTCACTCATAAGTAAAAAAAATCAATAAATAAATGAATTCCTGATTCGACCCTGTTGAATCTCACCCCTCGTTTTAACGTATTTAGCTGAAGTAATTACAACACATATAATAATGTAATGAAGTCGATTTTCGTGAATTAATTCGTGCACTAATATAATTTGCAAAGATTGAGGTCTCCATGAAACACGCTTCGCCCGGGCACAGTTTTACAACAAGCCACAATATATTTTCCGGATACATTTTGTAAATTAAATTTATTTAAACTCTTTCTTTCCGTTCATTTCTTTGCATTTTTGCGATTTTCATATCGTAAAACCATAAATAAATGATATAAGTATTTCAGAAAAAATTAATTTTAAAATAATCAATGATTTTGTTATGAGAGACGGCTCATTTCATCTAGCATTGTCTAGTGAATTTGAAACAAATTTCCGTACACCAATTATTACAAAAGCAAGGTAGAAATTTAAGTCGTTAAAACATTTGACAGATGAAAGTTTAAGAAAAAGATGGCATATGAAATGGTTTATAATTCAAAATATTACTAAAAACAGTTTTCGACTTCAACTCCTAAAGTATACTTTTCAGAAGATGATGTCCAGCTGCCGACAACAAATGGAGTTCGGGACCGCTCCGTCGTTTATGTGGTTATATATTTACAAAATAGTCCCTGAATATTCCCTCTGCGTTTTTAAATTCCTTCCTTCCTTCCTTTATTACTTTTCTTCCTCCTCTTCAGCCTATTCCCGTCTACTCCTGGACGAAGGTTTCCTCTATTTGCCTCCATGTCATCCTGTCCTGTGCAGCCTGCATCTAAATACGTGTCAGCATAATATCGTCTCTCCATATCAGCTGTGGCCGCCCCACACCTCTCTTTGTCGTAAGAGGTCTCCAAGTCAGCACTGTCTTCATATTATTTGCAATTACTTTCCTCGTTACCATTTGCTATGTATTATTTTATTTTCGAACTAGATGCTCTTGGTTCTTGATTCTTCAGAATTCTTCAACATTATATTATCTAAGAAAAAGTTTTGATGCAAGATCGAAATAAAATAAATACTTGCATCATTAAAATGAAGGGTACAATGTAAGTGGTGTGAACTGTAAGGGTGTGATGTTTTGAGGGGTGAAAATAAACAACGATAATACAGCTTAACCGTAGCTTATCGTGTGTTATTGTAACGATAATGGCATCAGAAAAAAATAAACTATTACGTATCTGTAAGTAGGTTTACAAAGTAATCGTTAGGACAAATTAATATTTATTGTGCAATGGGTACTTATGCATGTCCCCATAATATATTGTATTCTAAGTCTAATAGTGAATAATTTTCCACATGATTCGATTAGACTTATACGAACATCTTACTTTCTACAGTTAGATTCGGATATTAAGTTTGTAACATATAATAGTATAGAATAATAGGTTTTGTATCCCGTAGGTATATGCAGATTCAAGTAGGTCGGAACCCAATTGAATTTCTTATATTTAATTCTTGTTAAATTTATTATTATTGGAAATTACCCAAGGTTCAGCAGGCCAGCAGCTCAGTAGTTGGGCACTTTCATCCTTATGTCTCAGGTTTAATATGATGGGTTGGTTGTAAGTGAATGCAAACACCAGATCAGTGAGAGATGTAGATATAATTTTAAGTATCAAAAAGGGGACATTAGCATTTGAAAATACATCATGATAATCTGATGACGTTAGCGAAGACTGGCATATTATAACAATATTGTGTATATATTTATGCGAGATAGATTGTGAATGAATGTGACTATTTATCGAATTGTTGTAATATGTATGTTCTGAAATCCGCCTGTGATTTATACATGTACTATATCGAAATGTTTAAAATATGAATTGTAGTTGGAGCAACTTCGTCTAATGTAATTATTTTGTGAGTAGTTAGTGTTACGTCGGTCGACATAGAACAAAAACTGAGATCTGAAATTGCGTGATGGACAGTAAAAATTTAATTTTGAAAGTAAGTAAGGCGAGTCTACACGGTTATGCATAATTTTGTGAAGGTACATCATGTCTATATGTAGTTGTTCGTCTGTTTTCAAGATTATAAATATTATGGTGTTTTGCAGATTTCCGATAGTTGGAGAAATATAATTTACCACGATAGTCCAAATGTTTCAGGAATTTATTCTGTACTGCTTCTAGTCTATTGATGTATGTTATTAGAAAAGGATTCCATACAACTGATGAAAATTCTAGTACACTCCTGACATATGCATAATACAAAGTTATAAGTGTTTCAGGAAAAGTGTGATTTTCAGGAATATTTATTTATTTTTTTACATTTTGCACAAAGATTGGATTTATCATGTTAGGATTCGTTTATCCTCATTTGTAGATGATTTTTCCAAAATTTAGCCACTTAGTATGAGCAATTGTGATTATGGTCACATTTTCCGAGTGAAAACATTTTTTTTCCGTTTTCGTTAGTGCAAAATAGTCTGTACAGAAATCAAATTTTTCATTCCGGAGATGCTTCGAAAGATCCGAAATCCGGAAGTGCATTATACGATTCAGGATGGTTGTAGCAGAAAGAGACGGAATAAAAGAAAGAGAGTAAATTGACAGGAAATAGGAAGATATCAAAGATGAATCGTATTCCAGACATTTCGTGTCGCGACATTTTTAAATGAAGATAAACGAATTTGGGAAAATATATTTCATTTTGTTTCTCCGTCTGGGAATATTGAATATATCAAATACATTGAGAAATATCATTTAAGATATTTATCAAATTTATTTTTTGTTTATTTTGAAAATTTATGTAGGTAAATCAATAAAAGTGAATGTGTGGTGAACCTTATTGCTGAACTTGTGTGAGATGTAGTATAGCCTGTTGTACTTTCGATAACCCGGCTCTTACGGGACTCTTGAAAACGATGGTAATAGAAAAGAGTGGAAACACTATTCTAAGCTGGTTATTTTTATATTTTTTTTTATACGGAAAAAATATATGAAATAAAAAAACAGTAAATCTTTTAATGTAGGTACCTAATCTTTTCTTCTATGGAATCGTAAAAATTTGTGATTTCGCAATTTTTAAGTGAATTTTTTCACATCAATGTTTCAAGAATTATTAAGAATAGATAGGTATGATTGCCACCGTAATATCTTTGTGTGAAGGTATGGCGTACCTTTTAGTGAGCACATACACCAGTTGATTTACCTACACATTTTTTTCTCCAAATATTTACAATTTCTGAATGCATTTTTAATAAAGTCCATTCATTTCTACATTATATTATTCAGACTCAATTATCCAGAACGCGTGATAATGGATAAATATCTGCTCTAAAATAAATGGACTTTACACATTTGATAATGCAATAAAGCAGACTGACATTTTAGAGTGGGCTGTAGAGGAAACAAAATATTATAGTAAATACGCCATACACACAATTATCACGACGAAACTCATAGTATGCACTCTTTCCATGATACTTATTGAGAAATAAATGTTAAAAAACGTTTAAAAAGGAATAGTGGAGTGTGAACTTGATATAAATCTTACATTGAAACATTATAAGCGTTAAAAAAATCTAAAAAAAAATCTTTTGTCGTGTAAGCATACCCTCTTATTAAATAATATTCAATGCGTCATTCGATAACCTATAATTGTGTCCACACTGATATAATCTAATTTAGAAAACCCGTCAATTCGTACGGGCTTTTTATTTGACGCAGATCAGGGAAGACAGATTTAAAAATAAATATATATAATTGTTTACAAAAAAAAGTTTCTTCGTTATTATATAGATAGCGATACTAAAAATGTGTTATTTTCAAACGAATTGTATCCCATTACTGAAATATATCAAACCTTCAAAAATTCCATTGTTAAAGGAACTCGATAACAAGGCATAATTGGTGAACGTTGCGCAAGCACATAAAGTGATCACGTTAGCCAGCCGATGACAGGTCGTAAGCCCTGTAGGTGCCTATTCCAACTTCGTCAGATATGCTGAAAAATTGTCAAAAATAAATATATTGTAAATGTAATAAATAATACATTTAAATCTTTTAATTTGACACTTCATGTTCGAACTCCATAATTATATAAAATTTTTAATAAAAAACATTATTTAGTTTTCCGTACTCCCATTCACCTGTAGGTATCGCCTTCTGAAGAGCATCACCTCCACAGAGCACCATTCTGACGATGCTCATCATACTCCCATTCACCTGTATCGCCTTCTGGCGAGCATCACCTCCACAGAGCACCATTCTGACGATGCTCATCATACTCCCATTCACCTGTATTGCCTTCTGACGAGCATCACCTTCACGGAGCACCATCCTGACGAAGCTCATCATATTTTTTATGGACCTACATACACTATAACTTGTTTATTAAAGACTAGCTTTTATGTCCCGCCGTTGGCCAAGAATGTAAAATTGTGAAAGAAAAAGCAATCGTTTTTATAATATTGTCACCCAATTATTTTGCAATATCAGACTATGAAAAGTGGTTTGAAATTTGATTGAGTTTAAGTATTGTAAAATGTTCAAGTGATGGCCACAACCCATTCTTTTTTATATATTGCTATAAAGTGTGAATGAAGTATAATATTTATACAATTTCTGCTCGCATGGACTATGCGTAATGGTTTTAAATATGACTGTTTATCAACGTTGTAAAGAGATTGGTTTGGCCACAACCCCCATTTTTAAATATTATCATCGAAAACAAATTCTAATGTGTACCTATTGAAAATTTATTAATTTTGGATGTTGGGATGTGGTTAAAATTTGATTAAACAAACGTAGATACTGAAAAGATTGGTCACATCCCATTCGTTTTTATATTTTTTCATCAAGTGTGCATTATATTTTTGCTCAATTTGACTGAAAGTCTTCATTAACGAAGAAGAAGAAGACTTGAACTATAGTAAATAGTTTTTAATTTGAATATAAATGTGAAGAGTTCAGTAATGGCCACAACCCCCATTCTTTAAATATTAGGTGTTGAAAATTATTCAAAATAGGATGATATAAATGGTTTAAATTTAATTAAACAAAAGTATTGAAAAGATTCTAGTGCAGGTTATATCGTCACATCCCATATCCCATTCATTTCATATGTATTTTCATCAAGTGTGCATATCGTTAATAATATTTCTGCACAATAGACTATTAGACTTAAAACTAACCCAAAAGACTAAATAAAAAAGAGAAAAATAAGTAGAAGACTATAAGAAATAGTTTGTATAAAAAACTATTCCAATGGTCTACATAAAATAAGTAAAAATACATATACCTAATAGAAGAATTAGACTATTGGAAATAGATAGTATAAAAGCTCACCCAAAGGTCTACAAAAAAGAAGAAGAAGAATATTTAGACTATTGGAAATAGTTTGTATAAATACTGACCAAAAGGTCTACATAAAAGAAAATGAATAAGGCTATTGGAAATAGTTTGTATTAAAACTCTCCCAAAAGTCTACGTACTTAAATGAAGAAGAATAATAATTAGACTAAAGGAAATAATTTTTATAAAAAAATGACCCAAATGTATACATAAAAGAAGAAGAAGATGAATTAGACAATAGGAAATAGTTTGTATAAAAACTGCCCTAAAGGTCTACATAAAATTAAGAAGAAAAAGAATTAGACTCCAGGACCCGCCGCTTCAGGCCCTTCAGTACCTCCCGTCCCTTTAATCCCTCATTACGTCCCTTCCCATCAGGCCCTTCAGTACCTTCCGTCCCTTCAGGCAGTTTTATACCTCCCGTCCCTTCAGGCCCTTTAGTGCCTCCCTTCCCTTCATTACATCCCGTCCCATCAGTCGGTTAAGAAAAGTTTAAATCCAGAAACCATCCTGGAAGAACCGCGAAGAGATGAAAGAACCTTCTTTTCCCAGGATGCTCTACTTAATAGGTAAAATGACTAAATACACGAAGAAGAAGAAAAAAGTTTAAACCCAGATACCTGCGAAGAGATGGAAGGACAGTTGGACCTTCTTCTCCCAGGATTCTCCAACTTCATAGGTAAAATGACCAAAAATACACGATGAAGAAGAAAAAGAAGAAATAAGTTTAAATCCAGATACCTGCGAAGAGATGGAAGGAAAATTGGACATTCTTCTCCCAGGTTAGTCCACCTTCAAAGGTAAAATGACCAAATAGACGATGAAGAAGAAGAAGAAAAAAGTTTAAATCCAGAAACCTGCGAAGAGATGGAAGGAAAATTGGACCTTCATCTCCCAGGATAGTTCATCTTCATAGGTAAGATGACCAAGTACACGTTGAAGAAAAAGAAGAAAAAAGTTTATATGCAGAACCCGTCTTGGAAGACCTGTGAAGAGATGGAGGGACAGTCGGACCTTCTTTTCCCAGGATACTCCCCCTTCATAGGTAAAACGACCAAATACACGAAGAAGAAGAAGGATAAGAAAAAAGTTTAAATCCAAAAACCATCCTGGGCATACGCTCGACAATTCACCAAAGTTTCATTATAATCGGACAAACGGTTGATAAATAAATAAATAAAATAATTTTCCTATAGGAAATCAGTATAGGTATATTATTGCTGATTTGTAAGTAAATAGTATTAGGTAGGTACCTACCTACAACAACCTTCTAAATAAATTCGATTCCTAACAAATTTTATTTGAATATCACATTCTTTCTGTAGCCATGGAAACGATTCGAACACGTAAGTAATATCGAATGGTTCGGATACATTTTTTGAATATGTAGGTACCTACATTGGTTTGTTCGATGCCATAAAAATGAAAATTGTCAGAAAAATCAAATATTATTTACAAATTATGCAATTTTATTATGCCTATATCTTTACTAATAAATAACACATTTTTACAATATATGTCTTAAAACTTGCCGTAATGTCTTGTGTTTCATTTTATTATTTCATAATTACATTTATTTCAAAGGTTTATTGTTTTCAAGAACATATTCATTCGGTGGGAAAATGAAATATTGTATGAAAAGATATTAAAATGGCGGCGTTTATGTACAAAAGGCTTACTTTAAAAATAAGTTAAACATTATAATTATACCAAATATTCACCATGTTTTTCACTTAAACGCTAAGTTATACTTCAAAATATATTTTTTTTGTGTAAATACCTACTTCTAACTTTTAAACTAACAGATATTTGCGTGCAAAATGTACACTTTTTTGACAGATATGACTTGGAAAATTTTGTATGAAAAAAATAATTATTTAAATATTTTTAAAATTCAGCATTTTTATCGCATTATTTTTAGCGTGACACTGCATCAGCTATACAGGTACACGTTCGCACATAAATTAGATTTTTAGATGCTCTTGGTTTTTCAGAAGGCGTGAGACAAACACACACACACACACATACACACACACACACACACAAACACTAACATTTTGATTGCTTTATTACTTTAGATATCAATTTGTTCGATATCTGACCCCTGAAAGGCTAGTCATGAAGTTGATTAAGATTAGATTCAAGCTAAAGAAACATTTTATAATTAAAATTTTCAATTAAGTTTATTAATTTATACTAAAATAAATGATAATTTTATACAAAAATGTTGTTTAACAATTTTTTTGATAAAGTTTAGATTCAGTTTAGATTATGAACTGCGCCAGAAATATTATTTCATTTTTGGCTTGTTTAGCTACTTGTACCAATGTGTATGTAAATCGAATATTATTTTTTAATTGCATATACGCAACATATAAAAACATCCCGAAAGGGAAAAAAATCCAATGTTTGCGTATATGCAATTTAAAAAAAATATTCGATTATTATTTTCATTTTGTTCAACCCTGCAGAGGTATTATTACTCGTCAAATTATTTTTAGATATTATCCCTTATTTAACCCATTGTGCGCAGTGCTAGGTAGGTACTCGAATTATGATGAATATCATAGCAACCCTGTGCTCAGTTTTTTTTTCATTTCACTACTTATACCGGATCTTCATACAAAAGATTAAAAGGCTGGTAGTTTTAAATGCAAGAGGGGTATAATAACATTTATATTTTTCAAAACGTCAGCATATGTATGTATATAATATATTGGAAGAACAATAATTGATAAATAATAATGCTCATAATGTAGTATTTGTTGTGTTCAGAGGGTTAATCAAATAATTAATATTTTTTGAAAAGTGACGTAATTATTGTTAATTATACTTCAACAGAAACGAATAAAGGATTCATTAGGTATACTATAGTTCAATATCTAGATAGATAATAATATGTACAGAAAAGACTAATAATGGATTCATTAAAGCTCAATATCTAGATACAGAATAATATTTAACAGAAGGCACCGAGTTAGAATAGTGTTTCCACTCTTTCTATTATCATCGTTTTCGGGTGTCCTGTAAGAGCCGGGTAATCGAATATAATATGTACATACAACGGGTAATACAGCATCTCACGTAGTTCAGCTATGAGATTCACCACCCATTCTGAATGTTGCGTCTTTTTGGTGGGACGAGACTCGTGTTTTGGGATACACGCTAGTGTCTTGCCTCCTTTCATAAGGCAATGTACACCCGCACACCTGTCGCTGGTCACCCACACTGTTGTATATGTCGTGATGGTATGAATTAATGATTGATTATATGACAGGATAAGAAATAATACCATTTTAACAAATATTGTGAAATAAAGAAAGATGACATCAATAAAATGAAGGTCGAGATGGTTCGACCACATTGGCACGGAAGGTATGAATGAAGAACCCCCAACGAAATATATAAACAAAGCAGACAGAAAAATAAAAAAATAAAATGGGTTGTGGCCAACGCTATACTCCTCACTACCAAGTCACTACATATTATTCAAATTTTGTTTGGAAAATTGAAAAAGTGAATTTTTCCGATATATATTTTTATCCGTTAAATTTTCCGATATTTAAATAGTTATGCTATTCGGCGCGGATACGAATCCAACAAAAAAGAGATCATTCCAATTGGTCCTGTAGTTCTTGAGTTATAAATGGTGTAACTAATCCGACTTTGTTTTTTATTTATATATGTAGATTATAAATAACATCAAGTTCCGTCATGATAATGTGAAGTTTTTTATGTGTTAGGTATAAACAATCGTAAGTAGAATTTTCGTCCACCATCATCATCAGCAATGGCGCTACAGCCCGGTGTGGGCCTTGGTCTCCTCAAGAAACTGCCTCCATCCCGCCCTGTCGATAGCAAATCTTCTCCAATTTGTCTGTCCGATCGCTCTTATATCGCCCTCGATGTCGTCCAGCCATCTCATCCTAGGTCTCCCTCTGCTTCTTCTTCCTTCAGGGTAGGTTGTCTTAATACTTTCTTTATGACCCGGCTATCCTCCATTCTACAAACGTCTGTATTTTGATGTATTGGACAACGTTGTGCTCGCCATACATAATTTATATTTATTATTTCGTCCACCATAGCGTTTCGATAAATTCTATGATGTAAGAAAGAAAGAATTCCTTGCTTTCGGCTGAACGATGCCATCATATTGAGATTAAAGAAGTTTTAGAATCGAGTGACGCGTCAAATTAACTGCTACACAAAAGTGCTGATCGTTGTATGAAAACGTCCAAGAGTAGGTACATATATTCTGATCCAAAAACTTTTGGTAATGTACACCAGATTAATTGAATTAGCCGTACAATGGGGTTCACAGAATAATGTCTCATGTTATACAATAAACCGGTAAATAAATGTATCTGTAATATACAGTCATATAGACCGACCTATGTATAATACTGAAATTCTACACTATGGGCGTCCCTGTATACAACAATATACCCTTGAAAAATCAAACACATAAGGTACGAATTTAGATTTTTAAATGAATGAAATAAGTCGGATGGGTCGATGGCAGAATTATCTTTAAATACGATAAAGCAGCCATTATAGCTGGCTGCCTCAGGGATACTGTCTGGAAAAACAAACATATGCTCACAGAAAGTAAACCAGAATTTACAAAACGTACGTAAGACCCATAATGACCTATGCCATCGAAACCAGAGCCGATACCATCAGAACAAAAAAATCTCCTCCGGACTACTGAAATGAGGACACTGCACTCCATAGTGGGCGTAACACTCGTGGATAGAGTCCGGAACGAGGATATAAGAAGGAGATGCGATGTAGACGACATCATCCGCTGGCGAAGGCGTCAATGGAGAGACCATGTCGAGAGAATGGGAGACACGCGACTACCCAAAATTGCCTCCAAGGAAGTCCCGGAGGGTCGCAGAGCAAGGGGGAGACAACTGGACATCCTGATCACAAGAGGCAGTCTGAAAAAACAGGCCCTCGGCCTAAAACCAGAGGAGGAAGAAGAAGAAGAAGAAGGTCGATGGCAGAGCGGTTATCGCACAGGGCTAGTTACCCAGTGGTCGCGAGTTCGAATCCTGCCTCGACCGATTTCGTTCACTTATAGCACAAGCATTTATGCTTAATTTAGGAACTGTAGGAAGATGTATATGTACATAGGTACTTGTTTAACAAGGACATATTTATTTTAAAAAAAGTCTTTTTACTCCTCACTACCCCAAGGGGATATATTGGGAGTTATGAATTAGCAAACTTAAAGATTATTCTTTATATTGCAAATTATCAACAAATATCATGCTGAGATTGTATTCTGAAAGTTTCATCACAATTTGCTGTGTTCTATGTACTATGTACGGCGTGTCTATTCTACTTTATCGATTATAAACTAAATTATTCAATCGATACTTTTCAAATTTTGATTTTTTTATGCCTAGTATGTACTCGCTTAGACCCCATTAGATCTTGAAGGATATCTGAGCTGTTCTTCTCATTTTTTGAACTGTCAAATATTTAAATGTGACCCACCCAAGCTCAAGAAACTTAAAATCGATATATTTATTTTTACTGACACAAAACGACATACCAATTTCATAAAATGGCATTGAAGAATTATCAAGTTATCATATTAAAAATCATTTAACAAACTCATTTCATGAAAATTATTCATAAAAAGTTTTAATACTGTGATGAAGTAACGTCATCTCAATCCATTCAAATATTTAAAGGTAAACTAAACAAACTTTATCTGACAAATAGTTCCTGAATTCCTTCTATATCCTTCCGTAACCTCCTTCTTTTTTCTCATTGCTATGATCAGTGTTATTTTTATTATTCATTTTTTTCTCGTTGTGTTTTTTTTCCTTACTTCACTATTTTATTTTTTTATCAATTTATTTCTCACTAAATAATTTTTGTACTTACCAATTTAACTTTAGAGACATCACGTAGCTTGGTTTGGTTGGAAGAAATTACTTTATGGCAATGAACCTGCCTTTGTACACCTGTACATAAATTATATAAATAAATAAATAGGTACTTTGTGTAGTGACTTGGTAGTGAAGAGAATAGCGTTGGCCATAACCCACTCGTTTTTGCATAACATAATACATTAGTTCTTGTATGCCTTTTTCTGCCATGTCGTGAGTCTGTGGATTAAATTTTTTTTTGAAAGTGCGCTAATAATGCCTATTGTAATATGTAGAAAAAAGTTATCATGAACAACTAAAATCGGTTACCATCTTCCGTTCGTGTTTTATGTAGCGCCATTTTTTTTTAATTAGTAAAATCCAGGATGTGACAACTTGTTATTGGGTGCGTGTCAAATTAATATTTGACATAATAATAAAAGAACTTAATAGAGTAGCCTAATCCAGAAATTAAAATAAATATATTATGTATACACTTATGACTTAAACTTTAACTTTTTATTTAATTATAGTATTATACATTTTTTCACTACTTTATCAAGTTATATTATGCCTATTTCTGATATTATTATACTTGTAAAAAAGAATTTTTAATAAAAAATAAATAAACATAGTTCCTGTTAGTTTGCCCGAGAAAGAATACAAAAATAAAACAGATTGAAATTGTATTTGAATTGTAATTTAGATAGAACCTAATGCCCGATCATGTATGGTTTCGCTCTTCACTAGTAATAAATATATTATTTGCATTTTTTATTTTACGATAATTCCAAGTAGGAATTTATTTTTCTTTTCTAGATCCGGTACTGCACATCATGATACCTTTAAGGACCTCGTGCCCCATTTAATTTATTATAAGTATGTCCTTTATCATTCAGGTATAGCGGCAGAAATGGCCAATTGCGTCAAAGGACATTTTTTGCTTGTCTTTTTTCTTAAAGGACATTCAACATTTTCAACTATTAATTCGTATGAAATACTTCATATTTTAACTTATTAAAATTGTAAGTGATAAGCTTGTTGTAGGTATATGTATTTTCTACTGTGTGTATTGATTATTATTAAATACTTCATTCAATTTTCAGCATTTTCATAAAATAAATTTGTATTTTTTTTTATTTAATTATGAAAACTAGATAATTCTTTTATTCCATTTGATGAAAGTGATGTGCCTTTTTAGCAATCTGAAAATAAAAATATCAATTTTTAAGTTTTCTGAGCTTGGAGTTACTTCGAAATATTTGACTGTTAAAAAAATTGAGAAACATTGAACAGATATCCTTCAAAATTTATTGGAATCTATGCGAGTATTAGATATACAAGTTAAAAAAATTGGAAAATAATCCAATTGGTGTTTTAGTCTAGAATCGATAATGTAGAATGAAAACGCAGTACAAAGGACATAGTACATTATGAGATAGGTACATTGTGATGAAACTTTCAGAATATAATCTAAGCATTCGTTTGATAATCTGCAATAAAAAATTGCTTTAAAAATGGTAAATTCAACACTCCCAACAATATGCCCATGGAGTAGTGAGGAGTAAAAAATATATATCGGAAGGAGGAACGGTGATACAATAGCTGAATTAAATTAAATTAATGAAAAAATAATAATTATGAAAAAGAACGCCTGATTACGGAAATATATTAAAGATTAAAATTAAAGGACATCATGAATACTTTTTTTTTATTTTTTTTTTTAAATTCATTGATTATCAATTAATTCACATAACACATTAACATTAAAGTGTCCCCCGTTAGGTAGGCGAGTACCAACCCGTGTTGAGGGTCTATATTACATTATAATTTACAATATTTTATATATTATATTACATCATATTATATTACATTACTTCACATACACATATATATTTATTTTTTTTCTCTTTTCAACATCATATATATATCTGTAGGACTCCTATAAACATCATCAATGCAAAATCAAAATCACAAAATCAAAATCAAAGAGACAAATCTGAATAAAAAATAAATAAATTCAACAATATAGAAACAAAAAACTACATACATAAAATAAATCGATGTACCTAAGTATTGTGTGCTTATCGTACCATTCAGTGATGTTCCTGTATGTATCTACAAATGCATATATTTTTGTCTTGCCTTTGGTACAACCATTTATTTATTTTATTGATTTACAGAACCAACGGTTTACATTATAAATTTACACTAGCTATATTATATGAATCAAGTTATATACCTAAAATTTTAACAGAATTCTGAAAGAAAAGACGAAATTATTATTAATAACAGAAGTATGTGGTCCTCGTGATCCTTTGAAAGAAAGGTACTGTGTAGAATATGCGGATGAAGGATGAAGGATGGCGATGAATGGCGCATTAGACGCAACGATGAGTTGTACAACATATACCAGACCCCAAGTATCTCAACGCACATGAAATTACTTAAGCTGAGATGGGCTGGACATGTACAACGAATGCCAACCTCACGGGTGCCGAAACGAATCATGACTGTACACCCAGGTGGGAGAAGAAGGGTAGGAAGACCAAGGCTGCGGTGGGAAGATGAGTTCAGAAAGGATGCGGCTCAGCTTCTCCAGGAGAGGAGCTGGAAAGTCGCAGCAGAGGACAGGATTGGATGGAGGCGAAAGTTAACGGAGGCCAAGGCTCGATTTGGGCTGTAGCGCCATCGAAGAAGAAGAATGTGATCCTCGTTTATCATTACCACCCCAACAATGCGAGATAATATGTTTTTGATGTTAAAATTATTTCCACTTTCTTAATTACCGACTATTACGAATATCTGACTCAATAACCAAAGTCAAAGAATAAAACCATAATTTTTAATTTTCTATTTCCACAAATATATCAATCAAGATTTTTTTATTCTTAAATAAATATATTTGAAAACCAGTGTTTTTATTTGACATATAAATGGCAAATAGCCAATATCCCATTTCTCACGGTAGCCATAATGGCGGTATCCTAACATTTGAGAACATGATACGCCTTAAAAAGGTTTAAGCCGATGGCGGTGTCTTTAAGGAAATTTAAAAAAAACTGAAATCTCTTATCCTAAATCGTCATAGCGGCATGTCCCTCACGGAGTAGGCATTGACAACCGAACGCCACATTTTCAAAGTTTCATACGTGTTAGTCTGCTCTTTAAGCCACGTATATTTACTACTTTTGAAATGTCACACACAAGGTCGTGCCATCCTTTTATTTTATTTTTTTATTTTGAAACATAGAGTTTAAGTTAAGTACAATTAACACAAAAATAAAAAGTTCTCTATTAAATTGTAATGGCAGATTTATAAGGAAATAAATGGGAAGGATATTAGGAATTGGACGGAAAGAGAAAGAGGAGAGCTTACTAAAACACTACTCACCAGAAGCCATAGAGGCATTCTGGGACTTTGTAACAAATGATTTAAATTTAGTTATGGACATAGAGAAGTCTAGATTCTTAAAGGACACATTGGAATTGTTGCAAGTTCTGTAAATAATTCGTTTTATTATTTACGGAACTAAAATGTTAGTGGATTCCTTTTGAGTCGTGATGGGCAATTAAATAATATCATTTAGGATGGGTCGATGGCAGAGCGGTTAGCGCGCTGGGTTAGTAATCCAGTGATCGCGAGTTCGAATCCTGCCTCGACCGATTTCGTTCACCTATAGCACAAGCATTTATTTGCTTATTTTAGGGAACGTAGGAAGATGTATATGTACTTGTTTAACAAAGACATATTCATTTTTTTATTAAAAAAAAAATATTCAGTAAGTAGATTATTCTCATATTCAGTAAGTACTTATATGTTTTATTATTTATCAATTTTCGTAACTTTCATAAAAAAATAAAATAATTTTCATACTGGAAACGTCACATATAAAGAAATATATCAAACACATTTTGACGCATGTAAGTCTCACTTACATGCGTCAAAATGTGTTTGATACATTTCTTTATATTACATTCTTTATTAATGTCCTCATTCCTTACCTTGAAAAAATCACTATTCCGATTTGTAATATATTGATGTTGCGCCTTTCAACAGGCAATTTTTATAGCATTTTACGAGTTTGCACGAACAGGAGATCGGCATTCTTCGAGAGTAGGGAGATTGATATAAAGGAGTGGCTGGGGTAAGGCCGGGGGTTGATTGATCGTGTATTGATCGATGATATAGTGCTCTCACGTTGTGGTTCATCTATTATACCTACTATTATTGAAATAATATCTAATTACTGTATATATTAATAAACTGTGTATAAAGTCAACGCGTGTGTTTATTTAACAATATATGTTATTAAAAGTAGCATATACCGAACGATTCAATCTAAAGTCTGATTATGGAAAGAATGACCAGATATTTGCGCTTTTCTTGCCTATTTGATGGTCTTATTCTTACCTTACAACAATTTAATCCAACTGTCGATTTGTTCAGGAGAACTTTGTTCTCTTAACATATCGACAATGTATCAAGCCAGAATACGCGAGAATTGTATGGAGAGGTCTACTTTTTTCACGGCTTTTCCAACTTTGAAGTCAAAAAACACCAACTTAGAGGCTTCGCAGCATATATGTTCCATACACGGATTTACTCAGAATTTGGAGTAGAACATTTCGTGTGTCTGTGTGTGTGTGTGTCTGTGTGTCCGTCCCCCCCTTATAACTTTTGATCCGCTCAATAAACAGAGCCTAAAATTTCAGAATATATAAACAGTTACAGGCCTACAAAACTTTTATACTCGGAATTTTGAATTTTTGTTTCAGTCAGGGGTTATCAACTTTTGAATTTTTATTTTATTTTTCCATATATCTCAGAAACCATAAACGTTAGAACGCTGAAAATTGGTACAAACATAGACAAATACAAAATCTCAAATCAGTTTTTTCAAAAAAATTCCAGGGTTTCTCAAACATTTTTTATTAAGAAAAATATTTTTTTTATGATAAATTTATGAGTTTAACTGCCTATATTTCCAAAACTTTTACAATTATCGAAAAAAGCCGAAACACCCCAACTAGATAATTTAATTTTCTATAAAAAATATCAGCATTGTAGTAGAAGATCTCAATTTTTTTTTAACAATTTTTTTAAAAATTGAATTTAGTGACGACATCGCTTCATACATTTTGTATGGCAGTCGCCTATACACAATATGTAAGAAGACTTAATAGTTTGATACTTCATCTCCAAACATACATACATACCATCATGCTATTTGCATATTCTGGGTAGGAAAAAGGATCTTCCTCCATACTATCCTATCTTGACATACATACCTACATATGTTGTATAGAAAACAAAATATCTGAAAATATTCAATAATTTGTATCTATGGGTTTATAGTTTGGTACATATTCTTCAACTATACATACTATCGCTATCGACAGTTGGATCTCATGTGTTACATGCAACTAGTCAAATTATCATCATTTCAAATAGATGCATAGGTCGAATGACTGACTTCTGTGATTAGTCATCCATTTATTTAGGTAGTACCTGCCTAAAGGAATTTTCAAAATTGGTCATTCTCTCCAGAAACAGACTATATATTACTTTTGTTACTAGTACCTACTTCATATTCCCTTAAATTAAGCATAAATGCTTGTGATATAGACGAGAGAAATCGGTCGAGGTAACCAGAGCTGAATTTGAACTCGCCATCAGCGGATCACTTAACCAGGACAACACCTGCTCTGTTACCGACCCATCAATATTCCCTGGAACAAAAAAAGATACAGAACTATCAAAATAAAAATTAATAACAAAACGATATAGCATTTTAGAGGATTTTATTGGAGATGAAGGGGTTGGAAAAGAATAGAGAGAAATCAAGATCATGAAGGTGTCTGATGCATTCAATCAACCGGCACTAGTAATTCTTGGTATCATTTTTCGATATTCGTTATAACTAAATTGGAAAATATCAACAACGTTATAATGTTACTGAAAACACATCAAAAAGCGTTCATTATCAAATTAATAAAAATGAATAAATATATTTCAAATTTAAAAGAAACGAAAAAATCTTCATTATGACGACGGTAAAATTTAATTAAAAACATTAAAAAATCTTTGTCGTAAACTTTTAATTGATTAAATTAAGTCTACGAATATATATTGTCACCTCCCGAGCGCGGGTAGTATGAAAATGCTTAATTCCTCTTTGACCCAAAGCTTTCGTAAAGTTTAATTTACTTCAATTACTTGTTGGGCGAGATGGTCTGCCCCGTCCTCTTTCTCTTTTATTCTCTATCTCTCTCTCTCTCTCTCCGCCCTATCTCCTTCTACTCTCTGAATTCTCTGGATGTAATTTGCGAATTAAGCGTTCGGCGTGTGTTTGCCTCGAAAGAAAAACGCCATGTTTAATTCAAAACGCCGCTCTAATTAAATTTCAAAATTAAAAACTTTTTTGAAATGTCGAATTTGGAACCAACTCTATTCTTTATCTTTTTATTGGCACATTGGCGGCGACAATACATTATTTTTAATATTTTTTCTTTTATTTTCTATAATAAATTATATTTTGACTTTTTTACACTTATATTCTCTAATCTTTATTTCCTTTTTCTTTTTGTCGTGAGATTCCCTCGTGGATATAGTAGGTACACTGTATTGTATATTTAACATAAACTCTGGTTGGTCGGAATAAATTGCCGTCTGGCAATAAGCCCGCCAGTGTAAAAAAAAATTATGCTCAGAAAGCTATAAATAAATTTAAATTATTGGTCGAAATTACCTATCTAGGCCATACCATACCATCACGCCATTTCCCTATTTGGGGTAGGCAGAGAGAACCGAACGCCTGACTCCTCTCTCTTGACACACATTCCTCTCTTCAATTACGTCCATACATCGTCTCATACACGCTCTTCTATTATTCTTACTTCTAACATCACCATCTTTCAAAATCTCATTTATGTGATCGTGCCAACTTTTTCTTGGCCGACCTCTACTTTTCGTTCCTCTTTTATCAGCCTTGTACACTTTTTTTGTCAGACGGTCATCACTCATTCTTTCTATGTGGCCGAACCACCTAAGGGCATTTATTTTCATCTTACTTACGATATCTATGAGGTGGAATCATTTATTTTTACAATTTTACATTCTGAAAAATTGAAATGTAAGAAGCGTGAAGCGTTGACGAGGCGAGGATGTGTGTCAAAATAGAAAAATGTGGGGTTCGGCTCCCTCTGCCTACCCCATGAGGGACATGGTATATACATATGTATGTAATGCTTAGGTGAGACAATGCACGAATGTGATTATTTGTTAGGACAGAAGCGTTTGGCGTTTTGTTCTCCCTGTCTATCCCATTAGGAGTATTTATCCCAACAGTAAAGATTTAAAGCAAGTATCGTCAATTAACATATATAGGTGGGTAGTGAAACAAGGTTTAATTAGTTATATTTTATTCGCTAATTAGAAACTCCAGTGTGTCTATACGCGGGGAGTAGAGTAAAACGTCTTCAACATCCAAGTGTATACCGCTGTGATGGCAGCCAATGGCGGCACTTGGTAATAGGCGGTTTAAATTTCCCCCACCACGGCGAGAAGTGGTTTACATGCTCAAATTTCTCTGGTTATATGCAGAGACGGTCCAGGAATTTTTTTAATAGAATTATGATTAGTAATTAATATAATTATACCTTATGGTCTAAGAAATAGCAACGTCAAAAAACAATTAATTTATGAATGTGAGTGAGACGATAAATTTATGCAGACATACTTACTTTTCGTGTGGTGTATCAGATTATAGTCTTGGTTCCAGTGCTGAGAGCCAGTCCACCGCCTCTGGTTTCGCCTCATGTATATCTTGGAGGCTACCGTTTAATTTCTTTAGCTGGCACTCTTGGACCACGTGTTTCACAGACTGCTCAGCTCCACACTCACAGTCAGGATTATCTCATTTTCCCCACCTCCAGAGTAAGTAATTACAGCAGCCTTGTTCTGTTCTCACTCTGTTTTGCTGTACCCAAACCCTCCGTGGCAGGTCGAAACCAGGTACTCGAGTTGCAGGGTCTACTATTAAATGTTTATTTTGAGTATTTTCTGTAGCCCATCTTTCTCTCCAGATACCTTCTAAATTAAAACCATCTTCCTCCACTGTCCATATGGGTTTTCGGGATTTTAATCTTTTCTCGGGTGGGTGAAAAATATCAATAAATACTGGCAGTTGGGATTTTTTCCTGATGTTTTTTATTTCTCTGACTGTGGAATGGGCTCTACGGAGATCTGGTGGAGCAATATTAGACAGTACCGGTAACCATTGAGTTATCCATTACCGGTAACCATTGAGTTATCCATTACCGGTAACCATTGAGTATGCAGACATAAGTGTATGGTGCTCGGTTCTCTCAGCCTACCCCAATAACAAGGACAATGGTATTTATGCACAATGTACAAACATTATCGCCGAAAGATATCAACATTTTCGATTAATCATATCTCCTTCCTTATTAAATATAGGTATAAAAAGGTTGCGTTTACCAGTGCGCATCCCCTTTCTATAGGTGAAAATTGCAGATTTTAGTATCATTTGTATCTTTGTAAATCCTTTTTGTGCTCTTATACCATCCATCTGATTAGAATGGAACTTGGTGATTTGTTCAGTGCACACATTTATGTCAGTATCAAATCTAGATAGCGTGCTTATTCCCATATATTTTTTTCGTGAAATAATTAACCAATTATATATTTTTTTTATTATTTGGTAGAGACAGGGACGGTTTTCTCAGGTACTGAACAAGCAAACGGCCCATATTTAAATGTATTTGCGGATAGCAATACCGGTCCGTCCCTCTGCTTAAATATAAGTGATACTTGCAATTGAGATTCACCAAAAATTGTCCGTCGAATAACTTTCACAAATCTAGATAGCGCATATCCATATTTTTTCGTGAAATAATTAATTAATTATATTTTTTTATTATTGAGAGCGACGTTTGCGCAGGTACTAAAATCGCAAAAGACTCATATTTCAATTTATTCGCCGATAGCAATACCGGTCTGCTAAAATATTAGTGAAACTAAAACATTTATCGCTTCCAAAAAAGATTCAACAAAAATTGTCCGTCAACAGACAGTTTTTATATTTTTTTTCAACGATTTATATTTTTTCCATATTTGTTCGTGAAATAATTAATTCAATAGGCATGATGACTAATTTTGAAAAACTATCTCACGATGTTTTTACGCATTCACTGTTTTCAAATATATATACATTTCTACATAAAATAAAGGTTTAGTAGCAAAAATCGCCATTTTAAAATCAAATTTGACATTTACGCCAAAAAAAGCTTGTAGTATCATGGCGGCTGCCGACCCTGACGGTGACGTCATGGTATCGTAAACTGCATATCACTACTATATGTAATATATGTGTTCTAAGACGATTTGTGTATTTATAATCAATTCAAAAGTGCATAAGTGTTGTGCGGTCCCTAAATGTACAAACACGACGAAAAAAACACCTACTGAGGTATTTGTTTTCGTCCCACGCGAAAAAAAAGAGAAATAAGTGATTAAATTTCGCACGGCGAGACACAAGTGAATTTTATTAAGTACGCGTTTACAATGAAGTACAGTATTTGTTCCCCCACTTTTAGCTCTCAATAATATAATATTTACCATTATTTAGGCAATAAGCATATAAAGAACTTCATTAATGTCCAAACGTCAAAATAGGCCATCATAAGTTTCCCGCGTATGTTTTTAGCTTATGAACACATAATGTAGAGAGAAGAAGGAGCATATTTTATCGATTTTCGAGATGTAAGTTGTATTTAAATTACAGATAAATAAAGTACTTATATGTACTTATTATTAAGTTTTTACGTTTCGAAATTCTGATGAACAAAAGTCTTTGTTCGACGCAAAGAAATATCCGACCATAAAAGTTCCATTCTAGTTAAGAGTAGTTAAGACAGGCAGAAAAATAACTACTATGGCTGCTATTGCTAAAAATAACGATAGCAGATAAATATAGCTTGTTATGAACACAATACAAATAACGAGCGCTATGTAATAATTCGTATGCTGCTAAAATTGTAACGATGTTTTAAAACGCATGCTTCGCGTAATCGCCGTCGTTTCGCAAATCGCTTCATTGCATGAAAAAAATATAGCTTGCTAGTTTAGTTTGGCAGTGACCAGCATCATAACATGTCGAACGTTCGTCAGCTCACCATCGCGTGACAAAATTGTAGAATACTAAAACTAAATTAGTTTACCATACGTTGCGAGCGTTCATTATTTATTTATTTATTCAATAAAAACTAAGTTACATACAAAATACAATTAACATAGGCCCGATATTACAGTCGGCCCTCAACTCATTGAGTTTGCCAAACTCAAGATTAATGTTAAGGGGAGATTGAATCCATTTCCGTATTACAGTGCAATATGACATGTCAGTTACTAAATCTTCAATTATAGACATATTTCACTTTTTCTGTGGTTATTATCTGTCAAATTTAAATAACCTCAAATAATACGAAATACAAAACGGGACGCTACGACTTTAAATACCATTGTTTTATTATCCAACATGGTAAATTTAATTTTTTTCACCAAAATAATGCTTTTAAATGCCCGTGTTCGTTTCAATACGGCTGTCAGTTTGTTTTGTTGTGTGGCGCCACCTTCGATACAACACTGAAACTACACACGTTGCCTAACGCCTCTAGTGATAGAAACTGAAACTACACGAGTTGCCTAGCAAATGACAGTTGACTCACAGTTAAGTACTTAATCTGCCAGAAACATTGAGTTAAATATTTGTCGTTTTAGTGACGTATTTGAGGGAAGATTAGGTCTAAACGGACACTGTAATACGCTATATTTTTGTAAAACTTGAGTTTAGCTCTTAAACTGACACTGTAATACCGGCCCATAGTGTCCCCCGATAGGTAGGCGAGTATCTAGGTAAATTGAAACTATTTGCTTTGATGAATACTTGTTCCATTTATATTTAATTTGTTTTAGTTTTAAGTATTTAATTAAAATATTAATATATCGATAACACCAAAATAAACATAGTCCAGACCGACAATTAATGCGTATATTGTATTGAAGACTATCAGAAGAATTGACGCGACCATACTATGACGTCGTGCGCTCTGATTGTTTTTTCTCATAAAATGGCGGACTAACACATTTTGTATTTTTATATTTATAATATTATTATTATTCACTCCTATAATTAAAAAAAAAACATTTTTTAAATCTTTATAACCTATTTTATTTTTTAAAATCATAATTTCAATGATTTTTTTCTTACAGTCATCACACCTATTACATATTTTAATATATTAATCATAATATGTATATGAATCATAACAGTTATCCCATATGTATATTAGATTCATCATAATACATTTTGTATTTCCATTTCAACCTCATGTAACACTGTACAACTCCCACAAACAATATAATTACATCATTTTATTTTATAATCAAGCAATGAAAGCCACCAAGTTATTTATTTCTGAAACGTTAAATATTCTCCACCACGTTACAATACTCGGTGCGTGTTATAACAGATGCGTCAACGATTCAATAGAGCGGATAGCGATATTATTTGGTTTATTGTCCCAAATAAACCAAATAAATCAATAAATAAAAATAGCATGTTAAAAATAAGCAGCATATTCCATATAGCTTGTTATGAAAAAAATAGACATTTCGAACAACACAACAGTTGACAGTAACAAACACAATTGACAGTGACAATATGGTGACGTCATGCGCTCTGATTGGTGTTTCACATAAAATGGCGGACAAACATATTTTGTATTTTTATTTTAATAATATTAATATTATTCGCTCTTTTAAAATGAAAATAAATATATTTTTTCAAATCTTTATAACATATTTTATCTAATAAAATCATAATTTCAATGAATTTTTCTTACTGTCATCACGCCTATTATATGTTTTTGTTACATATTTTGTCTCTACGGCACGGCACTGTGTTAACCCTCCGTCGTCGACCCGACAGCAAACAACTAAATTAATTAAATCGTCGTTTTGGATATAAACTTAATTAAGGACTGTATTTTCAGTATTAATTCTAATTTAAATGCTTCAAAGCGATTGGTCGGGCGTGTTCCAACTTTCTCATCTACCGCCAAACTCCGCTGAGAGGCAAATTAACTCACCACCACCACAACCCGCTCCCGACAACATCCACTCACACAATGACACATTACCTACCTACATTATTATCATATTATTATTATTTATTATTCTAAGATAAGTGCTTCCAATTTTTTGTATTAAGTACCAATGTTTTTCGGGTGACAGGAAAATTATTCGAAAAACAATTATTCGAATGCTCAATTTTACGAAAATCAATTTTACGAATGGCAATTATTCGAATCACATTTTTTCGAAAAACAATTTTCCGAACACACAATTATCAGAATTTACAATTGTTCGAATTTTTATGACGTCATGTTGGTAGTATTGTGAGAGGAATAAACCATAGATTTTTATTATAATATACTAGATGTCGTAGTTAGCAAATTTTGTTTGAATCGAAAACAAATGACTCACTTTTTGCACGGAGTACTACATCTACATAGTATATTATGTTTAATAAAAATCTATGGAATAAACAACATGGCGACGCACCGCGCTGTCAGATATCCTAGGATGTACACCTATTTTTTAAACCTAAACCTACAAAACTTTGGTAAAAATAGGTTGGTTAGGTTTGTTTGTAGTTATAATTGCGACTGGCGTGAGCCAGTTGCATTATATATTTAAAAAAGTAACTATAATATTAAAATAAAATAACTAAATTGGTGTGAATACTAGATAAACATAAACTGGTGTACAAACTAGGCTATCCCGCGCTGTCAAACGTCAGTTATTAAAAATGTGCAAACATACGTACCCAACAATAATACAACAAGTAATAATAGTCTTCATCGAATATATTTTACTGGCAACAAATATGTCAAAGGAGGCAACATAATGACACAAAAATATATTAAATTCGGTTAATTGGTTTTCCAACAAATGTTAGTTCGAATAATTTGCTTTCGGACAATTGTCATTCTGATAACTGATTTTCGAAAAATTGTTATTCGTACAATTGCGCATTCGAACAATTGTGTTTCGAAGAATTTTCATGTAATCTGTTTTTCGATGTCCCGTAACAGTTATAATATAAAGCATGTTTTTTTTTCTCTGTAAAATGACAGTCACCTATAAAGTATACAATTGTTTATATATTATTTGGTATTTTTTTTAAATTTTGTTTTCTTTTTCTACGGTTCTTAACTAAAGGTATATTAAAAACTCGTGTTCGAGAAAAGAGTATCGTAATTTCAGACAGAAGAAAAATTCAAAATTTAAATCCAAAAATTTGTCTTTTTAACGCAATTTTATTTTTTTCCGTTTCAATACACTAAAAATTCAGGATGGTTCTGCCTATGAGTATGTGTAGTTGCGATCATGTACATATATTATCTGTTTTAGTGTTGGGACGGGAAAGTCTACATAGATCTGGTCAGTCGGGTGATCTATAGGTTTGCATAGTATAATCTTTATCACCAATCTTTGTGTGACTTTAATTGGCAAAAGATTAAAAAAAAGAAGAAATAAAATGAATATGTCCTTGGGGGCAAGTCTAATCCAATATCTTTAGATGTCATAGATCTCCATATGATAATTATATCCATGATATGGGTAATCACGAGGGTTTTGATTTCGCCGGTTGAACCAGACTAGCCCCCCTTGTTGAACAAGTACATAAACATCTTCCTACGTTCCCTAAATACAGCATAAATGCTTGTGCTTTAGGTGAACGAAATCGAACGAAACGGTCGAGGCAAGATTCAAACTCGCGAGCACTGTATTACTAGCCCAGCGCGCTAACCGCTAACCGCCACCACCCATCTAATTTAAAATTAATTCAATACTCAAAAAGTAGAAGCACTATTCTAAGCCGGTGCCTCATAGCAATATGAATTATTATAATAATTAAAATCATTTAATGTATTTTGTTTCACCTTTTATATACTTCTAGGTAGGTAATTATGAGTTGTAGATATTTATGAAGTAGCTTATCAATAATACAAATCTGTTAGTTTGTCAGTGAGTAGTAAATGATTGGTTGGACTGTATTATACAGTTACATACACATTATTAGCAATGTTGTTTATGAAATGGCCCGCGGGTGAGCACGTGACTGACGCGTGGCGGTCACGTGACAGCCACTGCGCCACAATCACAGAGTATCCACGTGGCGAGACCGTGACGCCCGGGTTCGAGTCTTTTTCGCAAACAAACATCAGAGATTTAATACAAGACATCCTCGTCCGATTGATATTTTGGGAATTGATTTTGTGAATGTAAGCACATACATCTCCTATCAAATTTCATTACGAAAATATTTTAAATGTTTAATATATGTACGAAGGCAATAATAGAGATCGACCACAAAAATAACGCCCAAAATAACTTATATTCATATAATTATAATATGTACAGAAGCCGCGTCTAGTACAAATTTCGAATTCAAATGTATGCCAAGTTTTTTTTTACATTATGTGTGTGAGGCGGTAGATCAGTTGGTCTACGTTTTATGTAGGTGTGCGTGTCGGTAGGTGTACGTATACTAGAAATTCTTCTGTTTCCTCGTAGTTTTAGTTGGCATACATTCATCGCGCTGACTAGGTATCTGTATCATATATAATCTAAGCTTATATTATAAAAAAAGTTTTTATATTTACATAATCAAAACACCAACAAAATATTCAAAATGAGTATTAAATAATACTTCATAAATTATGGGAGGACAGAACTAACACAAATACTTAGTATTCAACAATAACTATTTAAATAATTCAAAATTATAATTATTAATAAAATTTTTAATTATGCCGTATTGTGTTTACGATGCTCTTTGAGTAACACATAAAATATTTGATTTGATTTGATTTGGGAACCATGTAATTCATATTAATTACACCAACATAGGTAGGTAACTAGTCTCTTTCTTTGGCTCTGAAATAAAAATTGGATTTATGACAGGTATTATGGCGGACATTGGGACCTGGTTGATCTGGACCTGGTTTTTTGTGTGCCCATATTATGTTTGTTGAGGTAATGATTGTGAGTACAGAAAATTGAGATTGTGTACATATTTAGTGTGGAACGGGAACAATCACCTGGTTCTTAATTGCATATAATTGTCAATAAAAATTGTACCTAAACTGCTAGCCCTAGAACAGGATTTCCTAATTGGGCAGCAGTAATCTACTTATTGTTGTCATTATAAATATGGTGTGATAAAAGGTAAATAAATAAATAAGTAAATAATATAAAGAATGCCAGGAATGTGTGCAAAAATAGAGGAGTATGGCACTCGGTTCTATTTGCTTACCCCGTAAGGGGCATGGCGTGACGGTGTGTATGTATGTATGATATCTACATATAAAAAAATTAAACATCACTAAATTTTACCATACTTGCGATTTCAAAGTGTAGATACTTAATACTTCGTGAAATCAAAACGATAGTATTTTGTATATTAAAGTATTTGGAAAATTGAATGTTTTCTATAAATTGCAACAAGATAAATACAATTTAGACTATGTAGTATTTATTTAAGAGCACGCAATAATATAAAAGTGGATGTCGTTTGTCTGTCTGTATTGTGTAATATATATTATGTGTATTCTGTGCGCCCCTTTCTGCTCAGGCTTCGCTCACGGTGAATTAGCCGCATGGAAGATTTACTCCTCGCCGTATTTGGTTTGGGAACTTTATTAAAAATCGTTTTGTCCACCCCCTCCTTTAGTTGAGTTGTTTACCCCAATCGTATATATCAGTAGTTCTCATTTATTTTATTATCAATTTGTATTTTCTACTAGTTTTCATACCCGGCACTACCTACTCGCAAATGTATATTTGTGAAACAATAATTTAATAATATTTTTTTAAATATTTATTTCATTATTTAGAAAGTGTTAAAAATGTCAACAAACATAAGTAAGTTATTAAAAAATTAATTACTAGAGTCCCTCATGTCCCTTCCCTTCAGTCCCTCCTTTCCATTCAGTCTCAAATATTGGACTATAGTTCGGTTTGGAATTCGATTGAATACAAGCATAGTAAAGAGTGAAGTGTTGACCACATTCCATTCGTTTATGTATATTATTGTCATCAAATGTGTTCACAAAATTTCAGCAAGGTTTCAGCAAGGAAAATGGTTTAAAATTTGATGCAATATAAGCGTTATGTAAAGTTAAGTACCTATTGGCCACAATTCATATGCATTATTTTATAGGGTACTGTCATCAGAAGCAAGTGTGTTTAAAATAAGGCTACGACTATTTACACGACTCAACCATAGACGAAAACCAAAAATAACCACAGAAAACGCAGATAAATCAAGTTATAAAAATATTTGCCTTTATTTATACTTTGTTATAATTGTAGATCTCGATGAAAAAATGATTTATAAAATTAAGTAAATATAATAAGATGCCAATATTATTTATTTTTTTTTCAAGTTGGTTTCCATGATGCATTTATATGACCATTGAAAAAATGACAAAGGTAAATATTTTTGTATTTTGATTTATCTGCGCTTTCTATGGTTATAATTGACCTAAAAACATAGACGGCGTCAGAAAATTTGTCGTGTAAATAGACACTTTTTGGCGGGAAAACGCTTTTCCCGCCAATTCCGGTCGTAAAAATAGTGGCACCGAAAGAAATAATCAGAATGATTGGAAAATAAATTTAGTAAAATTAACTTTTAAAAAAATATATGTAGGTACCTACCTACGTATTAAAATGTCAATAAAATTGCAAACAGGTTTATAAGAAAAATATGAAAAAAAACTATTTTGTTTTAATTCAACTTCATAATATTTATTATTTCAAATATATTTATCAATTAAACGAATCATAGATGTTTTTAAGAATATATTTGATAATGAAAAAAACATTGAATTTAATGAAACAAAGAATGATTGACATTTTGAATAGAACGCCTATACAAAAGTAATTTGAACAACAAGGGTATCACCATTATGTTTGCTAACCATAAACAATTAATCGATCGAAATGTACATTTGTATTGAATTAAACAAAGTCTGATAGAGCTAATAATATTAATCAAAACAAATATGTACATATGTACATGAACTTTGTATGATATAATTAACGCCTGGATGTCTGCAAGTTGTACAGCAGCTAAAAACATTTCGATTGCGAGTTATCGGGAAACTCTTGAAATATTAGAGACAAACTTTGCATCAAAACCAAGAAATCAGGCAATAACAGGGCTTGTGACCTATCATCGGCTGGTTTACATCATCACAACGTTCACCAATTCTACCTTTAATTGAGTTTTCTTATCAATCCAAATTTGAAAGTTGTGATTTTTTCTTCTGTACCTAATGATTTTTGAGCAACTAACAGGTACAATGCAAAATATAAATTTAACACGAACCCAATAACAATTTGCCACATTCTGGAGACTTCTGACATTTTATTTTTATATTGATACCTACCTATTATATAGTTGCGAACATCCATCGTGTAGAATCGGTTGGATTCTTCACCTACCTGTGATCATTGGCCATCTCGGACAGTAATATCAGCATGCAAATAAAAGGGGGGCCTTCAGTGGCTAATAGATTTTAGGTACTACGGGCTACTCAAACATCTTAGGTCAAGACTAATCTCGAGAAATAATAATGTCCTTTTATAAAAAACTCTTCTCCGACCAGTCCTAACATACGGAGTGGAACGTTGGACACTGAATAAAAAGGACGAAAATATGTTATTGGTGTTTGAAAGGAAGATATAAAGGAAAATTTTTGGCCCGACTAACGATGGAGGGGCCTGGAGAATACGGTATAATCATGAGCTAGAGGCAATGCACAGCGAAACAAATGTAGTCCAATTTATTTAAATTCAGCGCCTATTATGGCTTGGACAAGTTTGCCGGATGGATGATGACCGTATTCTTAAGAAGGTATTAGACACCTGTCCCGAAGGCAGAAGAAGTAGAGGCAGACCTAGGGTTAGATGGCTGGATGACGTGCTGTGTAATACAAGAGAAATGAACCTGATTAATTAGAGAAGCCTGGTGGTTTATAGGGAGGGATGGAGACGATTTCTGGAGGAGGCCAGGGTCCGTAGCGGACTGTGGTGCCAGTGATGATAATGATGATTATATTGTTGTCATACTTTGTATTATAGTTGGTTGTAAGACCTAATGGCAGTAAGCTCGCCACTGTGCAATACATTTATTTCTATTATGTACAAACAGATAAATAAATAAATATTAATCATATACGCACTTTTCAATCTTTCGATTCTGACGGCTTCTAATTTGTAGAATTCCATTATGACAATGATTAATATGAACACATATATAATTCCACAATTTATTTTATTTTTCTCCCGACGACCGTTTCGGCTTATAAGGCCATAATCAACTGGTAAGCCCAAACGGTCGTCGGGAGAAAAAAAAAAAGAAAAAAAATTAATTGTGGAATTATATATGTGTTCATATTAATCATTGTCATAAATATTAATCACCTCTCAGATCCAGACTGAATGCACAATTAAAAACTATATCTCCAACAGGAATCGAACCCGGGAATCACAGAAGTAAGATTTCCATCTATCTGAGCTACGAAAACTGACTTATGATACAGTCATTATGTAATTTCTTAAATGACATAGTCATTTTGCAATTTCATAAATGATACAGTCATGTAATTTCTTAAATGACATAGTCATTTTGCAATTTCATAAATGATACAGTCATTGCACAATTTCATAAATGATACAGTCATTATGTAATTTTTTAAATGATACAGTCGTTGTGCAATTTCATAAATGATACAGTCATGATGTAATTTCTTAAATGACATAGTCATTTTGCAATTTCATAAACGATTCAGTCATTATGCAATTTCATAAATGATACAGTAATCATGCAATTCTTTACATGACACAGTCATTATGCAATTTCATAAATGATACAGTTATTATGATTTTTTTGAATTGTCCATATTTCAGATTTTATATTTCCTATTCACAAATTTCTAATTTGGTTAAACACGTTTGCAAAATGTCTTTTGTGCGCAAAACGATTGCGGTGTTACAAGTTAGTCAGTTATTAACTCGTTAGTCTGACTAATTTTTCTACTTTTTTTATGTTTTGTTATTTCATTAAACAACAAAACTTTAGCGCTTTTTTAATTGAATTTCATTCGCTCGACCAAAATATTCGAGAGAGTTGGAATTTTTCGCACAAAAACAAATTAACTAAACAAAACCACAGTCAATTTGTTTGAACGAGAGAAAGAGAGAGATGACAAACTCTTTGTATTTTATTTTGACATATTAACTCTTTATACATTGTCACGAGTCGATTGTTAACATTGTAAACTGTTTTGTTAATTCATTTTATTTTGTAATTTACAATCTGTTAGTTGCTTCTCGAGCAACTAAAATATAGGAAATGTGTCAAATAACTCTCACCAACATAATCAATTGCACTGACATACTGTTTTGACAGTTTATCTCGGATGTAAAATTTATGCTCTAAGATACCGGCTTGGAATAGTGCTTCCACTTTCTATAGTAATCGTTTACGGGTGTCCCATAAAGGCTGGGTAATCGAAAATACAACAGACAAAGTTACATCTCACAAAGTCCAGCAATGGAATTCACCACCAATTCTGATTTTGTCTTTTTAAGTGAGACGAGAATAGCGTGTGTGCTGACACGCATGTGTCTTACTTCCTATTATAATGTTATTTACACCCGCACACCTGTCGCTGGTCTCCCCACATTGTGGGATACGCCGTGATGGTATGAATGAATACAATTGTTTACAATGAAATAAATAAGTAAAATATACTACTTCTTCGATGATTTTCAGATCCAACACCGAGAAAAAAGATTTGAACTACCTACCTTCTTGCGTAATGTTAGTCATATATGTACCTACTCCCGAAAGTGTTTATTATCATATAAATTCCTTACCATGCACAAGATTCTAGTATTTTTGATGAGGTACCTACCTACCTACTGCAAATTCTATCATAACCACTTAACATTTCCTGAATATTTAATATCTCATTGTTGTAATATTTTAATGTTGTAATATTGTAATATTGTAATATTGTAATATTGTAATATTGTAATAATATTGTAATATTGTAATATCGAATATTATTAATATTGAAATATTTTTTAAGACTGTAAAAACTTAAATAGTTAAAAATAATACAATCGCGGCATATCCCTCAATGTAACCAACGACAGGTGTGCGGGTATACATAAAGTTATAAAAGGAAGCACAACACAAACGAGTATTCTCACACACCAACCTCATCTCACCAATAAAGTCACTACATACAGAATGGGTGGTGTACCTCATTGCTGAACTTTGTGTGAAAATATTTCGCCTGTTGTATTTTCGATTACTCGGCTCTTACAAGACACCCGAAAAAGATAATATAAATTATTGGAAGCACTATTCTTTGCCGGTACCTCACAGTAAAGAGATATAATGAATAAAAAATAAAATGTTGGAATATTTTATTTACGGCAAATTGCCTTTTACGCACATGAACAACAATTAAGTACATACATTGAATTACAAAAGAAAACATAAAACAATCATAATCACACTTAAAAGAAAAACTAATATTACAAAAACAGTAAATATTAAAAAATAATATTAAGTGGGAAAAAAATAACACAAAAATCACTCAAATATACAATCACACACAATTGGAAAAAGAAAAATAAAATACATAACAATCATATGTAAAGTAGGTAATTAATAAAAAAACTAGATATATAATAAAACAACAAAAAGTTAATATAACAAAATAATAATAATGTAAAAAAAGAACTATAAAAAGAAACATATTGTTGAAAATCAAAATAAAGATTTTTTTAAGTGAAGACAGGAAATTTTTAAATCGATTTACCTATGTTTTTCAAATCAATATGTTCAGTGCAACTTATAACGTCACATTTCCAAACAGACAGAGATTACAAAACCAACTGGAGACGTGCCAATTGGTCTGGGTATGTCGAAAGAAAACCATCCAATCCACCCCAATGGGATTCAAACCCCAAACATTCTACCCGCTAGACCTCGTCCTTTAGACACGGTCTAAGGTTGTGTCATATTACCTGAGCGGTGAATGCAGTAGAGTTTAGCAAATAATAATGGCACTGGGGCTGTCAAACGCAGGGACAAGGGTGGAGAGGGGAGAACCCCCACGAGAGCCCCTGAAAGGGGGCGGGACAGAGGGGACGAAGGCTAGGGAGAAAAAAGGAGACGAGGATCTAAGATCAGAAGGGGAAACTGGGGGATACTGAAGAAAAAAGGCTCATTTTGAATGTTTTTAAAGGATAACAGAGCACTTTTAACACAACGAATTGAATAATGTTACGGTTTATCAATATTTTTTTATAAATAATGGTTTTACTTAAATAAAAACAAAAAAAAATTGAATTTATAATATAATTAAAAGGAATTGATATCTTTGTGTCAACCACGTTTGATTATTTTCATGCCAATGAGTTTTGGAGACGTAACAGCTCCTTCCTCTGGACAAATTTATACGTATAAAGATAATATAAGTTATAATAATCAAATTAAACAGAATAAAATGTAGTAGGTACTTCCATATTTTTTTATAAATTAAATTATTTAGATGGTTATCTTTTATATAAATGTATTTATATTAAATTTAGTTATAACATCAAAATAAAAAAAAATAATTACACAAGACATATGTAATATATTAAAAATTCAGACACTAGGCAACGCAAAGCGGTCAAAATAGACACGTTACAAATTATGGAGTGGAAAAATCCAGGAATTGCGGCAGATTCCTGGAGACCACGAAGCAATGAGGAAATTCGTGCATTGACAGGTGAAATCAGGTCCAGAAGATTTGCTTGGATTGCACATGTTGTCAGATCAGGGGAAGAAAGAGCCACAAAACGTATCCTGCAAAATAACCCTGTGGGCAAGAGACCCCTGGGAAGACCAAGGCAGAGATTGATGGACAATGTTACCCGAGATCTGAACGTGCTGAATGCTTGTGATGACTGGGAGTCCACTGCAGCTGACAGGAAGGCTTGGAAAACTCTTGTTCAGGAGGCTAAAGCTCTAACGGAGTTGTATGGCCATCGGAAGTAAGTAAGTAAGTAAGTAAATATCCATTCGACGCCACTCGGTCTAGGATACTTGGCTGCGACCACTTGGGTGTGACGAACGCTTGGTTGCGACGGACAATTATTATATTCAAAATATAATATACGGCGCTATAACACAATATGTAATGCAACTCGCTCACGCGAGTCACAATAACGCCACCCTATAAACCTTACCAACCTATTATTTGTTTATTTATATTTATTTATTTACTGTCAATACACAAACATTCGTACATTATTTAGGTTAAGTAAATACCGCCCCACTAGGCTAAACCTATTCTGGGGCTGTAACTTTTATACTAAACTTTTGGTTATAATAGGTATTTGGCAAGCATCTGTAATATCTTCTATCTAATACTTACATCATACATCTTCTAATCATGTTATCCCCCTTATTTCATGCATTCCTTTTAAAACGTGTATATTAGTGAGGGATTTTCTGCGGCGTAAATCATATTACGGACAAATTGTTGCCATTTATAGTTTTTTTTCCTCCTTGCAACATAATAAAGGAAAATTGCCGCTCAATTACCCCATTCTACCCCATCTTGGAGAGAAGCAACAACCATAACCGAGTTTTCTCAACTTTGTGAGGGAAGAGTGGGAGGGGTAAATCGAGGGTATCGTGAGATGGAAAGAGACAGATATACATTCTAAGGGGCGGAGGAGAGTGAGAACACCATTATTTACACATCTTAAGTGTATTTTGCGCAAACTGCCATTGGGTAGATGTGGGTGGATATGGCAAGTGGGCAAGTTGTATTATTATTAATAGGGGAGAGTTAGCCTAATCGAAAGCGGTGCACATAATTCGTAACAAATTTGGAATATTTATAAAAAGAAAAACATTAAATCAACGATTTTCATTTTTTTTATACACAATAAAATTCCACACCGCCGCCCGCCGTGGTCGATGAACTTTAGTGGTGGCAGCCTGGGTTGGATTCCTAGTAGAGAAAAATATATAAACAAAAAAAAAACTCATACAAATGTTGCTTATCTGAGTTTGAAACACTTGTTCATTTGGAAAATTGGTTATTTATTTCTTCATAAGGAGCAAAAATACATCGACTACGATGGTTAGTGCACGTCCTGTTGGTGGAGAAAGGATGAATCCCAAAAGAGATTCTCGACACACGACCGGAGGGGAGACGAGGTGTGGGGAGACCCAAGCTGAGGTGGATGGACGGCATACAGGAGAAATTAAAGCGGATTGGCGTTGCAAACTGGAGAGCGCAGGCTATGGTCCAGTTAAGACGGCGAAAAATTCTAAGGAGGCCAAGTCTCACAATGGGCTGTAGCGCCAATGATGATGAAGGAGCAAAAAATGTTTACAAAGTTATATTTTTATGTCACATATATTTTTTATTATACCTACGATATATTTTTATGTCATCCGAAAATAAAAAAAAAAAATATATCATTTATGAATATACTTACTTACTTATCGGTCCAGCCCCCCTAGACAACATGCCATTTAAGCTAAGCGTTATATCGCTAAGCGATAGTAAATGTATGGAATTGGTGGCTATGACATCACGTGACAGCCACCAATTTCATACATTTCTATCGCTTAGCTATATAACACTTAGCTTTAACGGCATGTTGTCTAGGGGGGCTGAATGTAGACCTTGCCACTCCAGTATGCAGCAACGTATATCGCTTTGTTATTTGCCATCAGTAGATCATTCATTTTACATGCATTTCGCATCAGCGGGCATTGTAATAGGTGAGAATCACTCTGCACCTCCCCGCAGTAGCAGCTCATGTCCTCCTCATCCAAAAAGCCCCACCTCTGCTGGTTACTTTTGCACCTACATAGTCACCCCAACCCTTAGTCTGTTCAGTGTTTTCCACGTGGGGTAGCTCAGACTATACACGGTGTTTGTGCTTTCGGATGGCATCATCCATGGATTGTCGCAAAGTTCCTGACTCCACAATTCTTCTCTACGCTTTCCTGGCGAAGTCGTAATGTCATTTGTGACCTTAAGGAAGCTTTTTCTCGATCATAGCCTTGGACGTACCATCCGGTGATCGTAAAGAGGATGTCTTGGGTCGTGGATCTGCTTGTGTCTTTATTTATGAATTATCGATGAAGTTTTTATTTGGTAGAATTCCATTATAAGTTATATCTATAATAAAAAGTAAAGACTTTTTGATTCTACATTAATTTAATTGAGCGCGATAGGCCTATTTCGCCTTGTTAGGGCATTAACTAGCTTATGACTATTTTGACAAATTTTACTTATATTTATAGATTAATTATGTAGGAGGAGCTTACAGGTTCTTGTGATTGGTCATTTAAAACTATTGATATTATACAATGCAAAAAAGAAATAAATTTACTTTACTCTGGTTGGTTGAGACTATTTATTTTTTTGACCAATCCCTATTTAAATAATTAGTGAAATTGAATATAATGAATTGATTTATGGTAATGGCTGGTTTTTCGGTGTAACGGTACATGGTATTGTGTTCTAATGGGCAGTGAAATGCATTCAGTGTTTACAATATTACGGATTATTTCTTAAGCTATTGTTGATATGTAGGTATTCTTGGTGGAGTAGTATGATGGGTGTATCTGAAACAATTAAAAAAGTTTGCGGCAGAATCAAATCAAATAACTTAATATGGTATATTTTTGTTTATAGAATAATATCTATGAGCGGTGATCTGTGTATGTTCATTTGTTCATTTATGACAATGACGTTAGGATTTTTTAAGTGCTTGGAAATTTCTAACTGCTCTAATATATTTAGCCTTAAACCTTTCTTAGCAAAGTGTAGAGGAATAGGTGAATTTGTTGGACTGATTGTATGGTTATTTTCTATGAGGTGCTTGGCGAATTGAGAATCTGTTTTGTTTTTTTGCCACGATTTTTTATGTTCTTTGAACCTTTCTGCAATATTCCTACCACTTTGTCCGATGTAGATTGAGTTACAATCATCGCAGGTCAATTTGTACACACCGCTCTTCTTTAGTTTGTCTATTTTATCTTTTGAATTTTTTATTACCATTCCTATGTTTTTGTTTGTTTTGTAAGTTATATTTATACCTGATTTTTTCAAATTTTTACCTAGTCTTTGTGATAAATTTCCTGAATAAGTTATACATTTATAGTTTTCTTTGTGGTTATTTTGTTTGGGGTAAAATTCTTTCAGTGTGTTTTTTTTTTATTTGTTTATCAAACAGTTTTTTAATCGTATGTTTTGTGTAGCCATTATTCATAGCAATTGTTTCTATGATTTTGAATTCTTTATCAAAGGCTATTTTATTTTGTGGGATATTGATTAACCTGAATAGCATAGAATTATAAGCGGCTAATTTGTGTGACCATGGATGTAATGATTTTGCATGAATAGTGGTATCTGCAAATGTTGGTTTCCGGTAAATACTGAATGAATGTTTATTATTTGAAATAATCCGTAATATTGTAAACACTGAATGCATTTCACTGCCCATTAGAACACAATACCATGTACCGTTACACCGAAAAACCAGCCATTACCATAAATCAATTCATTATATTCAATTTCACTAATTATCTAAATAGGGATTGGTCAAAAAAATAAATAGTCTCAACCAACCAGAGTAAAGTAAATTTATTTCATTTTTGCATTGTATAATATCAATAGTTTTAAATGACCAATCACAAGAACCTGTAAGCTCCTCCTACATAATTAATCTATAAATATAAGTAAAATTTGTCAAAATAGTCATAAGCGAAATAGGCCTATCGCGCTCAATTAATGTAGAATCAAAAAGTATTTACTTTTTATTATAGATATAATTTATTTATGAATATGATGAACAACATCGGCCCCAGGTATAATCCCTGAACGATTTTTGCTATAAAAAAATTGTAGCCTCCGATTACTACCTACCTACTGTATGAGATTGACATTTTTAACATAATACATATATCCAGAAATATTTTTATGTAGACGGCGTTGGTCGACTTATTAATACAATTAATATACTCAGTTAATATTATTACCTACTTATATGCACTTCTTCAAAATAATTATGTAGCAGATTAATGCGTAAATTGAAAATTTATTAAAAGATTAAAATAAAATACACAAACGCACCGATCAAGCTTTCATTTGGAAATAATTCAACCATCCAGATACTTAACATATCAAATAATAAAGCTCTGAGGCGGTCGCTATACTTCCTATCAACCGTGCTGACTCCTGATTATTAACTTTTGAAAATTCTTCAACGATTCTATATAATATATATTATTTTTTGTCGCTTACTGCATTTTTTTATTTTTATTTTGTTTAATATTGTTCCAATAATATGTCGAGATGTCCGGTCACCCCATATCATGCCAGGGCGTTTAAGCGTCCCTTCTTGTTGTCCCTAATAGGTGGGGTGAGCATTATTTATTGTGCAACTTTCGGTACCATTACAGAATCCAAGATGGGATCTGTGTGGGGTGCACGTCTCCACAACACCCAAACCCCTCATCTTCCTACCATCTCCTGGATCCTTCTTACCCCATCCTCGTTCCTTCCTTCCCGACATTTGCTTTCTCTGACATGAGGAGGGGGGATAGTTTGGACACTTCAAGGGGTGGATGACAGCGACAGGCATAGGTTCGTCTCTTTCCCGCAGAATAACGAGAGAAAATCAAAAGAAGTATATTCATACCATCACGCCATGTCCCTATCTGGGGTAGGACCCGACATCGAAGCCGAACGGTTTATTACTACTTATGCCACAGTGGTTTACAATTTTCAGTAGGTGTTTCATTTTAAGTTTTGAGTTTTTTTTTCAACGTTTAGTCAGTCAGTTGTATTTTTATATCTTCTTACACCCTGTGCAAGTGGCAAGTTTATAACTGAATGACATTTTTCTAACACGAGTAATATTTATCATGGATCATGATTCATGGATCACGATTCATGTATCGTGGATCGCGGATCGTGTGTCAAAAATAAAATGGTGGTTGGATAAATTGATACGACCGCTTCTTTTTCAGGACAAAAAACACAAGCGTCCAACGATTTTCGTCTTTGCTACCACACATGATAAATGATCTAGAAACGCAAATAACTATTTTTTTTGTTCGTTTTAATATAAAAAATAGGTTTTATTTTTGGTTTTTTATTATTTATCTTGGTGTTACGTATATTTTCTTTATTCTATTTGAGATTTCATATTTTGTTGATGTACATAATATATAATTCTGTCACTCTATAATCTAGTTGGTTGGAAGAAATTGCCTTATGGCAATAAGCCTGCCAGTGTGCATTATATTTGTTTATATTATGTACATAAAGTTCAATAAATAAATAAATAGACTCGACAAGTGAGAGAATGCGGGTGACAGTATTATACCACGCGGTTGTACAGGTAAGGTCTAAAGTTATGCAATTCGCTACATAACGTCGAACGTCGAACTGATTGCATTGGTTGATTCAAATCCGAGTATATTCATGTGCTGAAATTGATTTGTGCACAATGACGTCACACCTATTATTTCGCTTGGCGAGCTCTACAATGTAAATGTTCCTAATATAATTATAATCGTTTTTAATAATTCATAAATTATGTCCCCACACAGTTTGAGGGTGTGTGGTGGCGGGGCGGGGCGGCGCAGGGGATTTATAATTTGTTAATATACATTAAACGGTGGTGCGCGTCGAGGAGTCCTTAAGCAATAATTAATGAACCTTTGAAGTTTTTAATGAAAGCAATTTTTGCCAAGTCTTGTATAAAATAGCTAATTTAGCATTTCTTTCGCTCTTCACACTTCTTTACCATTGAACCGTTTTGCTAATAAATTTAATTTAAATGTCTTCGCGAACCGCACCATAATTTCAAAATTCGGTGATTAATTAAATAAATTCATTCATCCATGCCATATCGGCATAGCCCACAATGTGGGGTAACCAGCGACAGGTGCGCGAGTGTGCATTACCTTATAAAAGGAAGCACGACAGCGTGTCCCCAAATATTAGTCTCGTACGAACGGGTGGTGGGTGGCAATGCTATATATTTTTTCACACCTTTATATTAAACGGCTTTTATGAAGATTACTGCTGCCCAACTAGGTCCTGTTCTAGGGCTAGATGGGCTAGTTTTCTTTCGGTTTTACGTAAGTATTGTGTCATTTACAAACAAATATTAGAACGGACACCAAACATCACAACACAACAAATTACAATAATTACATAGTTACATATATTTTATTTATTTATTTATTTAGGGACAGTCTTAAAATACTAAAATAGAATAATACACTATAAAATAATAACAAACAGACCAATTACATATGTCCACAGATATTAAATATAAAACATTTTAAACATCATAAATTTAAATATAACTAAGATTTACTGTATGTTTGCCTGTGACGGGAAAGGAAGGGAAGACAAAAAAAAGGATAGGAAAAGGATTGTGACTGTTAAATTGTTATATTTTTGTTACAAACAACAACAAAAAATGTAAATAAAAGTATACAAAAGATAATATTAGAAAAAAATACAAATAATGAACAAAAAAAAATTAAAAATACGAGTTTATGCTATGCACTTATAGAGAGAATTTTTGTATACATTATTACTAGCGGTGAATATAATATCAGAATGTGTGATACTGGCCGAGAGGTTGACATTATAGAAGTTTCAAGCCCTTTTGATGAACTCATTTTGATTAGAATTAGTGTTACTTCGAGGAACGTAAAACAAGTAGTTCAATCTGCCATTTCGCAACGGCGCATGAAAATTAATTTTATTTAATAAATCAGGACAGTCAACTTTTGAATTAATAATTTTAAAGAGAAACATTTGATCCGTAACTTCTTTCCTGTGTACGATTTTTTCATTCGGAAATGTTTCTCAATTTCATCATAAGAACTGTATATGTTATATGATTTGAAATTTAAGAAATTTAGAATTCGTTTTTGAACTCTTTTTAGTCAATCAACGTATATCTAAACATAAAAGTATAAACCGATGAAGTCAATTTTGATATGTCATTATTCTAGTGTTATTATTTTTATCATAATATGCACATCTGTTGTTGTTGATATTATAGGAAGATGTAATTTTGCCTCTTGTATTTTCGATTACCCGGCTCTTACGGGATGGGATTTCAAGAAGAAAAAAAGGCTCGAAGATATCCTGAAACAGGGAAATACTGTAGACGAGGCGATAGATGCTAGTGTCAAGATAGAAAAATGTTTCGTTCTCTCCTCTCTGCCAACCTCACGAGGGACATTTGTACTAACATTTTCATTACTTTTAAATTGTACGCTTGATCCTGAATTCGATTACCGGTGACAGAAACACATTTATTTTAACTCGACATTTATTAGACGATCAACACCCCAAGGTTCCAAAATGTGACAACTTGTTATTGGGTACATTGACACTAAATTCATATTTAATTCGCTGAAAAACACTATATAAAGCCTTTAAAAAAGAATATTTTTAAGAAATCGAATCAAAAAGAATTGTGGATTTCAAATAATTTTATTTTGATTATTTACTCCTCACTAACCCAAGCAGATATAATGGGGAGTTATGAAATCGCAATTTTTAAGGCTATTAACTCCTTGTTATCATGTTAAGATTATATTCTGAAAGTTTCATCAAGTACTAAAAAACAAACAGCTTAATACAGTATAAAGTAGTTATAATGAAATATTAACAATTATTCCAATAATATGTTTCCACAATAGAGTACACAGATAAAAATAAACATTATATAAAAAGTTAAAAGTAAGTATTATATTATAAGAGTAATGTATACAGGATGAGGTAGGAGGGAGTTAAGAGAATACAGAAGGAGAGGGATAAGTGTTATGAATTTTATATATGAATAATTATTGTGAGAAAAGTTTTGATTTAACATCATTTATTGAGGAGTTGAATAAATCTATTTTGTTTGAGTGTTCAGTGAAGAAGTGTGATGCTCGGTATATGAATACAAATTTTTGTTAATTTGTATATCTAATACTCGCTTAGACCCCATTAGTTTTTTAAGGATATCTGAATAGTGCTTTGCATTTTTTTACTGTCAAATATATTTTTATTTTCAATTTGTTAAAATGTCACATCACTTTCATAAAATGGCATCAAAGAATAATTATCAATTTTTCATAATAAAATTAATATTTTAATCAAAAATAATTTCACAAAAGTCATTTCTTGAAAATGCAGAAAAATTTCCATATCAAATTCGAATACTTTGTGGAATTACTGTGGAAGGGTGGAGTTAAGCGTTCGCCACAACCAACTCATATTTTAAAGCTTTTAGGATAAGTACCTACCTATTTAAGAAATCGATGAAAAAATAAATAAATACAATATTGAACCGTATAAATTACCTATATTGATTCGGTTCGCCTATTTTCTCTTTTGTATGAAAAAAGTTTCTTTTGATATAATTTTGTTAAAATATTATTTCTCTACGTAACGAGGTAATTTGTTTTTCTTTTTGAAATTGCCCCTCGTAATTATTATTATTACTTACTTTTATTGTTAATTTAATTACATTTTACGACAACCACAACGCCGCGCGCCGTTGCCCTCTAGACCTCTCTAAAAGAAATCTCTCTTTGACAGGTCTTGAACTGTTTAGGTAGACGCATTGACTAAAATCTATAGCACAATACTTTTTAAGATGATTTCGTTAAGCCCAAAATAGGTAGCAAAAACTGCTAAGTAATAATTGGAACTAAAAATGTGCTTAGGTTATAGCTTGTAAAATATGTATGGACATTTATTTAACATGTCTAAGATGTGGGGATCTAATTGGGTCCATTCTACTCATCAGGAGGAGCGTACCGCTATTACGAAGCGTTGGTGAGGATTTGCAATGTGCTGAAGAATATTATTTTTCTCCACTTCTCAAATAGACCCCGAACCTAAGAAGGTGGAGACATAGAATTCTGAAAATCGTTCCATAGTCGAGCTGCTGCGCTTATAAAAGAGTTCGAGAAGCGACTGGATCATATATGTTTAAGGTTTAACTCTGAATAATGATTAAGTAGGCTATATAGTATATTTTGAAAATAATTTTCCCAGTACCCTCAAAAGATATGTCTTTGAAATAAGGAACAATTTATTCAATTTATTTTGTACCTTTACATTCTATTGCATAAGTTTTTTTGAGATTTGAATTTGTTTAATACATTTCTTATAAAATTAGTTTTAGTAAAACCTTTTTTTATTTTTTTATTGTAAGTAACTAAAAAACTACAAGGCCTATGAAGTAGATTTATACTTCAATCGAAAGAGAATATGAATCTCTACCGGCCGAGTTTTTTATTATTATATTTTAATTACTATTCTTGCTATTTAAAATGAGTGGGTTGTAGCCAACACTGAACTCTCCACGCTATATTAAGTGTTCATCTTTTCTTCTTGAAAAGTTGACAATCTCTAAATGCATTTTTATGAAGTATATTTCTATTAGGTTCTTAAACAAATTTAAGATTCCCAGAGGACAAAAGTTTTCACAATACACCATACACACAAAAACATTGTCACAAAACTCATAGTACGTATTTTCTACATAACACCTGTTGAAAATTTTTTAGTAAAATTGCATTACTAGCAAGATGAGCACGTATGAGACAGTATATCAATGTTGATGAGGCGATGTATATGTATCAAGATAGAAGTATGCGGTGATCGGTTCTCACTGCCTACCCCTTGAGGAAGATGGAAGTGGAGAGTAAAAAATACACTTGTCTATAGAGACAAATACAATATCAAAATGAAGTTGATCACTCAATTTTCCCTTACAGTAGCTATTTTACTTCAACTGTTATATACATTTTTCATACAAATATGAAATTTATTTCACATTGATATCGCAGACCATAGATTTTTTTCTAAATTTTGACAATCCTTGAATGCATTTTTGATGAGTGTATTTTAATTGTATTAAAATTTAAAACAGTATTATAATACCTCGATTTTCCAGGCCGTGAGAGCATTTTGAAAATTTGGACAGATGAAATTAATGGAAATCTATGCACTTTACACATATGATGTTAATATGAAGTCAATCGGACTTATAGTTTGGGCTGTAGAGAGGACACAAAAAAAACAACGTTAATGATGAAATCATAGAGAAAAAATAAAAGTTGTCCCAGATGGAATCGAACTCGGTTCCTAGGGCTCAAGAGTCAGATGTCCAACAAGCTGACGCACATAAATAATACTAAAAAACGATAATTACAAATAACATGTGGATTCGTAATTGTAATGCATTTGTTCCAATTCAATATTTAATAAAAAGTATTGCGCTTATTCGATAGATGGCACTCTACTCATAAGTCATTCAAAATCAGTTTATTATTGTGTTTTAACAATATTACACTATAGACATCTGTTGTATTTTTTACGAAATACAAACATAATATAATGGAGGTACATGCCTACATAATATTGTAGTTTATTATTCACCGATATTCGTTGAAACACAATTAGTGTCCCCTTAACGTTCATAATGGGGTGACCATGAGTTATTTGATCAATTAAACAAAATATTATTTTTAATTTTTTGACTGCTAGTTTTTGTTGGAATTCCATTATCAATTATATATAATAAGTAAAAACACAATTGTTTAACTTTTTCCACTAATTTAAAAGTATTGACCACTGACGCGTTTCGGTCAAATAGGTCACCATTCTGTAGATGCTCTACGCTGTAGATACAATTCTGTAGATGCTCTTAAATAAGTGGAAAAAAATTTAAAAAAAAACTAATTTTATATAAAAAATAAAATATAATTGTATTTATTTTATTCAAATTATTTTTCTATTAATCTTCTTTGTGATACTCATATCGGCGCAGTTTCGATAACCATTATCAGAGTGTAAAAATATTCTGAATTTTTCAATTTTTATTTTTGTTTCTCATCTGAGATATTCTTAACATTTATTCATAGTGATTAGGGAATATGAAGTAAGTGTGTACTTACTGTGAGTTTCTTTATGATTTCACTAGTCAAAACATTCAAAATGCTCTCACGTTCTTGATAATTAAGTTTATTAATTTTCTTAAACATAAAATACATGAACTTCATAAAAATGCACATTAAGACTATCAACCATATAAAAGTAAATATATATATATTTACTTCTATATAAAATTCATATAGGAGTAAAAAAAGTTTACACTATGCAGTACTGTGAGAGAAAAAAAACAAAATTATGATTAAAAAATCTGTATTCTTCATTTTTTAAACAGAATTCTTACTATAATTTGCAGATCCCCATTAGATTTTGAGGAACTTCTGATCAGTGCTTATCAATTTTTTAACAGTCAAATATTTCAAAGTGATTCCAAGCTAGGGAAACTTTAAATTTGATATTTTTATTTCAAAATTGCTAAAAAGGCACATCATTCATAGAAAGCATCAAATAATTTTAATAATAAAAAATTTAAATAAAAAAAGTGAACACTCTCATTTGACGAAAATGCTGAAAATTTTTCATTCAATATTTGAATAATTTGTGGAGTGACTTGAAAGTGAGGAGTATAGCGTTGGCTACAACTCACTCGATTTTTCTGAGTACTCACTATTGACGAAATCTCATATTTTTTTAGAGCCCAGCATCAAACTAATTTCGTTTAGCTATAGCATCGATTTTTCTAAAGTTCAAGGACACTAAGGTCGAACCAGGTACAAAACATTAATAATTTATGGGCAAGCATATGTTCCTTTGGTCACCCTATATCATTTTCATCCCCTGTGAGTAATTAAATGTAGGCATTAAACAGGGTCCCAAGGGGTGATTATTGAAAGGGGATGTAATAAAAATCATATTTAAGGTTAAGTGCGTTTAATGGTTTATTTTTGTGACGCTTTGAATCCATTTTTTTATTATTTTTAAGGAATTACTCTCCAACCCTAAAAGCTATGAAACTCGTTTTTTATGCGACAACATAACCCTAATTCGCAATGATTGTAAGGTCGGTTATGCAAATTCGCAACATAAATGTATTTGAATCTCAATGCTGAGAGGCACCGCCTTGAAATAGTGCTTCCACTTTTTACTATTATCGTCGTTTACGGGTGACCTGTTAGAGCCGAGTAATCGAAACACAACAAGCAATGTAACATCTCACATAGTTCAGCAATGAGGTTCACCACCCATTTTGAATGTAAGGCCTTTTTAGGTGAGACGGGACCTGTGTGTTGGTATACAATACACGCATGTGTCCTGCTTCATTGGAAATATTTAATCTAAAATATTTTCTTGTTGGTTGGAAGAAATTGCCAATGGCAATGGTATTGCCCACCAGTGTACAGTATATTTTTTTATATTATGTACAGAAGATGAATAAATAAATAAATAAATAAATAAATAAATAAACAAATAAATAAATAAATAAATAAATAAACAAACAAACAAACAAATAAATAAATAAATAAATAAATAAATAAATAAATAAACAAATAAATAAATAAATAAACAAATAAATAAATAAATAAATAAATAAATAAATAAATAAATAAATAAACAAACAAATAAATAAATAAATAAATAAACAAACAAATAAATAAATAAATAAATAAATAAACAAATAAATAAATAAATAAATAAATAAATAAATAAACAAACAAATAAATAAATAAATAAATAAATAAATAAACAATCAAACAAATAAATAAATAAATAAATAAAAAAAACAAATAAATAAATAAATAAATAAATATTGAAAATAAATAAATAAATCAATAAATAAATTAAGTAATTAATAAATACATAGATAAATAAATATATAAATTAATAAATAAATCATCTTCTTGTGTCATATCAGGTCTCCCCGACGTTGACGACCACCATAAAGAAAGTCTCCCTGTCCTGTGCAGTGCGAAACAGCTCCTCCACAATTCTTATACGGGTCCATTCGCGGATGTTGTACATAAATAAATAATAATATAAAATATGTAGATTGATTGCTTCATAATGTATGTAGGTAGATACATATTGTCACTGTAAGTACCTACCTAATATTATTGTCGGCTATAGATATACATATTATACATAACAGTAGTAATGTAGCATCTGTTTGGAAAAATTGAGTTATCAACATGTGTCGTAATCAAAGACCTTATATATTACTAGTTGCATGTAACACATGGGATCCAACTGTCGACAGCGATAGTATGTATAGTTGAAGAATAAGTACCAAACCCATAAATACAAATTATTTATTATTTTATGATATTTAGTTTTCTATACAACACATGTACCTAGGTAGTCAAGATAGGATAGTATGGAGGTCAGTCTTTTTTTCCTACCCGGAATATGAAAACAGCATGATGGTATATGTATATTGTATGTTTAGAGATGAAGTATCAAACTATTAAGTCTTCTTTGATATTGTGTATAGGTGACTACCATACAAATTGTATGAAGCGATGTCGTCACTAAATTCAATTTTTATAAAAATTGTTAAAAAAAATTTGAGATGTACTGCTACAATGTTAATATTTTTTTATATAAAATTAAATTATCTAGTTGGGGTGTTTCAGCTTTTTTCGATATTTAAAAAAAAATGGAAATATAGGCAGTTAAACTCATAAATTTATCATAAAAAAAATACTTTTCTTAATAAAAAATGTTTGAGAAACCCTGGAATTTTTTTGAAAAAACTAATTTGAGATTTTGTATTTGTCTATGTTTGTACCAATTTTCAGCGTTCTAGCGTTTATGGTTTCTGAGATATATGGAAAAATAAAATAAAAATTCAAAAGTTGATAACCCCTGACTGAAACAAAAATTCAAAATTCCGAGTATAAAAGTTTTGTAGGTCTGTAACTGTTTATATATTCTGAAATTTTAGGCTCTGTAAATTGAGCGGATCAAAAGTTATAAGGGGGGGACACACACACACAGACACACAGACACACAGACACACACACACACACACACAGACACACAGACACACACACACACACACAGACACACGAAATGTTCTACTCCGAATTCTGAGTAAATCCGTGTATGGAACATATATGCTGCGAAGCCTCTAAGTTGGTGTTTTTTGACTTCAAAGTTGGAAAAGCCGTGAAAAAAGTAGACCTCTCCATACAATTCTCTCGTATTCTGGCTTGATACATTGTCGATATGTTAAGAGAACAAAGTTCTCCTGAACAAATCGACAGTTGGATAAGGTCTTTGGTCGTAATGTATGATGACTGATGAGGGAAATATTTTGGCAAATGGTTCAAATTCATAATTGTCTTTCGTAATTTGGAAATGTCTGTATGTTTCCCCTAAAATTTAAAAACAAATAAATAAACTGTGTACCTAAATAAAAATACTATTAAATATAAAATAAATACATAGTCGATTAAACTTTATCATAGTTTTGTTTTTTCATAGGACCCAAAATATATTAGCAGATACACCATAAGCTCGTATGCTCATAGTATAGTATAATTATCGTAACTTGAGCCAGACTTGTGTCTATTTGCTTGGTTGGTGTAGGTATGTACAAATCGCCCCCCTCTATAGCAAAATGGCTTTGACGAAAATGTTTGACGAAAATATTTTTAATACTTTTTTACTCCTCACTTACCCAAGGGGATATAGTGGGGAGTTATGATTTCGTAATTTTTAAGGGTATTTTTTTATTGCAGATTATCAACTATTTATTTATTTATTTATTTTATCGTATGGCAGCACAGTACATCACAAATTAGAATATTATGATTATAGTAATATATATAGATATTATTATGTTAAAGTTGAGCGCAGGGTCAAGATTCCTGCTTGTCAGATGTTTAAGTCCAGGTTCCTGACGTATTCGATCGCTCCGTCGCTAAGGGTGAAGAAATCCGATGCGTTACCACAGTATGATCTGAGAGCACATTCATTGACTATGTGTTCAATTGTCTGCCTGTCAGCTCCACAGTCGCATCTAGGGGACTCTTGCCATCCACATTTGTAGGCAAAATCAGCGCATCTGCCGTGACCAGTTCGGATTCTGTTTAGAGCCGACCAGACCCTTCTTGGTTGATCGAAGCCGGGCGGCGTCTCCGTGATGCAGGGCAGGGGGATCAAAGATGGGTCACCAGTGTTACTTTGCCACTCAGTGATCCATGCCTCCAAGATGTTATATTTAATATTATGCACGGAAAGGTTGGAAGCTGTTCGAAGTGGAGGATTTCGAGATTTGAGCCTGTTACTCTGCAGGAGGTGGTTAAGGTCTGTGTTGGCTGGCATTGTGGGATTTTGGACAAATTTGGTATATTCTCTGATTAGTGCGTTCAATCTTCGGAGATCAGGTGGTGGAATGTGGCTTAAGATAGGCAGCCAATGCGTAGGCGTAGATCTTATGGTTCCCGTAATTATTCGCATTGTGTAGTTTAGTTGAGTATCTACCTGTCTAGTGTGGGCGCTGTTTAACCATACGGAAGATGCATATTCAGCTGCCGAATAAACAAGGCTCAATGCCGATATGCGTAATGTTTCCGCCGTGGATCCCCATGTGGTGCCGCAGAGTTTCTGTATGATATTGTTCCTTGTTTTTATTTTTGATGCTAGTTTACTGAGTTGTTCTTTGAAAGAGAGTGTTCTGTCGAGGGTGACTCCCAGATATTTTGGGAAACTGCTATGAGTTAGTGTTTTTCCCTCGAAGACCACGTTGAGCTCCCTCTTGGCCTCCCTGTTATTCAGGTGGAAGCAGGTAACTTCTGTCTTGGAAGCATTAGGTATAAGCCTCCAGTCTCTTAGGTATTTACTCATTGCTTCTAGGTCTGATGCAAGATCGGATTCAACCTTTTCGAAGTTGCGGTGTTGAATTGCCAGGGTCCAGTCATCGGCGTATCCGAATTTACGTGATTTTGTTTCCGGCAGATCTGCAATATAAAGACTGAAAAGGAGTGGAGCCAAGACAGAGCCCTGTGGAAGTCCATTGTTCAGCTTTTTGACGCCGCTTTTTGAGGCTCCCATCGTCACTGTGAAAGTTCTGCCTGTGAGCATGCTGTCGATTAGTGGTATGATTACCTTACAGGGTATTACGCGCCAGTTTGTAAATCAGTCCCTGTCTCCAGACGGTATCATATGCAGCAGAGAGGTCTATAAAGGCAGCACCCGTCTTCAGGTTCTTTTCAAAGCCACTTTCAATGAATGTAGTAAGTGCCAGTATTTGGTCACAGCAGCTGCGGTTTGGGCGGAAACCAGCCTGCTCCACCGGCACCTTCTCCAAGATATTAGGAGCTATTCGATTGTATGTAGCTCTTTCTAGTAGTTTAAAAGTTGTGTTTAGGAGAGCAATTGGTCTATAGCTTTAAGCTTCATCAGGCGGCTTTCCTGGTTTTAGCAGTGCGATAATCTTTGCTCGCTTTAATTTATCAGGTATGTTACCTGTCTGAAGTATATCCGTAAGGAAGATGGTCAACCATTTTATTGCATATTTGCCACAATGAATCAAAAACTCCGAGTGGATTCCGTCAGAACCGGGAGCTTTTCCAGGTTTCATCTCTTTTATTGCCCTTGATATTTCCTCTTTTGTGAAGGCAGTAGACATGGTTTCAATGTTTTTGAGTGATCTTTTAAGCGATTTAAGCTCATGTTTGACCTTTCTGGTATGTTTATTTTTTTTATTAAAATTGACGTAAAAAAATATGTCATTAGTTTTGAAATCATCTCCATAGTCTTTTACATAGTAAGTATTAAAATGTAAAAATGAATACCTAGACATGGCTAGATTTTCCATAAAACACAACATGTAATAATTGTATTTAAGATGGTCTTCATATTTTTTATTATATTTTCGCTTGTGTCATCTATAAATCCTGGGATTTACGTGTAATAGAGAAAATAGGATTTGTCACAAAGATCCAATTATATTTGATATGATTGCAATGACATCTGAGTCCTTTTACATCTCTCATTCTTATCATCCAATTATACTAAACATTTTGATAAGGGTAACTAATATTTCATTTCCTTTTTCGATAAGATTATACAATTTATATTTTTTTAATAAAACATGTTTGATTTTATTCATTCGTGTAATGTACGAATAAAGGCAGATTTATTGCCATAACACAACCTCTTCCGACGTACCTTCCCAGGAAACGTGATTAAAACCCTATGTATTTTATATTGTAACAATCTGTAGTATGACAAAGTCAGAAATGAGGATATTAGGAAAGAATGTAAGATGAAGAAACATTTCATTGATAGAATGAAAGCGAACACATTGAGATGGTTTGGCCACATGGGGAGAATGAATGAGGAACGCCTGACGAAGAAAATATACAGTGCGGACAGGAATGGAATGAGAGGTCGGAGCCGCCCAAGGAAGGGATGACACGGAAATGGTAGAAGCGTGAAGAACAGGCGAATGATTACATGAAAATTCTTCGAAACACAATTGTTCGAATGCGCAATTGTACGAATAACAATTTTTCGAAAATCAGTTATCAGAATGACAATTGTCCGAAAGCAAATTATTCGAACTAACATTTTTTGGAAAACCAATTGACCGAATTTAATATATTTTTGTGTCATTCTGTTGCCTCTTTTGACATATTTGTTGCCAGTAAAATATATTCGATGAAGACTATTATTCTTCTTCTTCGATGGCGCTACAGCCCAAGTCGAGCCTTGGCCTCCTTCAACTTCTGCCTCCAACCCCGTCTGTCCTCAGCTGCCGTCCTCCAGTTTGTAATGCTTAGGAGCTGTACCGCATCCCTCCTCACCTCGTCCTGCCATCGCAACCTGGGTCTTCCTATCTTCCTTTTTCCTCCTGGATGATCAGTCATAATTCTCTTGGGAATTCGCATATTTGGCATTCTCTGAACATGTCCAGCCCATCTCAATCTCGATAATCTTATATATGTTGAGATACTGGGTGTTTCATATATTCTGGACAGTTCATCGTTTTGCCTTATACGCCACTCTTCCCCATCCTTCACTGGTCCACATATGCGGCGGAGAACTTTCCTCTCAAATATGTCCAAAGCTTCAGCAGATTTTATTGTAAGTGTCAACGTCTCGCACCCATATGTAACCACAGTCCTTATAATTGTCTTGTATAGGATAATTTTGGTTTTCCTATGGACTTTTCGAGACTTAAACACTGGCACCAAGGAGAAATATGTCCTGTTACCTGCTGAGATTCTTTTCTTTGTTTCCTCCGCTTCCTCATTGCATTCCGTGAGATAAGATCCCAAGTATGTGTATTGGTTGACTGATTCGAATGTGTGATTCTCTGCTAGCTGCACGTTTCCTCTTGTTCTATTAGGTGCGTTTCGGCTTTGTATCATAAACTTTGTCTTTTCGTTATTAATCTTTAAGCCCACCTCATGTGCTGCAGATACCAGGGGGTCGAGAACTTCCTTAATGGCTGTTTGGGTTCTTCCAAGTATACTTAGGTCATCCGCATATCCCACTATCTGACTGGAAGACTATTATTACTTGTTGTATTATTGTTGGGTACGTATGCTTGCACATTTTTAATAACTGATTATTTTTTAATAACGCCATTTTGTTTATTCCATAGATTTTTATTATACATAATATACTATATAGTACTCCGTGCAAAAAGTGATTCATGGAATATCGCACGTTTGTCGTTTTGGTTGACAACATATTTCAGTTTTCCTTACATTTCAACACATCTTAAATAACTTTCTCTAATTCTAAATAAACAAAGTGTTTTTTACGACAAATTAATCCGAAAACTATTTACATTTGTCATTATTCTCTATGGAAAAACGATGTACTAAAACGTCAAAAATCCCCGGAAAAAATGCTTCACTTCGTTTCATACAAAATTAGTTAACTACGACATCTAGTATATTAAAATAAAAATCTATGGTTTATTCCTCTCACAATACTACCAACATGACGTCATAAAAAATCGATCAATTGTAATTTCTGATATTTGTGTGTTCGGAAAATTGTTTTCGAAAAGATGTGATTCGAATAATTGCCATTCGTAAAATTGAGCATTCGAATAAATGTTTTTCGAATAATTTTCCTGTCACCCACGCGAATATGTATAAGACGATGTATGAATGTTAAAGAGGCGATGAATGTGTATCAGCATAGAAATATGTGACGTTCGGTTCTCTCTGCCTATCCCTTGAGGTTCATGGAGTTATGGTATGTATATGTGTGTATGTAACAATCTGCATAAAATGCATAAGTTTTGTAACGTGACCCCTCTTCTTTTAAAAATTATTATTGTGATTATTCCTTTAGTTAGTATCAAATATCACAGAACTTAGGTACCTATTATACAAAAATTTGATTTGTTTAATCATGCAAGAGTATAATTAAGATTTTACCATGTCAATTTCAAACGTCCAATGGTGAATATAATCAAAAACGTCGGTATAAACTAATTTGATCAAGTGGATACATTTTGTTGGCATGTCACGTGACACGAATCGCCCCTAACTTCATTACAATAAACAAAGTATAAAATCACGCCGAAAACAGAACCAGTCAAAAGAATATTAAAACTGTATTATTTGAAAAAAACTTTTTTGTATTTACCGAAATAGCCGGTTTATTGAAAACAAAATAAATTAATAAATTGTATTTTGGACAATCTCTAGTAGTGACATCTAACGCCCAAAAAGAGAGTTTTTCTAAAAGCGACCGAATGCTAAACGATTTAAATTGTGCAAATAACTATTGCGATTTCTCAATAGATGGCATTTTTCATACTCTCTTTTTTTACCAAAATGTAAATTCGAATAATACCAATAGAGACACGCAAAGAACATAATAATTATCACATTTCGCAATTTATATCATGAAATTTTGCATATTTGTAATATTCAAGGACGCAGATTTGAATAATTTCGATAATAACACCAAATTATTTACCTACTTCTAAATTTTATTTTCGAACGCAAATTCGAAAAAGATCGATCGAAACCAAAAATAATTTGCTAGATCTTTTGATAGATGGGATTTTGTGATGCCGCATAATTTTCAAAGAGTAATGTTTTTTTAAATTCTAATTTTCAAATAATTGATGGAATTTTATATTAAAATTTAGATCTTCTTTTCTTATCCTTCTTTAGTTGGCATTCCAAGTCTTTCGGAGCAAGACCTTATCCTTTCCTTTTTCTGTATTCTGTGAGTTATGGAGCAGTTTGCACCACATGCTCTTTTTTCTTTTCATTGCATGTTCATTTAAAAATTTAAATATTGTTTATAATAAAATAAAATCACTCTTTTAATCACTTTATTTCTCATATCACTTAAGTGTCTAATTCTTATCATATTTTACCACTATTGAGGAATTAAAAAAAATATTTAGGTTTCAAACTTGGATAGGTATCTACCTACATACAACAAAATACTAGTTCAGCGCGGAAAAACATACAACTTATTAAAATTATGTATTTTAAAAATTGACCAATTCGGTTGTCGCACTAATCCATTGAATTTAATTTCCTTAAACTGGGAAAAATAATAATAATTAAAACATTGAAGGGTCATAAAAATTAATACTTCAGTAGTCGTTTCACAAAACACGCGATGCGCCTAATCTTATATTCAGTCAGCTGAAATTATGTTTTGTAACAGGCGTAAAATGATAGCGATAATTATTATTTAGGTTTATTTGGAGATAATAAAACGATAATATAGTCCTTCAAAATCATTTATTGAAGTCATTTTTATTGTTGAAGATTTATTTAGTAATTCGGTAACCATGTGTTCTTTTTTATTTTTTCGTCAATAACGGTGTTTTCGGCAAAATCCAGCCGAAACGATTGTTCTGTTGCAGTTCTGTAAAAATATAAAATGAAGAAACAAAACATCGTGATTAGTTAATTATTTTACATTATTTTTATTTCAAATTATGTCGCTAGAACAAGTCAAGAATAAATTTATAAAATTCCTTATTCAGATATAAGTTTTTTTAACATTTCGTACATTCTTTTTTCATAATATTGTATTCCGAATATTATCTTTTCATATAGGTTCTAAGTATTTGGTACATTCTCTTATCATAATATAGTATTCCATAACATATGGGTACTTAGTATTTCGTAAATTCTCTATTCACAATAAAGTATTCCGTGTATTATCTTTTAATATAGGTACGTACTTAGTATTTCACTATTCATTATGTAGGATTCCGTATGTTCTCTTTCCATTATATAGTATAAGGTATATTCTATATTCTTTCATTTTGCAGTATTTCATACGATATATTTTAATCCAACTGTCGATTTGTTCAGGAGAACTTTGTTCTCTTAACATATCGACAATGTATCAAGCCAGAATACGCGAGAATTGTATGGAGAGGTCTACTTTTTTCACGGCTTTTCCAACTTTGAAGTCAAAATACACCAACTTAGAGGCTTCGCAGCATATATGTTCCATACACGGATTTACTCAGAATTCGGAGTAGAACATTTCGTGTGTCTGTGTGTGTGTCTGTGTGTCTGTGTGTCTGTGTGTGTGTGTGTCCGTCCCCCCCTTATAACTTTTGATCCGCTCAATTTACAGAGCCTAAAATTTTAGAATATATAAACAGTTACAGGCCTACAAAACTTTTATACTCGGAATTTTGAATTTTTGTTTCAGTCAGGGGTTATCAACTTTTGAATTTTTATTTTATTTTTCCATATATCTCAGAAACCATAAACGCTAGAACGCTGAAAATTGGTACAAACATAGAAAAATACAAAATCTCAAATTAGTTTTTTCAAAAAAATTCCAGGGTTTCTCAAACATTTTTTATTAAGAAAAATATTTTTTTTTTATTATAAATTTATGAGTTTAACTGCCTATATTTCCAAAACTTTTACAATTATCGAAAAAAGCCGAAACACCCCAACTAGATAATTTAATTTTCTATAAAAAATATTAGCATTGTAGTAGAAGATCTCAATTTTTTTTTAACAATTTTTTTAAAAATTGAATTTAGTGACGACATCGCTTCATACATTTTGTATGGCAGTCGCCTATACACAATATGTAAGAAGACTTTATAGTTTGATACTTCATCTCCAAACAAACATACATACCATCATGCTATTTTCATATTCTGGGTAGGAAA